>CM053626.1:43194592-43221721 GCA_028646595.1 Phalanger gymnotis
AGGCCAATCCCTGGTTTTATATCTTTTACAAGGTCATGGGTGAGTCACACATGCGACTCACCCACATGACCTAGAATCACCACAAAGAGCGACTTAAATCCACTTGGTCTAAAAGCCTCTGCTGTCCCAGACATGTAAACTAGGCCCTTCCTGGAGTTAGCCCCACCTTGGGCCCCACCTTAGTTGCCAATCCATACCCACATAGGTTTTACACCTAATAGGGGTTTGGGCCTGGGGCTTAGCACTTAGCAAGATTCAATGAAATAGCTGAATTACTCAAAGCAAACAAAAGCCAAAATCTTCAAGGGCACTTGTTGAACTAAGTGCTAAGGAGCCCATTTTGCTTACCAACACACACTACTCCTTGTTCTAGGATACATAATTTAATCAGCCATGTGTCCTAGAACATACATTGGCCCATTATACATTGTGATCCAATTATGCAGGAAACTAAATCATATCATTCACAACAAAGCAAAACATATCATTCAGTGACATTCCCAAATATCTGTTTACAATACAAACTTAACCCACCCCTAGGTCCCAGCAAGATAATCTCTTCAAATCAATCATTCCCAAAATACTTGTTAACAATTCAAATATCTACCCCTAGGTCAAAGCAAGTTAATCTCTTTAGCTCATAAAGTACTTCTTGAGCATATACATTGCCATTGCAGGCTTTTTCCCAGTACCCTGAGGCACAGGCATGCTTTAGTTTGTAAAGTCCTAAAGCGAACAGAGTTCTCTTGGGGATGTCTCCTCCCCAAACTGCCATTGCAGGCTTCCATGTGGCACCCAAATTCCCAATTTCAAAGAAAGAGTCCAAACAAAGTTCTTTTAGGGTCTGTTCTCCCCATTATGTTCCAGTCCCCAGTTCCAAGTCCCTAGGGGCAACTGGACAATAAAAGCCAATGAGGTGGGGTCCCTGGGGAGTCCAAGGCACTTTCCCCACCCCAGTAAAAACAAATCCATGTCTCCCTCCTGGATCCCAAGCAGCCCAAGCTGAAGGGACCAAAAAGGCAGACTAAATGCCTTGCTGCAAAGTTTCCATCTTGCCCCAGGGCTGAATTCCAAGCCCCTGGGTTCCTGGTTGTCTAGTTCTGGGTGGCTCCTCCTGTCTTCTGCCAGAATCTGGATTGCAATGTAGGTGATTCTCCACCTTTTTGCTCACCTCAAAGTTCTCTGCTCTGGCTGGAGAAGGTGGGGATAAAGCACACTCAGCTTCTTGCTGCAAAGTTTCCATCTTGCCCCAGGGGTGGACTCCAAGCTCCTGGGTTCCAACTCCATCTGGCCTCACCTGGCTTCTTCTGGAATATAAGAGATTCTCCACCACTTCCATCCTCTCTTCGAAGTCAGCCCCAAGGCAGCTTAGAGCTTTCAGCTTTCCAAAGTTCCCATGCAGGCAGTCTCCTGCTCTGTCTGGATCAATATTTTGGTGGCGCTGTCTGCTTCTTCTTTCTCCTCACCAGCCCCTCCTGCCAAATCTGTACGAGGGCCATTCTCCAAGTCTCCAAGGCCATTCTCCACTCCTGTTTCAAACCTCCATATACAATATAATCTAATATAAGACATTCACCCTTTCAGCACAGTCCTCAGGGGCCAGGCTTATCAGCTTAAGCCCTGAGAAGAAAGGATTATCTCCTGCTCTGGGCCCCTGGGAAACCACGCCCAGCACTTCCACCTGCCTGTTTTCCTTCAGGACTTTGTTGCTCCTGAGGCTCCACAGAACCATAGCCACCCCAAGTACAAAGAGCAGTCCAAAAACAGGGAAACATTCAACCAACCCAGTACCCCAAAACTGCCTTAAGACAGTGAGAGGTTAAGTGACCAGTACAGGGTCACATAGTCTGTGTGTATCAGAGGAATAATTTGAACTCAGGTCTTCCTGACTCCAAGGCAAGCTGTCTTTCAATATGTCACACTGCCTGGCACCTGGTAAGGGCTTAATGAACGCTTGTTGATTGACTGAGGTTTGGATTATGAATAACTGCCTGGCATTTGCCTCAAATTTTTCTTTACCCAAAGGTCCAGATCTTTTTTGGTGAGTGCTTCTTTGGGTATATCTCATTGGAATAGGCAATTAAACTCTTAGAAACTGGAGTAGTGTCAATAGAGTCCAATCCCCAGCTAAGCTGACTCTTGCCAAGACACTAAAATACCCTGGTTCATGCTCAGCTTTCTATTGTATAATAGTCATTCACTCACAAATCTCAAAATTTGAAAGGATATTTGCCACAGCTATTGTGAAATACAAGGGATCTTACATGCCTAGGGCTCAAACAACGACACTCTCCTGGAATTTTGATTTTCCTTACTTACTAAGCTAAAGGTCGATATGTTGCTAATTAATACGGTTCACCCGTGCTCCGAGCTAATGAGAGTCATTTATCACATCATGCCATCTACTCTCTTGGATAAGCCAAGAAAATGGTCCTAGAACCAACCTGTTTCCTCTCTAAATGCTGTTTGACTTGAAGTGTGACTGAATGGCTGGCATTTTTGGAGAAAAAAATAGGATTGAAGTATATATGATTTGTTATTTATATCCTAATCCTTAAAAGAATCGTGAAAACCAGTTCTAAATCTTACTAATGCTTTATCAGCACTGTAAAATTGGATTTGAGTAAGGGATCTGTAAAGATGTCATAGGATAAATAGTGGGGGGTGGCATTAAAAATATCTTCCTATTAAGACAAGATTAATTTTGCCATTTTAATGATTTTCTCCCAAGCAATTTATTCTTTTCAGAATATCTCTTGATGTGGAAATATATTTTCTTTTAATGAAGAATAAAAGTTTTCATTTTTCAACCATGAATAACTAGATAATACAGTAAGGAAAAAGGAAAGAAATACTCATGAATCCTTATAAATAGATACCAGCAAAAGAGATGTTAACAACGAATTTATCTTAGGAATCAGAACACAATGATTTGTTAGCACAGGGGTTGTTAACTGATGTCACTCAGGTTGATTTCTTTAGTGGCCAGTATGCTGGTAACTACTACCAAATCTCCCACCCTTACTTTTGTGAAAATTCAATGAAACGGAAGCAGCATCAGAAGGAACCTCATAAGTACTCAGTATTCCCTTCGATAACATACTCGACAAATGTAATATCGCCACTCCCCCTTTTTATTTTTGAGATTTAGTCTCTCTTATCTTCTTGACCAGCAGCCACTCACAGGGCTGACCCTATTGCTGATGGCCATGGAAGCTTTGATATTCTCTGTTTCCAACTTCAGCCTTCCTTTGGTAGCCTGGTAGCCCCTTACTGCCAGAGACTCACCATACTGATACCATAGTTTGGGAACCTAGTCAGATTTAACCCTATTGTACCTCAGATCTCAGGTGGTAGAGTGCATAGGACGCTGGACCTGATGTCAAGAAGACCTGGGTTCAAATCTAACCTCAGACTCTTCCTAACTATGTGACGCTGGGTAAATCACTTAACCTCTATTGCCTTATCTGTAAAACAGCACCTAACTCTCAAGGTTGTTATGAGGATCAAATTAGATATTTGCAAAGAACTTAGTACATGCCTGGCACATAGTAACTGCTATATAAATGTTAGTTATTGTTATTAATTTCCTGTGCTCAAATAAATAATTGGTTTCAGCCTCCCTAGTAGCAGGGATGATAGGCAGTGACTACTATGTTGGTCCATATAGCCTTCTTTATAAGTGTGGGAAAACTTACTCCCTTGAGAGAAAATCTACCATACTTTTCCCTTTCATCAATTCTAAATTATTGTCATGGGAATTTTCATCCTTTTCTTCTATATTTTTCCTCTGGGGCCCAGCAGAACAACCATGACAATCCTTCTTCCACATTATAACCCTTCATAAACTCGTGACCTTGGGTAAGACATTGAGTCTCAGATCCTTCATATAAAAAAATGAAGAGAATGGATTAGATTATCTGTAAAGCTGCCTGGCCATCACATTTGATCAAGGTTACTAAACCTTCTTATTGACATTATCTTATGCATCATATAGGTTAGTCATAACCAAAAAGTATTCTCTCTGATGATGGTGAAACAAATGACCTATCCTATTGACCTAATCTTTATGTATGGGTGTATGTATATACATATATATACATATATATACATATATACACACACACATATATTTGTGTATATGTATGTATGTACATATACATATAAATATACACAAATGCACATATGCATGTATAGAATATATTCACATATGCATATACGTGTATATATACACATATATAGTTGCATGTATGTATATATGCACACACAAATACATACATTTATACACATCCAGTGAGAATAAAAGTGACTTAGAGGTCATTTAGTCCATTCTCTGTCTTTAGATTAGACAGCTTTTAAGCATCTCAGAAATGCTATTTTTAGCTAATATTATTCTTCAGTTTCCCATAGCAACCTGTTTTAGGGCTTTCTCAGTCTGTTCAGGGTTATGATCACAGTGGTATTTTGGAAAAAATTCCCCTTTGTGGATGCTTGGGTTTCAGTAAGAAATGCCCCCCTCCCAAGAAAAAAAAAATAACACTTCCATATTTTGCGCATGGTCCATTAGTGAAACAGAAAAGTCCTACATGTTGCCTCAAATGCATAATGCCAAGACATTTTCTATATCAAATCAAAATCCTTTTCAACACAATATTAGCCCATTTCCTTGTCTGTATTTCCAGTGAGAATGAAAAATCAATTCCTTTTAATTTATTTTTATTTTTGTCTATATTTCCTAATCCATTCCTCTTCACTTCTCCCACCCATTGAGCCATTCCTAGTAATAAAGAATAAGCAAGAAAGACAAAAAATCAGGTCTGCAAAAGTAGTTAACACATCTACTCAGTTTGATGGCACAGACAATGTTACACATCCATAATCCCCCACATCATAGAAGGGAAGTGGTTCATGCCCTCATCTCTCCTTAGGAACAAGGTTGGCCATTGTATATATACATTATTCAGTTTGTTTCACTTTTGTTCAGGGAAAATAATCCTATATAATTATCACACATACAGCAGAAGGGGAAGATAATAAACTCTTATATAGCGCCTACTATGTGTCAGGCACTGTAGTAAGTGCTTTGCAAATATTATCTCATTTGATCCTCATAGCAACTGAGACAGACAGTTTGAGTTACTTAGCTGGGTCACATAGCTAAGAAGTATCTGAGGTCAGATTTGAACTAAGGTCTTCCTGACTCCATCCCCTACTGCTCTATCCACTAGACCGTATAGCTACTACTACTACTACTACTATTACTACTACTACTACTACTACTACTACTACTACTACTACTACACACACACACACACACACACACACACAGAGTTCCATTTGAATGATAAATTACTTTGGCTCCAAGACGCATTCCCTTACCACCTGTTATTTTTCTCTGACCATCACAAAAGCCAAGAGAACCTAAAAGTGGATGGCTAGAAGCACAAAAGAATGGTCTTGGCTTACAAATAAAGTTATGTGGGGTTAGTCCATATGCCCCTAGGACCAATGAAATTCTTATTGAATCAATGGAATTCTTCTACATTTCCTTGGAGATGAAAAGCATGTACAGAAGAAATACTAAATTAGTTATGTGATTCCTGATTTCAAGCTCCAGCAGTCCCTTAATAATTGAATCCTTTGGGAATGAAATTACTTTTGACAAAGTCAGTGGGTGCATGGAAAAAGCTAGGAGGAAGCTCTGATCTCTTCTGTGTACATACAGTGGCACTTCAGCCGAAGA
Source organism: Phalanger gymnotis (assembly GCA_028646595.1). Lineage (NCBI taxonomy): Eukaryota > Metazoa > Chordata > Mammalia > Diprotodontia > Phalangeridae > Phalanger > Phalanger gymnotis. The sequence continues at coordinate 43,200,336 of CM053626.1, forward strand.
GAGTACTACTGTCCTTTTTACAATCCCAGAGGGAAGTGCAGTACTCTGTATGCTTTCAGACTCATGGCCCTGCTTACCTGGTCTGGTCATATGGGATACTGCCTGGAACACAACCTTTCTCCATTGCTGAGTGTGTGTTTTGCAGAGTTGGGTTGGGGTATTTTGAGTGGGAATATTTACACCTTGGAAATCAGCAACCATTATCAATCAGGATTTAATTTATTGTTGTGCCGATTTTCAGATTTAAAAAACCTATGGAGAAAATTTTAATATTGCATATTAAGCTTAAAAGTGTATCGTGGGTACATTTCCCTCCCATTGCTCCCTCCCCACCCCCCTCCTCCCTGCCTAGAACTGGTTGCTCAACATTTACCAGCACACCATTAGGTGTGTGGTGTGGGGAGGGTGAATATCCTGGAGAGGGGTGGGAATACTTCAAAGGGGCCAGGACAGCAAGGGACCCAAGGTTCTCTTTATCTAGAAGAGAAAAGAAGGAATTGTTTTACCTGGAGTAGTCTAGCAAGAAGGTCCAAGAGAGTGTCATTTAATCTAACAGACTTTCAGCATCAGTCCTTTGTCTAGCCCAGCTTAGGAAGGAATGCTGAGTAGTCATAGAATTGTAAAACCCATCCCCAACATCTTTTCTCCTACTGATTTTTATTAACTTTTCTTATATGTGCTGTTTATTACTTGTATGACCTTGGATGAGTGATTTTACCCCTCTGACTCATCTTTAAAATGAGAAGGTTGGACTACATGGTTTTGATTCCATTGAGTTTTAAGCCTATGATTTCATAAATCCCAAAGAAGGGCAATCTTATCTTTTTCTCTTCTCCTCAGCTCCATCCTGTCCCACTCTTTTGCTTTTTCTCCTCTTCCTCCCTTTCCCCTTATTTTTTTTTGCCTCCCTCCTCTCTTCCCCTCCCTTCTCTTTTTCATCTTCTTTCTCCTTTTTTTTCAGCTTCCTTTCCTCTCCATTTTCTCCTTTCTCTGTTTCCTCTTCCCCCTCCTTCTCCTCCTTCTCCGACTCTCAGTGATGAAATGAATGTGCTATCCAGAGCCCTGAAATGAAGGCATTTCCTCATCTTCTAATGTTTCAAAGGGAAAAAGACCAAGTGGTCTGATATAGATCAGGGTGATTAATAGATCTTCACGGTATAATAAATTGCCCACTAAGTTTCAAAAGTAAATTTCAAAAACCAGTCTTACAGTAGCATAAAAAGTACTAGTTTAATATCCATATCATAGCCTTCTATAGAAACTCTTGAAAATTATTAAAACTTCTGCAGAGGATATGAAGAGAAATTATGTTTGAATATGTTCCTTTCCTTTCATTGAGAATAAAAAAGCATGCTGCCACCTGACCTTAGTCACAGAGGAACACAGAGAAAGTACCTCTCAACTGTAATTTGCAGGTGGTTACATGGACATTAATCAGTGAAAATCCTATTCTATTTCTTCCTCGAGAATTAAGGGGTGGAAAATGAATAAGTAGGAAAAACTTGAGAGGAAATCAAATATCATCATGAATATAGCTCCCACATTGGCAAGCAATTGCTAGTAGGAGCCACTAAAGTTGCTCAGTAATCCCTCCCCAAACAAACAAACAAACCAACCTAATGAATGCCAGGGCTTTGTGATAGCTCCCTAAATGTAACTTCTGACCCCTCATAACTAGAGTACAAATTCCAAAGGATGGTAAGTTTAGTCTTTCAGCACAGGTCCAGAGATTTACTCCAGCCTAGATTTTTGCTGAGGGGTCCTCTCTGGAATTAGACTCATGCAAACAAAAGCTGAGCCTCTGCAGATGCTATCTTTGTGACCATAAGTAAGTTACTTAACTTCTCAATGACCCAGGCAAGTCTCTAGAACAAATTTGAGAGAAGACTGAATCAGTGGAGGAATTATTATAACTTGGTATTCCCTATACAAAAGAAATCACAAGTGTAACACTCATCCTCACCTTCCCACCCCACCCACCCACAGATCATAAGCAAGTCAACATTTATTAAGAGCTTATCCTATATCAGACAATGTTAAAAAAGAAGAAAGACAAAAGAAGGCTCTGATGTCAGGTAGCTCCCAGTCTAAAGAGGGAGACATAATACAAATGACTCTATATAATAAAGATATATAAAGGATAATCTGGAAGGACTCTGAAAGGGAAAGCTCTAGCCATTAGTGGGACCTAGAAGGTAACCTTATGGAAGGTAGGATTTGAGCTGAGACTTGTATGAAACCAGAGAAGCCAGGCAGCAGAACCAAGGAGTTAGAGCATTCCAGGCATGAGAAAGAGTCAATGAAAAGACACAGGCTCAGGAGATGGAACATCCTGAATAATATTTTAAAACCCCTTCTTTTCCAAATTGATGATTAATTCAATTATTATGAACACAATGAATTATTAATGCTGTTAATAAGTCAATATTTCGGTGAGGGCATTGATTTGAATCATGACTCGTTCTTTTTGATGGTCCAGAAACTCTGGTGAGAATGACCTCGAACCTTTTGTTTGATATTTTAGAAAGCATTAGGATGCCTTGAAAAGAACCATTGATAAAAGCTCCTACCAGTCTGAAAGAAGTCAATGGATCCTGCAAACAATGACCTTCAGGATAAGAAAAGTACTCATGATTTCTCATTGATTCTAAGTAGTAAAAAATTTGGCCTCCAATACAATAGACTGTTTTTGTTCATTTTTATCAACCTTTGCAAATGTTTCTTCATTCTCCAACTCATTTTTCTTTTCCCCACATACATGTTGCCGGAAACAAGTAAGCAAATTATAATCCACAGTAGAAGATTATCTTTACCCATATTAAACTTAAGTGTGTTATTTCTGTTTTGTTTTTTTTTTACTTTAATAATGTCAGTGCGGGCTAATTAAGGAGAACGTTCCAAATTTAGCTGAGAATGTAAGAATAGGGATGGATCAATTACCACAATTTCAGAACAAGCAGCCATGGTGTTACCTGACTCTAGCTGAAGTCTCCTCCCATTCTGCCCAATTAAGCAAGAACCTTTGACCCAGCTGGTGTCTCTGCTCTAGAGAAAAATAAAGGTACCTCAGCACTGAGCTTAAAACGCAATGTTTTTGCATTTTGATTGGTATCATTGTTGCTGAGGGAGAAGATATGTCAAATACAATCTTGTGCCTGATATCTGTTTATAAGAGTTTCAAAAATGCTCAGGGGTGGTAACTTTCTCCCCTTATGGCATTTTGGTAGCATAGCTCAACAAGGAAGCTACTGTATGGTACTGAAAAGTAACTAAAAATTTTTCAGGGAAAAAATGATTGGAGTAAACTCAGGATATCAACACCTTTCCAAGTGGGTTTTGTTGAATATTCATATAAGTTTTGAAAAGGCCAGGACCCCTAAGTCAGGTTCTATGGTTCTAGAAACCCAGGCTTTCTGACTCCCAATATAGGACATTTCCACTATGGCAACTAGACTACTTCAGCTTTGGGGTTTGAACGTGAATTCAGGCTTTTTGGGGTCTACAAATGGTCTTTAAAAACTAATTTTAGTGAAACTTTAATGAACATATATATATATATTAATGAACATATATATATATATATATATATATATATATATATATATATATATATATATATATATGTATATATAGTGCCTTCTTCAAGTAGCTAGAAACATAGACTGGAGCCAGATTGTGGGGGGGCCTTAAAAGCCTCTTTTGAAGGATTTTGAGCAAGGAAGTGACATGGGCAGATTTGTCTTGGGTGCTCACTGGTAGCTGGTTGGACCCATAAGACTTCATTAATATTGATTTATATCTCAAAATATTACTGCAAGATCATTGGAAGGGATTTTCAAGATCACTTAGTAGAATCCTTTTATTTTGCAAATGAAACTGAGCCCCAAGGCTTAAGCATCTTCCTTAAGGTTATAGTTAGTAAATGCAATGCTGGATTTCAGACATAGGCCTTTAACTTCCAGAGCCAATGTGCTTTCTCTATACTGAGCCAATATCTAGACTCTCTTGGTGCCCTCCTATACCAAACCACAAAACAGATATAAATTAGGGGGTCTTCAAGGTTTTGATTTGGCTTGGTCTTGCTGCTTTGGTGTGCTAAATAAAACACTTTTCACTTTCTTTTCCTGGGTTTTCCTCATTGACCAGGGCAAGGTTTGAACCAAGATTGTACCTCAAGAAGCAGGGCAATAACACTGGTACACTCCCATATTCATTAAAGTTTCACCATTATTTTCGAAGCTTACTTTTTTTTGACCATTGTGGATAAACAGAATGCTTTAACTGTTGTTCACTCATGTCTGACTCTTTGTTACTCCATTTTGGGATCTTCCTGGCAAAGATACTGGAGTGCTTTGCCATTTCTCTTCTCCAGTTCATTTTACAAATGAGGAACTGAGGCAAATAGGGTTGAGTGACTTGCTCACAGTCACACAGCTAATAAATGTCTGAAGCCAGATTTGAACAGATGAAGAAGAGTCTTCCTGGTTCAAACCTCATTCTTCCATCTGCTGCACCCTGTAGATGCCCCTTAGACATACAGAATAATTTCTATGAAATGGTGAGTTATAGACCCATGAGTATACCAAGATGCTCTGTAATAACAAGGGAAGTTATTGTCATAAATCATGACTTACAAATAACTTGAGAGTATGTAATATAAAAACAAAGAACTTTGTTAGCCCATCCTTCTCAGATATCCAACTACAAGCTAACTTTGTAAGGAGAAGTGAGTCTTTCTGGATCACTTTCCCATTATACATTTTACTTTGAGCTTAGATATCTTTCATAGTTCTGGTAGACAGGAAAAAACATATGTCACTTGTAGGCAATGTTTCCATTTTCTAAAATTTCATCTGTCATCTATTACAACATCTTTTAGCAGAGCACATAATTCCACCAGAAGGGATCTCAGTGGTCATTTAGTCCAATCCATAGTGCCTAAAGAACCTCCTCTACCACACACCCAACAATGGTCATCTAATCTCTGCTCAAATCATTCCACTTTGGAATAGTTCCTCTCGCTAGGAATTTTTTCCTGATGTCAAATATAAATGTATCACTTCACAATTCCTACTTGTTGCTCCTACTTTTGCCTTCTAAAGACAAATAATAAATTAAATCTCTCTTCCCTATGGCAGTTTTTCCAACCTTCCACCCAAATCCTCTCTTCTCTAGCACTCAAGACATTCCACCATCTTGGTTGTTCTCCTCTGAATGTTCTCTGGCTTTTCAATGTCCTTCCCAAACAAAGCACAGTATTTCAGATGTAGCCTGATCAGGCAAAATGCATTGGAACTATCACTTCCCAATTGTTAGAGGTAGCTAAGTGGCTCAGTGGATAGAAGCCCGAGGCATAAAGTCAGGAAAACCTGAGTTCAAATATAGCCTCATATGCTTACTAGCTGTGTGACCACAGACTCACAACTTCTGTTTGTCTTAATCCACTGGAGTAGAAAATGGCAAACCACTTCAATATCTTTGCCAAGAAAACCCCATAGGCAATATTGGCATACTATGGCCCATGGGGTCACAAAGAATCAGACATGATTGAACAACACCTCTATTAATTCATCACAAGTATGAATAAAAATTTTCAGATAAATGAATAAAATAGATAAATAGACTGATAGATCATTTATCAAATATTTGCTTTGTTCTGGGCACTAAATACAAGCTAACAAGACATGCCCTAGACTCAAAGAATCTACATTCTAGTGGGGGGAATATACATAAAAGGAAGTTGAAAAGGGATGGGAAAGGGGGAAAGGTACCTGGGTATGGTGCAAGGTTATCAGCCAGGAGGTAGAAAAGTCTGGAGAATGAATCTTGCCAGGATTGAAGGAACATAGCTTGGCCCCTCACGGAATGGTGGTTCAGGCTAGAGAGTTACCAGTGAGGACAAGAAACCTCAGGAAAGGGGCATCTTTAGGCTGAGAAGATTGCTGGCAAGGAAGTAGAGAGGGCTGGAGAGTGAATTGAGCAGTGACTCACATATCACACTATTGACTTGTTTCAGTTTGTAAGGTCAAGAAAAATTTTTATCCTTTTTCCATCTCATTGTCTTTTCAGTGTGCCTTCTCCTGCTGATACATGTGAAATCAATCTGTTGAAATCCAGTGGAACTTATCTGACATCCAAATGTTTATATTATCACTTCTGTTGTTGTTGTTCAGTTCTTTTAGTTATGTCTGACTCTTCATGACCCCATTGGGGGTTTTCTTCGCAAAGATACTGGAGTGGTTTGCCATTTCCTTCTCCAGCTCATTTTACAGATGAAAAAATAAATGAAGCAAATAGGGTTAAGCGACTTGTCCAGAGTCACACAGCTGGTAAGTGTCCTAGGCCAGATTTAAACTGGAGTCCTCCCAACTCCAGGCCCAGCACTCTATCCATTGTGCCACGTAAATGCCCTTATATTATCACTATTAAATTTCATTTCATTTAATTCAACCAAATATTCTACCCCATCAAGACCTTTTTCCATCCTACCACTCTCATTCAGTGCATTAGTTACCCTTCCAAACTTGGAGTCATTTGCAAATTAGACAAACATGCCATCTATGCCTTGATTCAAGTCATTGTTAATCAATGTAAAACAGGTCAGGGCCAAACAGAGATCCCTGGGGTACTCTACTAGAGAGGTTCTTCCAAGCTGACATAAATCAATTCCAAATCTATGTAGTGGTATCTTAACACAGCTCATAGCTTTCCATTTTTTTCTATAAGAATAGTATGAAATTCTTTAGCAAACATTTTGCTAAAATCTAAGTGAACTACATTCATGAAAATCTCATGCCCTATACATTTGGTCAATGTCAAAAAGGGAAAGATTTTCTAGATCTGGAATCATCTCTTTAATATTTTATTCTAGAATTTTGTTAGGAATCAAAAGCCTTCTCAGTGACCTATTGTTTGCAAATTTTATTCTATTTTCTCTCCCTCTCCTTTAAAAAAAGAGAATGTCAGAACAATTGGCCTTCTCTTGGTCTGTGGTTCCTCTTTCATATTTTTGATCTTTCAAATTTCATTGACAGTGGCTCAATAATTCCATTCTCCAGTTCTTTCAGTATCCAAGGATGAAGACTTGAACTCATCAAGGGCACTTCAGTACAAGCTAGATGACCAGTCCTTCCTTATCTTGGAGTTCAAATCTCTATCTGCTATTTTTGTTCTGTCCTTTCTCATTTGAAGGTCTTTGTCCTTTCCAGAGAAAGCAGAATCAAAATGAGAATTGAAAAGCTCTCTGTCCCCTCTTTGAACTGTTATCATCATCCCATCCACCTTGAACAGAAACCCTATCCTTCAATAATCTTCCAATTTTTCTTAAATTATCCAAAAAAGAAAACAAAAACAGGAAACAAAAATTATCACTCTTGTTCATAGCTTTCTTTAACAGTCTCAGCTTATTCTTGGGTTTAGCACTCCTGACATTTCTTAGAGGCTTGGGCTATACTTTTGTACTGATCCTCTGTTACCTTCCCTTGATTTTGTATGAATCCTTTTAAAATCTAAAGTGGTTGATGAATTTTTGGCACATCCACCTCAGTGTCTTTAGACAACTCACATTTTCTTTCTCATTAGAATTGTGTATTTTGAATGTCATTCATGAGGTTTTTCCTTTTCCTCCCAAAGTGAGTTTGTGGGATCAGACTTACACTTCTGAAATATTTGAAATCTGCTCTCCCCAAATGTAGAGTTCATGTTAAATTATTGCTTTTTTAGAGCCTAACATAATTGATGTTCTTATTATGAAGATAAATTACATTTAAAAAGTAAAAGCAAGTTCAATATAATCTACTTAGGAAGAGAATGAAGTATTTCACGTGTATTGTTAAGGATCTCCACCCAAAGTATTTGAGTGTTCAGAGGGGACTAGCATGTCTGGCCGAGGGCTTGCCAAGTCCTTCTCAGGGCTGTTTATCTACCTTTGGTATCTACCTGGCACTCAGCTTTCATCTGTGGTTGCAAGAAGCTATAGCATGTGCAGAAGCCACACTCTAATAAACCATCTCAGCAGAAAGGCTCACCTAGGTTGAGGGTAACCAATAGGCCTCATGATCGTCGGTGGTTATGGAGATGCCTACCCAAGCATGGGAAGACTTTCCTGGCAGAGTGGAGAGATGAAAACAGTTTGTTCCGATGGCCATGACAGGGGCCAAAGTAGGTGCTGTGGAGTACTTACAGCTTGGTCAGACATCAAAGACATTAGGCTCCCCTCACTGAATGCTGGACCATTGCTGTTCGTTCCTTTTGTCTTGCCACCAGACTTTGATGACTTGAAAAGAGAGTAAAGCTGACAACTTTGTGTTACTCTGCCTCACTTAGTGTGGGTCAAGATATCACACTGTGATGTCATTGGTCCTCTTTGAAAATGAAGGACAAACAACAAAAGACCAAGTATACACACACACATATATACACATGCCCATACATATGTACGTACCTATATGTATATGTATATAAGGGTGTGTACATTTATGCACATATATATCACACAAAATACACACACACACACACACACACACATATATATATACGTATATATATATATATGGAGAGAGAGAGAGAGAGAGAGAGAGAGAGAGAGAGAGAGAGAGAGAAAGAGACATGTGTGTATACACTCAGATAGACATATCCAAACCTAGGAATTAAAAGAGAATTGATCATGAGAATTTTATAGTCCAGTTGAGGACATAAGACACATTCATACAATACATGAACATTGTTGAATAACAAATTATTCTGTCTTTATTAAAATCTTTGCTATCTTATGGTTCTCATGCAGGCTGTTAGAGAAGGCATCAGATGGGAAAGGTGGCATTTGCAAATTTGATAAATATCCTATCTATATCTTTGTCCAAGGCATTGAATATATTCAAAACATCCCACGCTCACCAAGGAGTAGCAATGGGCTCCAGAATGGTGGAGGACTCCTGCCATGCAAGCAATGTTCTGACAACAATTGATGAGCATCCCCTCAATTTCTAATTCTTTGCCAAAACAAAAAGAGCGGCTATAAATATCTTTTATACAAGTAAGTCCTTTCCTATTTTCTTTGATCCCTTTGAACTATAGACCTAGTAGTGGTTTCATTGGATCGAAGCATATGCAGTTTTATAGCACTTTGGCTATGGTTCCAAATTGTTCTCCGTAATAGTTGGACTAGTGTATAACTCCACCATCAATGCATTAGTGCCCCAATTTTTCCACACCCCCTCCAACATTTGTCATTTTCCTTTTCTGTCATCTTAGCCAATCTGATGGCTGTGAGGTGGTGATATGTTAATGAGGGGCGTATAAGATCTTCCTTGCCCCTTGATAGGCCTCATGTAGAGCCCATTAAGGAAAGCTTGCTTGCTTGTAGAAAGGCTTACACACCTTTTGTTAATAAGCTAACTAGGCACTGAGTTAGATTGTGATGCCTTCTGGCTCTGAGCCTATTAGCTGAAAGAGTATATATCGTGAGAGGTGAGCTTTTGCTTTGGGGGCTTGCTTGTGAGAAAGATGTGATTCCCTGGTCGAGACTCTGAGGGGCCATATGTTCAGAGCTCCCTGGCTCCTCAGAGGTAAAGGCTCTCTCAATTTGGTGGTGAATGTAAAGCTTTGATTCCGGCGGTAGAGCCCATTCAGGCAGTAGAACCCTGTCTCTTGGTCTTTATTTCTCTTTTCTATATTTCCTGTGTTTATATTTTATGTGATTAAAAAAGAAAGATTGTTGACCCTTGAAACAGCTATCTTTCCTTAGTAAAGCAGATAAAAGAAACTCCACTAGCAGCCATCCTGGGTATGCCAGTGTGGTTGCCATTACAGGTGGGTATCTCAGAATTCTTTTAATTCGTATTTCTCTATTTAGTAGATTAAAGCAGGTAAGTGGTGTAGTGGATAGAGCACTGGCCCTGGAGTCAGTAGGATCTGAGTTCAAATCTGGCCTCAGTTACTTACTAGGTATATGACCCAGGGAAAGTCACTTCACCCTGTTTGCCTCAGTTCCTCATCTATAAAATGAGCTGGAGAAAGAAATGGCAAACTACTCCACTGTCTTTACTAAGCAAATCCCAAATGGGGTCATGGAAGAGTCAGACAAAATTGAAATAATTCAACAACATCCAATAGTGATTTAGAACATTTTTTCATATGACTATTGATAGTTTTGATTTCTTTTTTTAAAAACTACTTGTTCATTCATATCCTTCGACTATTTATCAACTAGGGCATGGTGCTCTCTCTCTCTCCCTCTCCCTCTCCTTCTCCTTCTCCCTCTTCCTTTCCCTTCCCCCATACGTGTGTATAAACTTGCGGCAAAATCTTTCCTAGTTTGCTATTTTCCTTCTAATTTTGGCTACGTTAGTTTTGTTTGTGTGAAAGTTTTTTAATTTTATGTGATCAAAATGATCTATGTTACTATTTGTAATTCCTCTTCTCTTACCTGGTCATAAACTCTTCCTTTAATCATAAGTCTGAAAGACACATTTTTTCCATGCTTCCCTAATTATCTCATGATAGTGTTCTTTATATCTAAATCATTTTATCCATTTTATCTTATCTTGATATACCATGTGAGATCTTAGTCTATTTACACCTAGTTTCTGCTAAACTGCTTTCTAGTTTTTCCCAGCAATTTTTGTCAAATGTTGAGTTTTTACCCCAAAAGCTTGGATCCTTGGGTTTATTAAACTCTAGATTACTATGGTCATTTACTATATCGTGTGTGGTGTACCTAATCTATTCCACTGATCCACTACTCATTTCTTAGCCAGTACCAGATAATTTGCATAACTATTGCTTCATAATAGAGTTTGAAGTCTGGAACTGCAAGGCTTCAAGGACATTAACTCTGAATTCTATCTTGAAAGACATGAAGCACATGATTACCAAGGCAGAGTTTCATTGTGGAATGAGTGCTAGACTGGAAGTCTGTACAGACCTTGGTTTGAATCCCAATTCCAACACTTATTAGCTGAGTGACCATTGGGTAAGTCAGTTAACCTCTCTTTGCCTTAGTTTCTTCATCTGTAAAATGGTAATGATCTAAAGTACTTACCTCAAAGGGTAATTTTAAAGATCAAAGCAAAAAAAAAAGACCATATATGTAAAATGCTTTGTAAACTTTGAAGAACTACATAAACATCACCTGTTCATTAGCAGAAGCAGCATATTCTAGTAGTTTGCAGTCAAGAAGACCTAGGTTCAAGTCTTGCCTCTGAAAAATATTGTGTGACCTTGATCAAGTCTCTTAGCCTTTGAATACCCTCAGATAGCTCTCTAACACTATAAGTTTTGATGAAGATATTGACTTATTTTGGTAAAAGGAATTTCCTCATCTGTAAGTTTCATTATGCCAATGTAATCATGAAGTCCAGTTACATTGAAGGAACAGGGAGGCATTCTACCTAGAAAAGAATACCATGCTTGCAGGTATAGCCGGACAGATGACCCAGAAAAAACGAGTGACTGAAGAAACATCTTTGGAAGCCATGCTTTAGAACTAGCTAGATGATCCGTTTTTTGAGATGGCATAGAAAGTAAGTGAGGGGGCTTGATGAGATGATCTTGTAGTCTCTGAGGTCGCTTTGAACTATTAGAGTCTGTGAATCATTCTGGGGAATTTTATTCTTCTCTGCATGCTGCCCATTCTGTGGGTGCAGCTTGTAGGTTTAATTTAAATGAAAGTGCTTTGGCTACATTTTAAAATGAGCAGTCATAAAATGCTCATAAATGCTCATAAAATAAGGAAAGGGTCCTTAGTGAGCATTTAATCTGACACTCTCATCTTAGAGAAGAATAAAAACTGAGACCAGCCATTCTATAGACTTATTATGTTGGGTACATGATAGTCACTTTGGACAAACAGTGAACTTCTATGGCGAACCACTCCAATAACTTTTGGCAAGAAAACCCCAAATGGGGTCATGAAGAGTCAGACATGAATGAAACAACTCGACAACAAAAAAAGTTCGGTATAATCTGAGGGTATTATTCCTAGAAAAAAAAGAGGGTTTGAAGGAATTTGGGAGCAAAATATAGTAAAATGACGTTTATTTTCATGGCAAAATTAAGTTAACGTAGGCTGGTTATAAGATGTGGAAGGAACTTTAGAGGTTATTTAGTCCAGTTTGTTCGTTTTATTATTGATGATGAAATCCAGAGTTTAAGGGACTCCCCTAAAAGCAGCCAGCCAGATAATGGTATAGTCTGTGGCTAGAACCCACATTTGCTGGATATTGGTCCCCTCCTCTTTCTTCTATATCGTGGTAGATCTCAATTAACATGGCAAAATAACTTCCATAGGTGTTCAGTGATTACATTGTTGGACATATTCCACATAGTATGTACCTTAATGCACTGTGGTAGCAATATCTACTCAGGCTATGTTATTTTTTCCCCTAGAAAGGCTATGAAACCCTCCATGGTAATTAGACTGAAAGACAATGACTCAAATAGTTAAGCTAGCTCCTAATCACCTAAAGTATAAAAAAACATGGTGATCTGGGATTCCTCAAGTTTGGTGGACACCCATTGGCCTGTGAGTCAACACATCCTCCTAACTGATCATGAACCCCTGTGGAGGTGAGGGGAGTAGTGTCTAACTGAATCAAAACTTTATCTTTGATACTGTCAAGGAAACTTCTTTTGCTAAAGTGTCTCATTTTGTTCTAATCCTAAGCCTGTACCACCAGATGCCCACCAGGGCACCCGGAGTCAGGCTTGGTTCAGAACTCACATCTAAAGGTTTTCTTAGTTAATTTATGATGAGTTGCTACCTACACATCTTTTTTTTTTTTTACTTATTTTATTTTTTTAATTTATGTTTTTTATTTATTTAATATTTTTAGTTTTCAGTATTGATTTTCACAAGAGTTTGAATTACAAATTTTCTCCTCATTTCTCCCCTCCCATCCCATTCCAAGATGGCATATATTCTGATTACCCCATTCTTCAGTCAGCCCTCCCTTCTGTCACTCCACTCCCCTCCCATCCCCTTTTCCCTTACTTTCTTGTAGGGCAAGATAGATTTCTGTGCCCCATTGCCTGTATATCTTATTTCCCAGTTGCATACAAAAACAACTTTTTTTTTGAACATTTGTTTTTAAAACTTTGAGTTCCAAATTCTCTCCCTTCTTCCCTTCCCACCCACCCTCCCTAAGAAGGCAAATAATTCAACATAGGTCAAACATGTATCATTATGCAAAGCCTTTCCACAAATACTCCTGTTGTGAAAGACTAACTATATTTTGCTCCCTCCTATCCTGTCCCCCTTTATTCAGTTTTCTCCCTTGACCCTGTCCCTTTTCGAAAGTGTTTGCTTTTGATTACCTCCTTCCCCTATCTGCCCTTCCTTCTATCATCTCCCTTTTTTATCCACTTCCTCTTTCTTTCCTGTTGGGTAAAATACCCAATTGAGGGTGTACATTATTCCCTCCTCAAATCAAATGCGGTGAGAGCAAGATTCATTCATTCCCGTTCACCTGCCCCCTCTTCCTTCCAACAAACTGCTTTTTCTTGCCACTTTTATGTGAGATAATTTACCCTATTCTAGCTCTCCCTTTCTCCCTCTCTCAATATATTCCTCTCTCATCCCTTAATTTGATTAGATATCATCCCTTCATATTCAACTCACCCTGTGCCCTCTGCCTACATATATATATATCTGTATATTTCCTTCAGCTACCCTAATACTGAGGTCTCATGAATTACACATGTCATCTTCCCATGTAGGAATGTAAACAAAACAGGTCAACTTTAGTAAGTCCCTTATGATTTCTCTTTCTTGTTTACCTTTTCATGCTTCTCTTGATTCTTGTGTTTGAAAGTCAAATTTTCTATTTAGCTCTGGTCTTTTCACTGAGAAAGCTTGGAAGTCCTCTATTTTATTGAACACCCATATTTTGCCTTGGAGCATTATACTCAGATTTTCTGGGTAGGTGATTCTTGGTTTTAATCCTAGCTCCATTGACCTCATATTCCAAGCCCTTCGATCCCTTAATGTAGAAGCTGCTAGATCTTGTGTTATCCTGATTGTGTTTCCACAATGGCTGCTTGCAGTATTTTCTCCTTGATCTGGGAGCTCTGGAATTTGGCAAAAACATTCCTAAGAGTTTTCTTTTTGGGATCCTTTTGGGATCTTTTTCAAGAGGTGATTGGTGGATTCTTTCAATTTCTATTTTACCCTGTGGCTCTAGAATATCAGGGTAGTTTTCCTTGATAATTTCTTGAAATGTGATATCTAGGCTCTTTTTTTGATCATGGCTTTCAGATAGTCCAATAATTTTTAAATTATCTCTCCTGGATCTATTTTCCGGGTCAGTGGTTTTTCCAATGACATATTTCACATTGACTTCCATTTTTTCATTCCTTTGGTTCTGTTTTATAATACCTTGATTTCTCATAAAGTCACTAGCTTTCACTTGCTCTAATCTAATTTTTAAGGTAGTATTTTCTTCAGTGGTCTTTTGGACCTCTTTTTCCATTTGGCTAATTCTGCCTTTCAAGGCATTCTTCTCCTCATTGGCTTTTTGGAGCTCTTATGCCATTTGAGTTAGTCTATTTTTAAGGTGTTATTTCCTTCAGTATTTTTGGGGTCCCCTTTAGCAAGTCATTGATTTGTTTTTCATGGTTTTCTTGCATCATTCTCATTTTCCTTCCCAATTTTTCCTCTACTTCTCTTACTTGCTTTTCCAAATCCTTTTTGAGCTCTTCCATGGCCTGAGACCAATTCATATTTTCCTTGGAGGCTTTTGCTGTAGGCTCTTTGACTTTGTTGACTTCTTCTGTCTGTATGTTTTGGTCTTCTTTGTCACCAAAGAAAGATTCCAAAGTCTGAGTCTGAATCTGAGTCTGTTTTTGCTGCCTGTTCATGTTCCCAGCCAACTACTTGACCCTTGAGATTTTTGATGGGTTACAACTGCTTGTAGAGTAGAGAGTACTGTGTCTCAAGCTTGAGGGGCTGTGCTGTTGTTTTCAGAGCTACTTCTACACAGGAAGCTCTGCCATGCCAGTGCTCCTTCTCCCCCAAGAACCACCAACCAGGATTGTGGCCTAGATAGATCCAGGCAGGGCAAAGAAGGCTTTGCACTCCCACTCTAATTTGCTGCTTAATTCCTCCCACTAGGTGGGCCTAGGGCTGGAAGCAAGTGCAGCTGTAGCTCTGTAAGCAGCCTCAGAGCTGCACCACCTCCACCACCCCCAGGGCAGTGGCAGACAGTGAACTCTTTTCACTCTGTCCCCCACAGGTTTTCCCACTAACCTTCTCTGTTGTCTTTGGTGTTTATAGGTTGAGAAGTCTGGTAACTGCCACAGCTCAATGATTCAGTGTAGTAGGGCCTGTTCCACCTGACTTCCAGTCTGGTTGATCCTGGCATGGCCCATGCTGGGCTCTGCTCTGCTACGCTCCCAGCTCAGTTCAATAGACCCTTCCTAGCAACCACCCAAGCCATCCTGGGCTTGAGCCCTGCTTCTGTCTGCTATTTCCTGGGTTCTGCAGCTCTAGAATTTGTTCAGAGCCATTTTGTAGGTGTTTGGAGGGACCTGGGGGAGAGTTTAAGCAAGTCCCTGGTTTCCAGCCGCCATCTTCCTACTCATACATGTTTTTTTCTAGGGTAGGATAAAATATCAAAACAAGAAATTTTTTGATATATACATAATGTCATGTGGCACTATGCTGTAGTGGATAGAGGGCCTTAATGGAAGTCAGGCAGAGGTGGGTTCAACTCCTTTCTCTGGCACATATTGGCTGTGTAACTATGAAGAAGTCACTTGACTCTTCAGTGAACTCACCAAGAATCAAGGTGCAAACAAGATGCCCATCTCTACCAGTCAAGGGAGTCTTTATCCCTTCAAAATCATATTTGATGTTTTTGAAGACAAATATAAACATTATGACATTTCCTCATAGAAACTCTACTATGTGTAGGAATCTATGAATATAGTACATAGTTTAGGAACATACTAATAAAACCAGTCACCTTCTGCTCCCATCCTTTGCTTTCCTCCCCACTTCCCCACTGTCTATACACATCTCTTTTCTAGATGATGGATTTTTTGTCACCCACCAGCCAGGATGAGACCCAGCTTATCCATGTAATCTACCAGGGTCTGCCACTCACCTTGTCATAGAAGATGAAGTTCACCTGACACTTGCTGACAGCTACTGTACTTTGCCTCATCCAGTTGGATGGCATTCTTGAATTTCTAGGTCAGAACTATTTATTGGAGGGTGCTTACTAAATGTGATTTGATGTTAATGCTATTCAACGACTCATTTCTGTGACTCTGAGGCTTAGGCTATCAATAGATGGTCAGATATAAATGAGTCGTAAGGGGGCTGAGAACAGTGCTTTGTCAGCCTGCTTAGACCAGAGTTACTGAAGGCATTTCTCCAAGTTATTCCACCTATGGCTTTCTCAGATACTTCCTAGCTGTGTGACTCTGGGCAAGACATATCTCTATTTGTCTCAGTTTTCTTATATGTAAAGTGGGGAAAATAAGACCCTCTTAGGGGTTTTGTGAGAATCAAATTAGATGATATTTGTAAAGCACTTCACAAACTTTAAAGTACCATATGAATTCTAGTGATGATGATGATTATTAACAGCTGTTTATATTTAAGTTAGAGCTGAGGAAGAACTTTCTAGGGCATAGGGCTCCTGAACCCAATGGGGATTCCATTCATTGTACACTGGCTATTCTTACTGTTCCTTCTTGAAAGCCCAGCTCCAGTACTACTCTGGCCTAAAGCCTATTCTGATTACCACTAGCCTAGTGGCTAACCAGTATGGCAAAATTGTTGAGAAGAGGGAAGTGGTCATTTTGAAGAAATTTGGATCTCCGTATGTTTGCTCAAGGAATGTGATTAGCATCCAGCTGTTTGCAAATGAATACTTGTAGATAATTGATAATGTCTTACAAGATCAGCAGAGGGAAAAAGGTAAGTAGTGGGACTTATTTAGGGGGACATTTCAGAAATCTCTGCAAATGGAAGTCTGGTAAGGAAGAGGAAGAGAATCAGGTAGTTTTCAGCATTAGCTTCCAGGAAGAATCTCAAATGATTGTGACTTGAATTGATATGCAGGAGATAGGGACACAGAGAAAACTGGTCTAGTGACCTGGAGGCTATGTGCTATGTTTATATTCTTGCCAGAGGCACCAACCAATTATATGAACTACAAATGTAAGTCAATCTTTCTACTGGAGGAGAGGGGGGAAAGACCTCTCTGCGCTCCAGATTATTTGAAAGAATGCAAGTCTCTTAGACAGAATGGAAAAAAAAATAATCTAAAAAGTAAACTATAAAGAAAAATATTCTAAAGTCAAAAAGGGGTATTGCAATAAGTGTCAAGAAGTCATCAAATTGAAGAATATGACTCAGAAAAGAACAAGAAAAAAGAAAACCTGTACCATTAAACTATGTAATAGTTTATATGTTTGTCCTCTCATGGTGAATATATACTTTCTAATATAGAATTCTATGTCATCACAGAAAAAATAAGTATGTTTTACAAACATATCACTCTCAGAAATAAAAGATATGTAGGTAGCAGGTGATCCATTGTCCAAGGGTAATTAGAAGTTGCCATATGTAGATTTGATACGGCCAATCAGAAAGAATTCTGTCTGCCAAGCCACCTGATGGAAAGTCTGCCAAAACTTTTCAAACCCACTGGGAAAAAATGCTTGCTGTGGAAGAAAACTGCGATGATATTCTAGTGATTTTGAAGTCTTAGGAACTTTAGTGTTTTGACTAAAAAGGTGATGTTGGAGATCAGGATGCGGTTGTTGAATCACTGCTTACGATAACAGAATGCTGGCCTGCTGGCAAGGGATGGCATACCTAATTTCAAGAGGAAGCAATAATAACCATCCTAGCTACCAGGTCCCTCTTAAGGTCTTTGCTGGTTTTCTGAAAACTCATTAAATTATTTGGCCTCCATAGTTCATCAGCTTTACTTATTGTTCTTCATTTTCAAATACTCTTTCCTTTGTGCTTGGATGTAACTGATTCTTTTTCACTGTTGACTTGAATGATCCTTGAAAACCCTGGTTTCTCTGCCTCAACAACCCCTGAAATATGTCCAATAGTCATTGATGTATATTCTTTATGGGTTACAATGTTTTCACATTTTATTGAAGCAAAAAACATTCTTACAAACCAAAGAATTAAAGACAAAAGACAATAATGATGTGTTTAGGACATGAATTCTAGACCTCCAGTGACAGAGAACTAACTAAAATGAAAATCCTTTCCATCTGATCAAGATCACATGTTTGCAATTAGTCTAGTGTCACTAGAAACACAAATGTATAACTTTAGACGTCACAAAATGAAACCATATCAAAATTATTGCTCGTCCTTAGCAATTTGCACCCCATTCATATCAGCCTACTTGATAAACTCAATAAAGAAAATGAGCAAGAATTGACATCAGTAAATAAGAATTTGTTAAGCAATAGAAAGTGACAAAACTCAACTACTCAAAAGCATACATGGTAAATATAAATAAAATTTTGAATCATTGAAAAATAGAAGTAAAAAATTTAAAATTTGTGCCATGGATAAGAGTAAGATCAAAAACCACTCACTTGAAAGAAGGTTGTAAAACCACAAGCAAATGTGAACAAAGGGAGGATCATGCTCAGAAAGAGAGCTTCAGAACTACTGGAATCCCTGAGTAATGTGAAGAAAGGAAATATTTAGTCATCATATTTCAAGAAATTTTATCTGGAAGAGAAAATACAGGTGTACCCTCAACTGAGTCCACAGTTGAAGAGGATAGAGAAATTTGCAACTCAGAATTTAAAAAAATGTTAAAAGTGAATAAATAATAAAAAAATTTAAAAATTAATAGAAAACAAAAGTAGGGAGAGAGGGAGCTGGCATGTTTTTGGAAATTACAAAGCACTTTTCCTGGCCTCGCACTTACCATAATAGCAAAAGCCCATCTTTTCACCACAAGTATTTTGCAAGTAGTGTTGAATGGTAGAGAGACTGAGACATTACTGCCTCCAAAGATCCAAGGATGTGAATATCACATGGAAGGCACATATGAGTGGTCTGCAACTTATAACCAATAAGGAACTCTAAAGCACAGGAGTTAAGGTTGTCATCAAGAAATGTTATGACTGAGAAAAATAATGGGCTTGTCACATGGTGAGAGCAGTGGATGACAGGTAGCTAGCCAGAATGTTCCACTGTTATTCTCATGATTTTTGGAAGAAAATAAGGAAGGACTCCACTTGTGGTGACCTTTGTCAAGGACAACAACTAAAGTTGTGCAAGGATGGTTTGCAATCTGCATTATTGTAGGGAACTCCAGACTTAATGAGATTGTGGAGCCATCAGAGTATTTGAGAGGACACTTGAGAAGCCATTAGTGAATTTAATTAAAAAGACAAGAGAAGTAAACCAAATTACTAAGATCGAGAATGAGAAAGAAGAGAGAACAACAATAAGAGACAAAAAATGAAGAAAATTTTCAGTTGGTATGAACAGTTAGGAAATAGAATCTTTGGTTTCATTGGTATAGGGCTCTTCCAGGAAAAAAAATAAATCAAAGTGGAACAGATTAGATAATCGTTATCTAGAACCAGAAGATAGCAAGTAGATGATTGTTCTATTCACCCAAGATCGCTAGACACTGGGAAGGAATTCATTACTTATTCTCCTCCACTGATATATAGGCTTCTTGAAGGCTGAGACTGTTTTTGCTTTTCTTTGTGTCTGCTGAACTTAACCCAGTGCCTGGCACATAATAAATGTTTAAAAACACTTATTGATTGATTATGGCTTGATTAGCTACTAAAAAAAAAACTCCATGGAGATACAAGCAGCAGTTGGCAGAGAGAGAGACACACACAAACACACAGAGAGCATTTCATTCTATACACCTAATTAACCAAATAAAAACACAAATATTCTATGGAAAAATAGAGGGGAAAGGAATGTTACAATTTCCACAGTTCAACTTGAGATGCATTTATTAAATGTATACTAAAAGCAGGAGGCAACAGTGCTTAGTGGATAGAGGGCAGGTCTTAAAGTCAGGAAGATGTGACTAACCATCCTGCTGTGTTCCATGGACAAGTCATTTAACCCTTAAGTTTCCCAGTGAAGTTTTTATGACTATTGGTTGCAAACTTCTACCAATCCACATGAATGAGGGGAATTTCAAAATCAGGACCTACCTACACTGATGAAAACAAAGATCTTGGTCCTAACCCTCAAAAAACATTGAAGGTATTGTGCTAGTTTCCAAACATATGAAAAAAAATTTTAAATAAGGGCATACCCTCAAGGAGCTTGTTTACACTGTCAAAAAGTGGAAAAATCATTTAAAATCTGTGATTTGGAATAAATAAGGGATACAATAAGTGAATTCAATTATACAAATACAAGCTTTTGCCCAACAAAAAGCAATGCAATACATACATATATGTTATATATATGATATACACACATGTGTATATATGTATATATGTGTATAGACAGGTAAATAGATAGGCAGAAGATATAGATAACAGATGATAGTGTTCTAAATTTCACAAACCACTTTTTCACAAAACCCTCCTGATGTAGTAAGTACATAATTATGCTCATTTTCTGGATGAGGAAACTTTGTCTCAGGGAGATTGTTACTATGCACAGGGAAAAAACAAACTAAGAAAAAGACTGGGAAAAACCATTCCAGTTAACATCTATTACACTTAATATACCAACTTTCTTTTTTATAACTTATAATAGTAAGTTCCATTTATTATATAAAAGTTATCAGAGGATAAGAACAAGTAGTTCTCAAAAGAAGATATACAAATCAATAAACTCCTACAAATGAGTTTGAACTCTAATAATCAGATAAATGAAAATTAAAGTAATTCTGAGACATTATACACATGAGCAAAGATCGTAAAAGGTAATAAAATTCAATGGTGGCATAGCAGTGGAAAATTGACATATTATTTGACTACTGGTAGTACTGTTGGTTCAATCTTTCTGAAATGTATGTAATGATTTAGAAAACTGTTCATTATTTTTAATCCAATGAGCCCACTATCATAACTGTGCCCTAAGGAAGGTTATGACAGGGAGGATAAAGACCTATATGTACAAAAATATTTCTAACAGCACTATTTATGCTGCAATCCTGAAAACAATCTATGAGTACAAAAGTTGGGGATTCACTGAACCAATTCTGGCATATGATTGTAAAAGAATGTTATAAATGATCACTGTAAAGAATGAAAAAAGTTGGGGCGGAGCCAAGATGGCCGCATGAAAACAGCGTCTTGCCGGAGCTCTCTCACAGGTTCTGTTGGATTCCCATAAAAAAGTGAATCGGAGCAGATTTGAGAGAGTTAGAAATTGCGAGCAGTCTGAGTGGGGCAAATTTCCCAGC
>CM053626.1:43222221-43241435 GCA_028646595.1 Phalanger gymnotis
GTTCTGTTTTATAATATCTTGATTTCTCATCAAGTCACTAGCTTCCACTTGCTCCAATCTAATTTTTAAGGTCGTATTTTCTTCAGTGGTCTTTTGGACCTCCTTTTCCATTTGGCTAATTCTGCCTTTCAAGGCATTCTTCTCCTCATTGGCTTTTTGGAGCTCTTTTGCCATTTGAGTTAGTCTATTTATTAAGGTATTGTTTTCTTCCATGTATTTTTCAGTATTTTTTTGGGTCTCCTTTAGCCAGTCATTGACTTGTTTTTCATGGTTTTCTCTCATCCTTCTCATTTCTCTTCCCAATTTTTCCTCTACTTCCATAACTTGCTTTTCCAAATCCTTTCTGAGCTCTTCCATGGCCTGAGACCAGTTCATAGGCTTTTGTTGCAGGCTCTTTGACTTTGTTGATTTCTTCTGGTGTATGTTTTGGTCTTCTTTGTCACCAAAGAAAGATTCCAGAGCCTGAGACTGAATCTGGTTGTGTTTTCACTGCCTGGCCATGTTCCCAGCCAACTTACTTGACTCTTGAGTTTTTCAGCAGGGTATGACTGCTTGTAAAGAGTTTTGTGTTCCACGCTTAGGGGGGATGCGCCAGCTCTGCCACACCAGCACTCCTCCTTCCCCAAGAACCCCCAACCCAGACTGGACTTAGATCTTCAGAAGGCTCTGCACTCCTGCTCTGATCCACCACTTAATTCCTCCCACCAGGTGAGCCTGGGGCCAGAAGCAACTGCAGCTGTAGTTCTGAAGCTGCCCCACCTCCGCTGCCCCCGAGGCGGTGGCTGAACCTCAAACTCTATCTCAGTCCCCAGCAGCTTTTCCCACTAACCTACTCTGTTGTCTTTGGTGTTTGTGGGTTCAGAAGTCTGGTAACTGCTGCAGCTCACTGATTCAGGGGGCTAGGGCATGGTCCACCCGGCTCCTGGTCTGGTTGGTCTATGCTGCCTACACTGGACTCTGCTCCACTCCCAGCTCTGCGTGGGATAGACCTTATCCTGAGACCATCCAGGCTGTCCTGGGCTGGAGCCCTGCTTCCTTCTGCTATTTTGTGGGTTCTGCAGTTCTAGAATTGGTTCAGAGCCATTTTTATAGGTTTTGGAGGGACTTGGCAGGGAGCTCAAGCCAGTCCCTGCTTTCCAGCTGCCATCTTGGCCCTTGCTCCCAGAATAATGTTTTAAAAGGATAAAATTAAATACATAAAATTTCAAAAGAAACCAATTATCAAACTATTTTAAAAATAAGTATGGACTCCAGGTTGAGAATCCTAGATCTACAGGTAACCATGGCCAACTGGTTTCCATCTCACAGAAAACAAGTGAGCTTGGCTGGCCTCTGTCTACTATCACAGGCCTTCTGCCTTCAAATATCCCTTAGGTCTTGTTTCATCCTAGCTTGGCCAGGTCAGCCAAATGAAGTTACTGCTTTTTGCTTGAATCCATTAATCTCTCTTAAAGTCTGATGTTTCTCTCTCTTCCTGGTAAGCTCAGTCTTGTAGCACTTTCATCCTTCCAATCCACCGAGCACGTCTCTCCCCTCTTTGAGACATTAATCACTTATTCTTGCCTCAGTGCTGCATGTTTTGAAGCCTTCCCTAACTACTCTTCTGACTCTGCTGGCATTTTCTCATTCATCCTCAGATCTGTGATTTTCCAGCTCATTCCTCTATCCTCCTCTTCTACCAGCCCCAGGAATATGAGGCAAAGATTGTAGGTCCCTGTTTGTACCCTCCATTGATGGACACAGATTCCCATTTCACATCATGCAGTAACACTTTCAATAACATTCCTAGCATATGATCATCTAACATTTTCTTAAAAACTTCTAGTGCTGGGAAGCATATTACCTTGAGAAAAATATTCCTTTTTTTGGACATTTCTGATTGTCATAGGGTCATCTAGGTAGTGCAATGTATTGAATGCTGGACCTGATATCAGGAAGACTATATTCCTGAGTTCAAATCTGGCCAGACACTTACTATCTGTGTGACCCTGGGCAACTCACCTAACCTTGTTTGCTTCAGTTTCCTCATCTGTAAAATGAGCTGGAGGAGGAAATGGTAAACCTATCTAATATCTTTGCCAAGAAAACCCCAAAAGGGCTCATGAAGAGTCAGACATGAGTTCAGCAACTGAATGACAAAAATTGTCACAGTGTTTTTTATTAACCCAGGCTCTGTATCCTAGTAACTTTCAGCAATTGATTCTAATTTTACCCTCTGGGGTCAAGTAAAATAAACCCTTCATCCGTATCACCACTTTTCAAATATTTAAATTCATCAACCATCTTTTCTTCTACAGGCAAAGCTTCGCATTTCATCCAGCCATTCCTCTTGTAGTTTCCAGACATTCCATCATTGCATGAATGTGCTATTTAGTTTGTTATCAGCTCTCTTAAAAACCAATAAATTACAGTTAACACGAAAACTATACTATGCATATCTTAAGTGTTTTAGGTGATTCAGAAAACACTAATCACCTTACGCTGTTTCAGAATTATTATGCTTAGCCTTACTTCTTATTGTAAAGTCCTAAAGCTGCCTAGGACAGTGCCTGAAACACAGTAGGCACTTAATAAATGTTTATTGATTGACTAACTGACAGTAGGTTAGCTGACCTTCCATGTCCTGATGCCAGGTCCTGGAGACCTTTTTATTAAAAAAAACCAAACAAACAAACACAATTATCCAAAAAGTTGCAAATTCCATTGACACAAGACCTGAATCCCATTTGCTTTAATAGGTGATTAGCACATGCTTTATATATATATATATATATATATGTATATATATATATATATATATATATATATGTATATATATATATGTAGGGAGTGAAGAACTATCAGGTTTATTTGTCATTTTCCCTCTATCATAAAAATAAAAAAAAGAAAAACTAAAAGAAAATCTACTCATCTGAGTATTCTCGATTGTCAGAATGACAAAGAAGGGAGATTTGTTGTGGTATAAATTATATACTTGTATCTATCTATCTGACATATCTTGATAAACCTATAGTTATATTCTCATCTATAGATCATTCTTTCTATATCTATCTCATATTTAGATTCTCTAGTAGTGAATTCCCACTCCAAAGAAGTTTTTTTTTTATTTTTATATCATCAAATAAACAATTATAAACAAACATTTTTATATCATTAAATAAACAATTATAAACAAACATGACTATTTCAATATACAAAGAAGTAAAAAGAGCATTATAAGTGAAACCAAAAACTGGTTACTATTTTTTTAAAGGAAGCATATAATTCATCTAACACAATAGTAGCACAATTGCCCTGTTTGTATCCCCTTCCAAAACTTATTTTTGTTTTCAGAATTTGGTGATTACAAATATTGACTTGACTATACTGAAAAGCTGAACCCTGTACCTTCTCTACCATGCTCCTGCTCTGCATACTGAAACTACCTGTCAGGCCTGGAATTCACACATTGGAAATACCTTCTGCCCTATGGCCTCTCTCTCTAATTGGATGGCTCCATTCTGCACCTCCAGTTAATGAGGGCATCTGGGCCAGCCAATTCTCATGCTTCTCTATGTTGCATTCTGGACTTACCTTTGTTCCTGTTCCTTTTATGTGTTGTCTTCCTCCATTAGAACATATGCTCTTTGAAGACAGGAAATGCCTTTCTTTCTAATTGTATTTGTATTCTCATTGCTTAGCACAGTGCCTTAGCACATAGTATGTACTTAATAAATACTTGTTGACTTCACAGATAGCTCAGGTGCCAGATGGCATGACTAAGCTAAATTTGGAGAGGTTCACAACCAGGCTGGCCAGAAATTGATGAATATTTGGAGCATAACAACTCTTCACAACCTTCTCCTTAGTTGTGAAGGGTTTATGCTCTGCATCTATCCTTGACATTTTGAAATATCATTGTTTAATTTTTTTCTTGTCCTTACGTCATACTTTCCCAACTAGATTGGAAGTTTGCTGAAGGCAGAAACTGTCTTACTCTTCTTTTGTATATTCTTCCTGCCTAATACAAAGCTTTGCACATAGTAAGTACTTAGGTAATATTTCTTGATTTGGCTTAGTCAGATGGGAGTATTGCTAAGTGCTTTAAATAAATTATTTCACTTGAACCTTTCAACAACCCTAATGAGGTAGGTACTACAGGTATTAATCATTCCCATTTTATAGTTTAGAAAACAAAGGCTCAGAGAGGTTGTGAGTTGACCAGTCAAACAAATAGGAAAAGTCAGAGGTGGGCTTTGAACCCATGTCCTCCTGATTTTAATTCTATCTACTATGCCATTTGTACAGTATATAAAGCATACTGTGCTTTATATGATGGAAAAAGGGCTTAAGAGATGCAGAGCCTTTGGGGCTAGAGGTGTTAGGTGGGGGTGAAGCAGGGATGAGACCATGGGCAAAAGAGAAACAAAATCTTCACCTTCTTTTCAGTTTTGCTAAGAACAAGCCCTGAAATTACCCTATTATTCAAACAAACAAATACATAAATACGTATTTTAAAAATTGGGAATTAACCGAATTATTAAAATCCTGGTTACTATCTTCTGGGAGAAAAGTGATTCATAAGCTGCAAACAAGAGCTTATATAAGGGAATCTGGAACTTTGTATCTCTTTTCAAGGCTGGAAACCAGAAGACTAGGATCTTTCTTCCCCTAAGCTCTCTCCAACCTTAAGTCATCAGTCTTCCAAAGAGAAGAGTCTTATGCAAGTGAGTTTTGGCCCCTAGTTACATGTGTATATAACATTTTATTACATTTATACATTTATACTATAACATTAACACATTTATTACATTACATACATGTGTATATAACATTCTTTTCCACCCAGAGCCCTAAGGGGATAGATAACTTATTATTATTCCCATTTTTTAAAAAAAATGAAAAAAACCCTAAAACTCTGAGACATGATCTTTTATGTATAGGTATTATATGGCTAAGAATTGAAACTGGATCTCTTTTTTTAAAGTATAATTGACCTTTCTGTTCTACCACCCTGCCTCTCAAAATGACTACAATATAATATACCAGGTGAAATCTGCACAATGGTACTGTTATTAACATGTAAGAGTGTGATGTAGTGGAAAGAGATCTCCTTTTGCACCAGGAAGCCATGCTGAAATCTTGCCTCTGTCACTTAGTTGTATGACCTTCATCAAGTTACTCAACTTAGGCATCTCTCAAAGGACTTTTCAAGTAAGCCTTAGATAGTTGGGACCTGCACTGACAGAGGAAATATTTTACTCCAACTCTTTCCAGCTCATAGTATGTTTGGGCCTTTGAAATACAGTTTTAGCCATTTGCATCCCATGCAGAAGGCAGGTAGGTCACACAGTCGATAGACAGAATTCCAGGCCTGTAGTCAGGAAGATTTGTGTTCCTGAGATTAAATCTGGCCTCAGACTCTTTCTAGCTGTATAACCCCTGGTAAATTGCTTAATCTTGTTTGCCTCAGTTTCTTCATCTATAAAATGAACTGGAGAAGGAAATGATAAAGCATGCTAGTATCTATTCTCAGAAAACCCCAAATAGGGTCATGAAGAGTTGGGCACAACTGAAAAACAACTAAGCAACAACATCACATACACAGGAAATAGAATGTTATTCTTGGAGCTATATTTCATAGTGCAAAAGACTCATTAGGTAGAATTAAGCTCAATTAATTTTCATAATAATAAAGGAAATGAAATTTCACAAAGATGAATAAATCAAATTGCATATTAAAACAAAGCTGCATTGTTAAAGTAATTCAACTTACAATATATGCACCACCCATTGCCATTTAAAAGAAATTAAATCTACAGTATCATTATTTTAATAAGCTCAAAATAAATGTACTTGAAAAGAGAAATATCCATGAGTGTTTCTTTGCCAGTATCTCCTATGTCATATAATTGATTCCAGAACTTCAGAGACACCTTGAGAATGTCCTTGTATCACTTTTTCTGACCTCCATTTGAGTGCTTTCCTTATGTGAGTTCTCCAAAATAAAGTCTTTTAAGCAAGCATACATTTGGTATTCAGATGATGTGGCCAACCCATCAGAGTTCTTCTCCCCGTAGTAGATTTTGACTGCTTAACAGTTTAGCTCAAAAGAGGACCTCAATGTCTAGCACCTTATCTTGCAAGGTGATCTTTAGAATCTTCCTAAAACAATTGAAATAGAAGCAATTAATTTTCCTGGCATGGTAGATTTTTGAGGTTTCCTAGGTATGCAACAATGAGGTCAGCACAACGGCTCTGTAGACCTTTAGGTTGGTAGATAATCTAATACCTCTTCTTTGCCACACTAGAGCTTCTCTAACACTAAACTACCTCTGCAATGTGTGCATCAACCTCATTGTCTATATGTACAACCCTGGAAAGTATTACTGCCAAGGTAAGTGAATTCATCCACAGCATTCAAGATTTCTCCATTTGCTGTAAGTGATAATTCCACTTATGGATGGTGTGATGGTGGCTGATGGAGAACCTGTATTTTCTTAGTGTTAATTGTTAGGCCAAAATTATTACAAGCAGCAGAGAATCAATCATACTTTGTTGCATCTCAGCTTCAGAGCTTCCATTATGTGAAGAATATCAACTCCCTTCTCCTGAATTCAATACCTTTATAAATGGATAGTAAGATTCTATTAGATTCTTGCATTCTGTCCAAGATTTCTTGGATGCCATGTTACACTAGTGACTCATATTAAGGTTGCAAATCACTAACATTCACAAATATTCTGTCTAGGTATACCTCTATATATTTTGCATTTATGAAGTTGACTTTTTACATCCAAGATTTAGCCATTACATTTATTTCTATCAAATTTCATCTCATTCATTTTGGTTCAATTTTTAGCCAATTAGAACTTTGACTCTGCCATGAAGTATGTTAGCTATCCTCTACAGCTTTGTGTCATCTGCAAATGGGAAGCATGTTAACTGTGCCTTTACTAAAGTCATTGATTTTTTAAAAATGTAAGAAAGCACAGGGCCTCTGTAGGTGAAAATTTTGAGGTACCAAACTCCATTAAATGATCATAGTATTTTGCTAACAATTATGCTCATTCTCCTATTGGGTCAAGACAAGGTGATGAAAGAATACCATAATGATATTGTTTCCATCACCCACACTAAAAGCTTAAGGGTAAAGATTTGAATTATGTATGTGAATTCAATCTATAAGAAAGTCTGAAGGGTTAAAATGGCATAGAAGTTGGCATACTGAACATATGTAAACAACTCATATTTACATATATATGTGTGTGTTATATATGCATATATATGTATATGTGTGTATATTCACACTATATATATGTATGTATATATATATATACATATAGATGTCATTCTTGAATAGGTAAGTGATCAAAGGATATTAACAAACTTCTCAAAAGAAGAATTAGAAACTTACAACAACTGCACGAAAGAAAATTTCAAATAACTAATAATATGAGAAATACAAAGCAACATAAATCTAAGGTTTTACTTCCCATCCAGGAAGTTGGCAAAGATTACAAAAGATGGGAACAGAGTTGTAGAGGTTGTTGGGAGATAAGCACATCAGTGCATTGTGGATACACCATTCTGGAAAGCAATTTGAAATTATGCAAATAGAGTGGCTAAAATGTCCAACTTCTTTGTACCAGAGAGTTCACTACTAGGCTTGTACCCCACAGGTGTCATTAATAAGAACAAAAAAATTAGAAACAAAGTAAATATTATTTGGAGAATAGCTAAACAAGTTATGGTATGCAAACATAATTACTGTGCTGTTAGAAGTATGATGAATACAGAGAAGCATGGATTTACAAAGAAGAGAAACAGGAAAAACACCTTTACCTCACTTCTTTGAAGAGGCATGAGGTCTATGGCTGTAGCGCCTGGCATATATTTTCAGACCATTTCAATGTATTGATTGGTTTGGCTGATTCTTTTTTTTCTTCCTCTTTTTCTTTTCCTTTTTCTTTAAAAAGAATTATTTGTCATATGACATCATTCTCTGAAAGGCATACTGGGTGAATGATACTGGAGAAAATTCTAGTGATGTAAAAAAACAAAGAAAATAATAAATAATTTATTTATTTTTCAAATTGATAGAACATACATTAAACTCGAGTCTCTGAGGACCCCATCAACCATTTATCCGAAGCATCTCTCCCTTTCTTTCTGTTTCTCTGTCTCTCTTTCTCTTATAACTAATTCATTCAGTGACTAAAGTATTGTGAGACATGTGAGAAATTCCCACCACCAGCAAGAATATAGCTTGAAACTTGTTCACTAATTCCTGATCACGTGTCAGCCAACACAGGACTACAATGTACAGGCATTGCCAATAATTGCGACAGTGACATAGCACTGTCCAGAGACGAAAATACCAAGTTTTGTAGATGAGAATGAGAGTTTGGAGGCATTCTTTTAGATTATTATTTCTTTTTCATGCATATATTGATGAGTCACAAAATAATGCTTCTCTTTAGGGGAGATGACTAAAGAGAGACTGCAGCCCAAATTGAAAATATTCCAGTAAATTGTTTTTGCTTGGTTGTTTGGGTTTTATTTTGTTTTTGAAGAATAAATGTGAAAGACTGATTTGAGAGATCAGAAGTTTCAGATCAATTACTTTTTCCGAAATTAGAGTTTGATTTAGGGATCTTTCCACACATGCAGATTAATCAGCTCTGAGGGGAAACAGCACAATATTGGAATCTGGCACAGCTAAGTTTACAAGAACAGCTGGAGTATTAGTGCTCTTTGGCATTAATTCTGTTATCCATTGGGGAGTGTACTTTCAAGAGTTGTTCATTAGCTACTAATGGGGTGTGGGCTTATTTTAACGCATAAATTAATTCACACCATGATGCATCTATGTCCCCTAGTCTAACGAGACCATTTGGTCTAATGATTAAACAGGAAATCATAAGGAGACAGGCTTTCAATGAGGGTTGAACTAAATGAAGTGCATAAAAATAGAAATGCGGACTCAAAGTTGGAAAAGACTTTAAAATCATCTAGCCACTGTGTTTTACCGAGAAGGAAACTAAGGTCTATAAAATTGCTAATTTTCTTGTCTCAGGTTGCACAGGGCATTAATGGCATAGCTGAGATTTAAACTATGAGCTTTTGATCCCAATAATCTTTCTACTTCATGATCCTATGTGTATAAGAGTCAACTTAAATATTTGTTCCAACTCTGAATTATAGGAAAAGATAGAATTTAAAATTAAAACTAAGACTAGATTTATTATCTTTCCTTCCATTTTTTGTGGTCTTAGGTGAATAAAGCTATGGTCAAAATGTGTCATGTGATTTTACTTACTTGATTGAAAGCAAAGGTATTAGCAAGCTTGAGAGAAAAAAAAAAACTTCATTTCATGCAATTTGAAGGTCAAATTCTAGACCAAAGAAATAAATATGACTCCCTAGTTGGCTGAATGAGTGTTGACCTGTCGTGTGATGTCAAGTATTCTGGAAAGGCTTCCTATTGCACAAAATAAGTCCTTCACCATGCTAACAGAAGTTTGAAATTCTGCAATTAAAACTGTGTTCCTTAGGCAGAAACTAATTTGGATGTTTGTTCCCTATGAAAATGCAAAAAAAAATCAGAGAGGGAACACAACAAACTTTACTCTCCATCTTAGTTCTTGGTATGAATTGATCAGATCCCTTCCTCAGAAAATGCTTTGATATGTGGAAAAATGGTAGAAGTTAAAGGTCTTAGTATAATTTCCACTTCTGCTATTTATTAATGATATTACCTTTGACAATTCAGTTAACCTCTCCAGGCTTTATTTTCCCCATCGGTAAAATGAGGAAACTGTTAGTAGGTAATCACTAACCCTGTTTACAGTAATAAATTTGGTATCTTGTGAGAGAACAAAGACACTAGGTATGAACAAAGACACTATGGTCAGAGTCCATAGAAACAGATAAAGGAATAAGAGGAATAGAAGAGAAAGGCTTGAGATGCTAAAATCTAACTTTGTCTACTTTGCAATTTTGCCTAGAAGTCTCCAAAAAGCAAATGTGGATGTTCCTGGAAGAAATAGAAAGTATCTCTCTCCCTCTGAACCAAATGCACCATTTGCATCTTGTTAACAAAAGTATTGAGGACAGTGAAGCTCTTGGTCTGACCTTCATAGCTTGCAGGCTGCAAGAGCAAGGTCTGTGAATTATGCCTTGATTTACCTAATATTCTACAGATTATTAATGGAATAAGAGGATGTCAGAAGAATCAACATGCCAAGTAGCAATGGGAAGATGGATGTTTGGTGTAAGTAATGGATATCCTACTGCCATTTGTGACTTGCATGTAAGAAGGAGTATAATAAGGTTATGGGATATGCATCTGGGATATGCATGATCAGAAAAAGAGGGATGTGAGGATAATATAGCTTGAGTATAGTGTAGCTTGTGTTGCATGTCTGCCCATGAAAAATGAGAAGGTCTGAAAGAAGGACTCAGCTATGGGAGATTTATTAAAAATCACAGAAAATAATTGCCTGGGTGGGAAACCACAATTACTCAATCAGCAACCATTTATTGAATACCTACAATATATCGATCTTAGCATTGGGGCTATAAAACCAAAAAAAATGTAACAGTCCTTTTCCTCAAGAAGATTATATTCTATCCAAGAAGCACACATGTAAGCACATACAATAATAGCAAAAATACCAACGATAACTAGCATTTCTATCTCTTTAAGGTTTAAAAGGCACTTTACAAATATTATCTCACTTGATCCCTGTGCATGATAGGCGCTTTAATTATCTCCATTTTAGAGTTGAGAAGACTGAGGCAGATGGAGGTTAAGTCACAGCTAGTAAGTGTTATAATTGAACTCAATTCTTCCTACTCCAGGTCCAGATCTCTATGCGCTACACAAGCTAGCTAGTCATTCTGGAGGAGAATCCACACCAGGGACATAACATATTCATAAAATTGTGGACATTTCCATGGGTACATCAGGGATATTAGTGCCCCAATTCACTTTCATTACATTTCTGGGACTTTAATTTTGTTCTCTCTGGAATTGTGATCTTCCCCAAATGGCACTGGTCTCTTTCCTTTCTTACCATCTCTTCTATTATTTATTTTATTTATTTTTTTCTTCTACTTTCTTTTAAGAACTAAAGCCTTATGGAGAGGAAGGACTGGAAGAGGGACAATACAAAGTGTGTTTAAATCAGGGAGGATGTGGTTAGTGTTGGGGATAGTAATAATTCTCATTTATCTCCCTTCACTCTCATTTTCCCAAGCCCTGGCTTAGAATTTAACGCTATAAAATGCAGCAAAGTATTTGAGTGTCATAGAAACGAAAAAAAAAAGAATTCTAGCTGTGTAAATTCACTTAGTCTTTCTCTTCCAGTAGATTATCTATTCCCTAGCCATCTCCCCTCCTTCTTGGGAAAGGAAGAAAGGAAGTACTTTTCTCCCTCCAGCTTTATGTCCATATGTGGAAATTTCTGTATTTTAAACTTTCCGATCTAGAAACTTCCAGTTTCCACCTGCTTGACATTTCAGAGCTGGGAAATCATTCAGACCCTCCTGAGTAGGACCTCTCATTTTCCTTAAAAAAAAATCAACTTAGTTGCTATGGTTTCTGAATTGAACTGGGTGACCTGACCTTCAAACTGCCTGAGTAGCCCTGACACTTAAACCCAGGAGTCCTAAACCATCATGGACTCCCTCCTCCTTCCATGATGTTAAGACTATCAAACCCCAAAGTCCTTGGTGACATCTCTGGTTGTAGGTGCTTCCTATTCCTTCATATGGCCCTTTGTAGTATTATAATAGCCCTGCTTATTGGGTGAAGGACATTATGCATTATCTAGGTTCAGAAGTATTGGTTCCAAAACCAGGATGAAAGGCTCATTGACTCTCCAGACTTTCTTGTCTGTACTTCCTGCTGCTTTGGTTAAGTCATACATCCTCTCTTCTCAGGCTTTTCATAAGACATGCCAAACAAAGGCTTCACCACTTTTAGCATTTACTGACTCATCTCTTTGGCAGCTACATGGCATAGTGCATAGACTGTTGGTCATGGAGTTGGGAAAACCCGAGTTTGAATCCTTCCCCAGAAACTTAAGAATTCTGTGACCCTGAGGAAATTGTTTAACTACTCTGTGCCCCTGGTTTCCTCATCTTTACAATAAGGGAGTTGAATCTGATGGCTTCTAACATCTCTTCCATTTCTAAATCTATGATCCCATGAACTCTGTGAATCCCCTTTTAGTCTGGGCATCAGACCCAAAAACTAGACTTAATTCATTAATAAACCAAGGATACAAAGTCAATTAAAGGAATTTTATATTTCTTATATTCTTTTCTTGTGTTGTTATCCCTAACCTCTACAACCCAGTTAAGGGGCCAGTGGCAGACTGGACATCTATAGCCTTCCGCGAAGAAGTCTGTGGTGCTGGCAGCCTATTTTCCTAAAGGGTTGTCAAGTCAAGGAGTGAGGGGAGGGGCAACATGGCTAGACTTGTTTGGTTTTGCCACAGGGAGCAGAATTAGAAGCACTGGCTGGAAATTGCAAAGGGGCAAATGGGTTATAAAAATGAAAAATTTCCTAACAGGGTTATTAAAATGGAATAAGCTGGACCTGGAGGTAGAGAAATTTCACAAAAAGGCTGGATGACAAATTGTTGTATTTCTCTTTCTATTAAGAGGCACTTTCCTTTTTGTTTTTCCACTTGTTCAGTTCCAAGTAGGAAATTCAAGACCGATATGATTGAGTTCATCCTGGAATATATCCTATTGTTAGTCCTTGGGCAAGGATCTAACATTTAGACTACCAATAGTCAAATTAAAAATATATTCATGGATCTCAAAACTGTGAGAGAGTTGCTTGGAGGTACTAAGAGAACTTAAGTCTCTGTTCCAAGGGACAGACTACCTAAGGGAAAGAGAAGTCTATCTTTTAGATAGATGAAGAAAAAGAAAAAGCTTCCTCAGCAACTTCTGTTGTCTTTCCTGCTACTCTGCCCTTATCATTGCAGAAGCAGAGGGGGAACACACAAACTCAGGGGCCAATTTTATTTGTCTTTTTTTCATGGGTCACCATGGTATGTATACATGTATCTACTAATCAGTGTAAATGTATAATACTATGTATGTTTATGTATTATGTATATATGCCTGTATATATACATATGTTATTTTACATGAACAGGCATGTGCATCTATATACAATTTAATATGCGTATTTGTCCTCCTTCTTTGCAGTTGTGGGATCATGAGCATGGAATATTACTTACGATGTCAGTTTTTTTATGTAATTGGTTTTGTTGAATTTGTTTCTCTTTTACTTTTTCTGAAATTCTCTATGAAAAATGATGGCTTGGGGCAGCTAGGTGGCACAGTGAATAGAGCCTAGGAGTCAAGAGGATCTGAGTTCAAATCTGGCCTCAAACACTTGACAGAATTAGTAGCTGTATGACCTTGGGCAAGTCACTTAACCCCACTTGCCCTGCCTTCTACCCTCAGAAAAGGATGGCTCTTTGGAAGGGGGTGAAGGATGAATACAGGTGAAACCTAGAGACAGTGAAAAAGACAAGATATCAATCAAATCTATTTTAGAAAACATAAAATGTGTATATATATATACATATATATATGTATATATATATATATATCCATCTTCTTGAGCCTAGACAAGTGGTGTTAACTCCACCTTCCTTGTTTCTCTGAATAATGTTCCTTTGGGGACATCTCCTGTTTGAATTCAGCTTTTCTTACATAGGAAATGGCTGTGTCTAAGTGGTAGCAGATACTTTTATGATTACAGAGATAGATAAATGTTAATATTGAAATATTATCCAGTGTCCACTTCATATTTCATTAATTTCTCAGATTTTACTTGTGGGCTTAGACAAATTTCTTTCACACAGTAAGTGCTCGATAAATGTTTGGTGAATTTAATTGTTTACGTAGCAGTAAAATATATGTAACTCTATGGACTTTAACGTTTTCCTTGGTTTTATAGCCTCTTTTAGCATCTGTTGAAATATTGTTTAGCC
This sequence comes from Phalanger gymnotis, assembly GCA_028646595.1. Taxonomy (NCBI): domain Eukaryota; kingdom Metazoa; phylum Chordata; class Mammalia; order Diprotodontia; family Phalangeridae; genus Phalanger; species Phalanger gymnotis. Next base: position 43,236,228 of record CM053626.1, read on the forward strand.
ACCATTTCTATACCAAGGCACCAATTAGCTCAATAGAGGCATTATTTAAAATTTTAAAAGAAGTTTAATTAACAGATGTCCAGGAAAGAACTTTTGTTGGTACTAATTAAATTCTTTGATCAGCATTTTAATTAAAAAAATACCATTAGATAAAATCACATACCTAAATTAAGTCTACTTCTACCATGAGTTTCCAAGTTTTCCAATTAGAAAAAAGAAGCTGCTCAGTTATGTAATATAGTGGAAAGAGTTCTGGATTTGGAACCCGATAACCTGAGTTTCAATCCAAGCTTTGCCATTTACTACTACCTGTGTGACCTTGGGCAAGTCACCTTTCTGGGCCTCAGTTCCCACATTTTTAGGTAATTCTACTTGAAGTTGCCCAGGAGATAAAAGCACTGGGTATATACACCTATGGATCAAGAGAAGAATCACACAATGATACAATTCCCACCCTTCCAATGACTTGCCCTGATGTTATGACTGATTGGAACCAAACTTTGGCATGATGTATCCCAGCCTAAGGGAAGAGATAGGGCAGAAGCCATATGAGGTGAGAATGTGTATTGAGAGTGAGCACCAGGTAGCAGGTGGGGGTCCATAGTTATACCAGGTAGTGAGAGGAGCAGTATATACCCTGTATATAGGGAAGGCAGCAGACGTGAAATCTTCATCTCTGGACTCCAGGAGAAGGATGCTGTGATAATACTCTGCATGAGAAAGAGAGAGCAGATACTAAGTTGCTAGAATGGTTTGGGTTTTTGAGATCAGATCTGGTAAATCTTTCCTCCCCTCCTCCACTTTCTCTCTGTTTATCCTGAGAGGACATGTACCCATTCACAAAATTTATTTATTTCTTTAAAATTTATTTGCCTTTGATTAGTGCCTGGCCCATAGTTGGCATTTAATTATTTTTTTTCATTCTCATTTGCCTACCTATTCGATTTGTCTTTAAAGACAGTCTTAAGATAAACCTAGTTAAACCACTGCATTTCCAAGCTATCTGTTTTTTATCCAGTGGGATTATGTATATAATATATACGATGATGATCCTAGCTTCACATTTTAAGCAAGAGAAACTTCACTTTATATAAGAAAACCTGGATTTGAGTCTGGCTTTCATTATTTACTAGCTGTGTGATCTTAGAGCAATCACATTGTCTCTCAACTTGAGTTTTAGTAGTTAGAAAATGGCCTCAAAGTCCTTTCCTTACATACTTCACAGTGATATTGTGAGGATCAGATGATATAACTAGCATCAAAACTCCTTGTAAGCTCTAAAATGTTCCACATTTGCTGTAAGTGCTATGCAAATATAAGATATTATTATTATGATTAGTGAAACCAATGAATTATCTTGAGGTCTTTCATCTCTAAAATGGAAGGTAAGTAGATTTGAAAATATAATTTTTTTTTTTCATTCTGCTACAACTGGTAATTTCTTGAGGGAAAACAAAAAAAGATGCTTGAAAACTCCCAAAGCAAATTTTGTCTGGACAAAATTTTAAGTATTTCTAATTCCTTAACTTTAACAGATGACATGTAAAATTCAGTTCATAAAAATTAAGCTATCTGAATTATACAGTCTTTTCTCTGCTCCCTTGACATAAGCTAAACCTAAGGATAAAGTGGTTCTCTCTAGAAGTCCCAGGTGGAGGTATAAAGAGACAGAGAGTGCATAAAAAAGGCTGACTTTCATTCTTTGGAGGACTAGCTCCCCAGAACTGAAGATGTTCACATGGACATGGGGCCAGAGCTAAGGACCTATTGAGAGGAAGAAGGTAAGAGTCCTCATGGTGAAAAATGGTTTCCACCTCCAGAGAAAGAACTAATAGAATCTGAATGCAGATTAATTCATACTAATTTTTTGTGTTTTTTTTGTTTGTTTTCTTTCACAGCATGATTAATATGGAAATATGTTTTTATCTTTTTTAGTTAAGATTTTTTATTTTTAGTTTACAACACTCAGTTCTGCATGATTTTGAGTTCCAGATTTTCTTACCCCCCCTACTTCCCTCCCCAAGATGGCAGGGAATATGATATATCTTCTACATATTGCATTAAACTTATATACACAATAACCAAGTTGTAAAGAAGAATTATTGTCAATGGAATGAATCATGAGAAAGAAGAAACATAACCAAAAAAAAAAACCTAAAACAAAAGAGAAAAAAATAGAAAAAAAGGAAATATGTTTTTCATTATTGCACATGTATAACCTATTTCAAATTGCTTACCATCTCAGGGAGGGGGAGAATTTGGAACTTTAAAACTTTTAAATGAATGATAAAATTGTTTTTATATGCAATTAGGAAAATATTGTTCGAATAAAAAAAAACCGATAAAAGTCATAGCCCCACTGGTCCTAATGCCAGCAGCACCAGTTTTATGGAGTTAGACAAGATTTAAAACAAATATATACTTACTTACCAGTCATTGTGAAGTATATTTTCACCAGTGAGAAACATCAATCCTGTATTTTTAAACTGTGATCTATCCTCAGTCTCTTTTTTTCTTTATCAGATATTCCTGTTAGATACTAGAAGCTGTAGGTTTCATTGCTATCTCTTCTTGGATTTTGTTTCTTCTGAATGATGAATAACTAGGTGTCTACTAGTTTTCTTTTTGTGATGTCAGATTATTAGTTTCCATAGCATCTAGCTTGTTAAATACATGCAGATAGTTTTTTTCCCTTTTAAGTTTAATGTCCTCTTGATCGGATTGGCAAAACTCTAGACAATCAAACATTTCTCTACCTTCATTCTGTATGCTCTATTCGTAGACGAGGGAATAGCATTCCTATACTTTTAGCTATGGTCACAGAAGCCCAGGAACTAATATTTGGAAGCAACCTTGGAGGTACCATATAGTACAATGTGGACTTTACTTAGACACCCTATACAACTTTCCCAACAAGTGTTTCTGTAACTTCTGATGGAGAACGGCCAGTGAAGTGCCAGGCTACTGTCTTAAACAGCACATTTTACAGATGGACATCTCTAATTATTAGAGGTTTCTTTCTTATTTAAAGCCTTAATCTGCCTTTCAGTGACCTCTCTAAATTGCTTCTGATCTGCACTCTGGGACCAAATAGAATAAGTATAATTGTAGTTATTCTTGAGTTTCCTTTATATACCCAAAGATTGCTATCACCTTCCCTTCCTACTCCCTACCACCCATATTTTTCTCCAAGAGAAATATGCCCACTTCTTTCCACCAACTCTAATATGGTGCCTGCTAGTTCTTTGCTTGTACAGGTGGTTCTCTCCTTCACTTTCACCGGCTTCTCTAGGTTTCACCTAAAATGTGGTGCCTAGAACTGAATGCAGCACTCCAGTGGTCATCTGACCAGGACAGAGTGGAGAAAAATGATGATTTCCTGCCTAGAACTCCGAAATCTGCTCTTATATTCCATGTTTTTATCCAGTTGTTTACTTCCCAAACTTGCCTCTCTTGTTGGAGGTACTTGCTTCCAGTCAGCAGCAGAGATGAAAACAAAATGCATGCATAGACAAGCATGTATGTGTACACACACCATACATATATGCACAAAGTGTTCCAAAATTCTTATTGCAATTTTTAGTCATAACAGGTTACTTCAGAAGCTTAAAACTGTCCTAAAACCTTGGAAACTACCTGTGTGTATGTGTGTGCATGTGTGCACATGCATGGGTATTTGTTTATAATGTCTATATGACTATGAAATCTTAAATTTCTTGATTATGCCTTCCCAATCCTAGCATTGCTTTCTATGTTCTTTCTAGCAATCAACAGTCATTTAATTAACAGTATTTTCCAGGTACTATGGCAAGCACTGGAGATACAAAAGCAAAAACATGGTCCCTGACTTTGCATTCTGATTGGGAAAAAATGTCAATAACTATATACATGAAAGATAGACAGACAGATGGATAGAGATACCTAGCAAAACAAATTCCCAAACAAAAATATGTGACTACATACTTTTTCACATTCTGTCTCCCGTGCCTGAATTCTCTCCCTCTGCCTGTCCCTTTCCCTCTCTCCCTCTCCCGCTCTCCTCCCTCTTTCCTTCTCCCTCTCCCTCTGACTTCTGACTTCTCTGACTTCTAGCTTCTCTGGGTTCCTCCAATATTCATCTCAAATCCACCTTCATAGGAGGTCTTTCCCAGCATCTTCCCCACTCTCTGAGTCCCTTCCCTCTGAGATTAACTTCTTCTTCTTCTTCTTCTTCTTCTTCTTCTTCTTCTTCTTCTTCTTCTTCTTCTTCTTCTTCTTTTCTCTCTCTCTCTCCATATATACATATATATGTATATAATTGGTTGTGTATTTTCCCCCATTAGAGTGAAATTTTTAAAGTTAGGGACCATTTTTTTGCCCTTTTTATATCTTCACCCCTTAACACAGTACCTAGAACATAGTAAGTGCTTAATAAATATTTACTGATTAAGTGATCATTACATGACTTTTTGAACAGACTTTTAAAAGATTCAACATTATATAGTTAATTGTGTGTAGTTGCTGCACATTGCAACCACTCTTAAGCCCAGTATAGTCCAGAATATAGAGGTTGTCACATTATCTCAACTATGGCCATAGCATATAATGCTCTTTCTCTAGCAGCATATGCCATGGCCATAGTTGAGATAAAGTGACAACCTCTATATTCTGTAGCTTTAAACAAGGATTGAAACTGTCAGATTCAGGTAATCTATGATTCCCACTGTCCTTGGTGTAGGAAAAGTTATATCAGACCACAGTAACCCAAGTTAGCATTCTGCAGGATTGGGTCAAATGGCCCAACTTTTGCTTCTTGACAGCACTTCCAGCTACCTACTGTCAGTGACTACATTATCTAGCTAATGAAGAAAGACAATGAGCAGAGACAGCAAGAAACTAAAAATGCCTTATAGTCACCATCCTGGCTCAGCAAAAATCTTACAGTGAGCACCTGGTGTTTTAACTAGCAGCTTCTGTGGGGGGGGGGGTCTAAATCCACCCGAAGCCAGCACCCAGAAAGCTGCCGGATGGCCAGAAAGCCCAGGTTCTTTTAATCTGCCTTAATAAGGAAAGCAAGGTTAAGGGGTTGGCAAGCTTACTTTAATTCAGCACATAAATATCATTCACTTAGTTCATGGGAAAAAGCCAGCACCCTGAACTTCAGAGCAAAATACAAGCAAATTACAAATATCAACAGACAGACCTTGTCTGATTCAAATCCCAATACAT
>CM053626.1:43241935-43264064 GCA_028646595.1 Phalanger gymnotis
GCATATGCTAATTTTGAAAAATCAATACATTGAGGAAGAAACCTATAGTAGACAAATAGAAATGTGGGATAATATATCATGATAATATATCACACCAGAGATAAGGACTGAGAATATGTTAATGACTCTAAAGAGTCCTTTGCATGGACATTAATCAAAGCTGGGAGACAGGATGAGGTCAACAAGGGAGATAGTTCTCTCTAAAGGGATACAATATTACTAGACAATTACATTCCTGATCTTGGCCAATACAGATTCCTAAAACTGTAGATGTAGTTATTTTTCACTCTGAAACGTCCAGTTTTTTCTAGACATGACCAAAATCATCTTAATCAAGTGTAAACTGCATACCCATATGCTCTAAGTATAAACTTTTATTGAATTTATATATACATCAATTAAGCAGAACTCTATGGTAAACTAGTCATACACATTTTTTTTGTATTTAAGTCTCTGTAGGAGAAGGGCACCACTTGAGGCCTAACACCCAAGAGGTTCCACCAGGAGATAGTGCTGGGAGACAAGAGTGTAAGAATGGAAGAGAAAGTCTTATATGTTTGAGTATAAGAGGTAGCAGATTGGTTGAGGAATAAAATTTGTTCACTGTTTTCTATAAGCATCTCTAACTATACAGCTGTTATCAATAAAATGCTCTAAATGAACTAATAAAAAAAAAGAGTGCTTCATACCTCTTGAGGGTTTCACACCTCTCATGACCTAACTGGAAAAGGGTGTGGGCCTTCCTGCAAACAAAGGCAAGACTCAATCAAAGGCCTTAGTGCTGAGAAGCACTCCAAAACAAGACAACAAAAGTCCCACTTTGCTTGCCATTACAGGTGTATATTGGAAGAAAATTGGGAAGGGATATGTTTTTTTTTTTTCAACACAAGTATAACAAAGTACTGGCCAATAAGGGGTCAGTCCTTAGGGTTCATATTTGTTCTTCCTAGTGAGTTATAGAGTATATGAAAGTATTTCCTGCTTGGTTACAATCCAGCACGAGGAGCTTTGGGGTGCCAGTTTCCAGTTATAAGCGTTTGAAGAGTTGTTATGATGTAACAAGAAAGGCAACTTTCCCAAGGTCTCTCCACTAATAAGGCAGAGCTGGATTTTGAACCACAGTCTTTTAACTTGAAATCAACTGCTCTTATGATATACATTTGACTCTTAATGCTATGTATGTATTTATATTATATGTAATGTTCATAAAGCCTTAGTTTGCAAGAACACTAGGACAATCCATCAACAAGTGACCTTTGAGGTCTTTTTCAATGCTAAAATTTTACGATTGGTCAAAAATAGCTGACATTGTTATGCTTTTCTGTTTGGGAAATATTTTACATGTATTATACACATTAATAATATTTGAAACTTTCTATAACCTTGAGAATTAGATAATACAAATGTTATTTTTAAGTTAGGAAGCTGAGCTGAAAGAGTTTAAGTGACTAACCCAGAGTTACTCACCTAATCACCACCTAAGGCATTAATTGAAAACACGTATTTCCCACATATTGTAAGCATTTTGTGGTTATTTGGAATGAGGTTATCATTTCCTCTTGAATTTTGCTGTTATTATATAGAAATATTGTTAGTTTCTTAGGGGTTTTTTGTAGCTTGCAACTAATAACTGAAGCTCTAATTGTCTCAATTAGTATCTTTACTAATTGCCAAGAATCTTCTATGTAAACTATCAGCTATCATATTTTCTTTGACACTCTTTATATATCTCATTTGTTTGTCTTGTTTTATTGTTATTAGTAGCATTTTTGAAACTATATTACTTTATACCTGGAAGAATGAGAATCCTTGCTTTACTCCTATATTCATTGGAAAACCTCTACTGTTATTCCATTGCCTATAATGTCTGTTTTTTTTTTATGTTGACATTTTTTTGTTATTAAAACTTCCCACAATGCCTATACTTCATGGGTTTTTTTTTTTTAGCATAAATGAGTGTTGTACTCTGTAAAAGTTTATTTCATCTATTAAGATAGTCATTTGATTTTGTTTTTAATATGACTTAATATGTTGGTTGTTTTCATTATATTTAACCATCCTTGTATCCATTGTAAAAATTTCAAAAACACAAACTAAACCTAATTTGGTAGTTCCTTTATAGCTAATTCAATTCTTCTTCTAAGATTTCATTCTTATAATCCCTATCTGTCCTATGTTAGGTTTAGTTTGTGTTTTTGAAATATTCCTCTATTTTATGTTCTTAGTTTTGCTAGCCTGCAACTGTGAATTCTGTTATTTTTATTTCTTCTGTTTTATATGGTTCATTTTATTATTTGATATTTCATTCATTTGATTTTCTGCCTTATTCTTTTTCAATGATTCATCTCTAGATTTTTCAACTTCATTAGCCTTTTCCAAGAACCAGCTTTTAGTTTTGTTTATTATTTTATTAGTCTTTTTGGTTTCTAGGTTATCTTTTTCTCCTTTAATTTTCAAAATCTATGTGTGTACTTATTTTAGGTCTATTTCTTTATTGGTTCTCTACTTTAAAATGTATATTAAGTTCATTTATACTTTAAAAATTTTTTGATAATGTATGTTTTGGGGAGATTTTTTTTCCTGGGGACTCATTTAGCTATATCCCAGAAATTTTGGTTTACCTCATTATCATCTTATGCATAATGGTTGTTTCTACAATTTGTTCTTTGATCCAATTGTTATTTAGGATTTCATTGTTAACTCATTTGGCTCTTTGTCTTTGGCTTATGTTCACTGAACTGATTAACTATTTTTATTGAGTTATAATCTCTAAAGTATATTTACTGTCCTGCCTTTTTACATACATTTGCAATATCTCTTTTCATTACTATGTGGTCAGTTTTCCATAAAGGTATCTCTGTAGTGCTCAAAAATAGTTTCATCTTTTACTAGTTCCATTTATATGAAGCCATAAATCTTTTAGGTTTAGTTTATTCAGCAATTTATTCAATTCTATATTTCTCTTTTTTTTAATCTTTCTGTTAGATTTATCCAGTACTGAGAGAGGAACATTAAAGTCTCCTGCTATTATGGTCTATGTCTTCTTGTAATATAGTTAATGTTTCTTTTATGAATTTAGATGCTAAAATATTAAGGGATATAGGATTCTTATTGATATTGATTTGCTGTCTATGGTTCCTTTCAACACACGGTAAGTTTCTTGATTATTTCTCTTTCTATTGTGATTGTTTTTGCTAAGATGATTGAATCTTGAATGAATCTTGAATCTTTATTCACCTGATGCATATTAAATTTTATTTTAGCCCCTCGTTTTTATTCTTATGTCTACTTTTTATGTATATTTCACATAAGCAAAAGATTTGAGGGGTTTGCTTTGTTATCAAATATGCCACTTACATTTTATTAAATTGTTCAATCCAGTAAAATGTTTTTGTTTGACAGCAAAATTATTTAATTCACATTTAAGTCATGAGAGTTCCTACATTGCTTTTTAATACTATTTTTTCTGAATTTGCAGATTGTTATTGTTGACAATGCTTTGTTTCTTCACTTATTTTTATTTATTCTACTCTAAAGTAATCCAATTCCAACAAACTCCTTTGCCTCATTCTGAAGTCTCCACATACAGTTTGTTTTTCTATCCTTTCCCTTAGTTTTGTAATTTAATTAACTTTTTAAACTTATTTTTATTTCCTCCTTTAATCTAGTTAAATTCTTCCATCCCTTCCTTTTTTCTTTCAGTTAAGTAGTCAAGTAAAATTCCCCTTCCTTTCCTCTCTTAGAAATATTTTTTATTGATTTGCTTTTAGTTTCTGTCTTTTTATAAGAAAATAAAAATTGTGTTTCTCTTGTTCTCTTCCTTTCCTATGTACACTAAACTTTTATTCCTTGATTCATGACATTTACACTTACTTATTCTATCTTTAGTCTTTATTTGTCATGGAATTACTGATTATAAGGAACTAATTTTGAGTGTCCTCTTCTTTTTCAAGTTTTTAAAAATTTTAATAATGACTTTTTTCCAATTACATGTAAAACTTATTTTTAACATTCATTATTTTTAAATTTCAAGTTCCAAGTTCTTTCCTTCCCTCCCTTTGGTCTCGCCTTCCTGAGATAGCAAGCAATTTGATATAGGTTATATGTGTGCAAGTATGCAAAACATATTTACACATTAGTCACATTGTGAAAGAAAACACAGACCAAAAAAACTCAAAATAAAAGTTTGAAAAAGTATGCCTCAATCTGTATTCAGACTCTATCAATTTTTTTTCTCTGAATGTGGATAGCATTTTTCGTTATGAGTCCTTTGGAATTGTCTTGGATCATTATATTGTTGAGAATAGCTAAGTCATTCACAGTTGATTATTATGCAATATTGCTATTATTGTGTAGAATGTTATCTTGGTTCCACTCACTTCACTTTGCATCTGCTTATGTAAGTTTTTTCTGTCTTTTTTTTTTTGGCTGATATCATCCTGCTTGTCGTTTCTTATAACACAATAATATTCCATCACAATTATACACCACAACTTATTCAGCCATTCCCCAATTGATGGGCATCCCCGTCACAAAAAGAGCTGCTATATATATATTTTGTACATATAGATTCTTTTCTTTTTTTTAATCTTTTTGGAACACAGACTAAGTAGTGGTATTTCTTGGTCAAATGGTATGCATAGATATATATCCCTCTGGACAAAGTGCCAAATTGCTTTCCAGAAAGGTTGATAAATTCACAAGTCCACCAACAGTGCATAAGTGTCCACATTTTCCCACATTCCTTCCAATATTTATAATTTTCTTTTTCTGTTATATTAGCCGATCTTATAGATGTGAAGTGGTACCTTAAAATTGCTTTAATTTGCATTTCTCTAATCGATAGCAATTTAGAACATTTTCTTTTTTATATAAATTTATTTATTTTCAGTTTTCAACATTCACTTCCACAAGATTCTGAATTTCAAAATTTCTCCCCATCTCTCCCCTTCCCCCACCCCAGGACAGCATGCATTTTGATTGCCTCTTCCTCCAATCTGCCCTCCCTTTTATTATCCCCCTCCCTCTTTTCTTATTCCCTTTCCTTCTATTTTCCTGTAGGGTAAGATAGATTTCTATACCCCATTGCCTATATATCTTCTTTCCCAGTTGCATGTAAAAACGATTTTTAACATTAATTTTTAAAACCTTGAGTTCCACATTCTCTCCTTCCCCCCTCCCCACCTACCCTCAATGGTAAAGCAAGTAATTCGATATAGGTTATACAGTTCCATAGCAGTCATGTTGTTAAAGACTAACTATATTACCCTCTATCCTGTCCCGTCCTCCACTTATTCTATTCTCTCCTTTGACCTGTCTCTCCACAAAAGTGTTTGCTTCTGATTGCCCCTTCCCCCAATCTGCCATCCCTTCTATTATCTATCATGTCTTGTCCTCTTACCCCCTACTTTTCTGTAGGGTAAGATAGATTTCCATACCCAATTCAGTGTGTATGTTATTGGTTCCTTAAGCCAATCCAATGAGAACAAGGCTCGCTTATTCCCTCTCACCTCCCCTCTCTTCCCCTCCATTGTAAAAGCTCTTTGTTGCCTCTTCTATGTGAAATGATTTACTACATTCTACCTCTCCCTTTCTCTTTCTCCCAGTACATTCATCTCAATACTTAATTTTATTTTTAAGTATCATCCTTTCATATTCAACTCACCCTGTGCCCTCTGTCTACACACACACACACACACAGACACACACACACACACACACACACGTACACACATATATACACATACAAACACATACACACATACACACACACATACATATATATAGACATGTTCCCTCTAGCTACCCTAATACTGAGAAAAGTTTCTTGAGTTACAAATATCATCCTTCCACGTAGGAATGTAAGCAGTTCAATTTAATAAGTCTGTTATGGCTTCTCTTTCTTGTTTACCTTTTCATGCTTCTCCTGATTCTTGTATTTGAAAGTCAAATTTTCTATTCAGCTCTAGTCTTTTCAACAAGAATGCTTGGAAGTCCTCTATTTCATTGAAATTCCATTTTTCCCCAGAAATATTATCCTCAGTTTTGCTGGGTAGGTGATTCTTGGTTTTAATCTTATCTCCTTTGACCTCTGGAATATCATATTCCAAGCCCTCTGATCCCTGAGTGTAGAAGCTGATAAATGTTGTGTTATCCTGATTATGTTTCCACTATACTTGAATTGTTTCTTTCTGGCCACTTGTAATATTTTCTCCTTGACCTGGGAACTCTAGAACTTGGCTACAATGTTCCTAGGAGTTTTCCTTTTGGGATATCTTTCAGGAGGTGATTGGTGAATTCTTTCCATTTCTATTTTACTCTATGGCTCTAGAATATCAGGGCAGTTTTCCTTGATAATTTCATGAAAGATGATGTCTAGGATCCTTTTTTTTTATTATGGTTTTCAGGTAGTCCAATAATTTTTATATTATCTCTCCTGGATCTATTTTCCAGATCAGTTCTTTTTCCAATGAGATATTTCCCATTGTCTTCTATTTTTTTATTCTTTTGGTTTTGTTTTATAATTTCTTGATGTGTGATAAAGTCATTACCTTCCATCTGCTCCATTCTAATATTGAAGGAATGATTTTCTTCACTGAGCTTTTGGGCATCCTTTTCCATTTGCTCAATTCTGCTTTTTGAGGCATTCTTCTCCTCATAGGCTTTTTGGATCTCTTTTATCATTTGGGTTAGTCTATCTTTAAAGGTGTTATTTTCTTCAGCATTTTGGGGGGCCTCCTTTAGCAAGCTGTTGACTCATTTTTCATGATTTTCTTGTATCAGTCATTTCTCTTCCCAATTTTTCCTCCACTTCTCTTGCTTGATTTCACAAATCCTTTTTTCAGCCATTTTGTTATTACTTAATATTTTTAGTTTTCAACATTGATTTCTGCAAGATTTTGAGGTACAAATTCTCTCTCCATTTCTACCCTGCCCCCCACCCCAAGATAGCATATATTCTGATTACCCTTTTCCCCAGCTTGGCCTCCCTTCTGTCACTCCACCCCCTGCCCCCGACTTGTCCCCTTCCCCCTTACTTTCTTGTAGGGCAAGATAGATTTCTATACCCCATTTCCTGGATATCTTATTTCCCAGTTGCATGTAAAAACAACCTTTTTTTGAACATTTGTTTTTAGAACTTTGAGTTCCCAATTCTCTCCCCACTCACCCTCCTTGAGAAGGCAAGCAATTACACATAGGCCACACATGTATCATTAGGCAAAACACTTCCATAATAGTCATGCTGTGAAAGACTATATTTCCCTCCATCCTAACCTGTCCCCCTTTATTCAATTTTCTCCCTTGACCCTGTCCATTTTCAAAAGTATTTTCTTTTGACTGCCTCCTCCCCCAATCTACCCTCCCTTCTGGCATCACCCCCCTCTTATCCCTTTCCCCCCACTTTCCTGTAGGGTAAGATACCCAATTTAGTGTGTATGTTTTTCCCTCCTTAAGTAAAATTCGATGAGAGCAAGATTCATTCATTCCCTTTCACCTGCCCCATCTTCCTTTCCATTATAACTGCTTTTTTGGCCAATTTTATGTGAGATAATTTACCCCATTCTATCTCTCCCTTTCTCCTTCTTCCAATATATTCCTTTCTTGTCCCTTAATTTTATTTTTTTAGATATCATTCAACTCAGCCTGTGTCTTCTGTCTATATATATGCATATCCTCTTCGAATACCCTAATAATGAGAAAGGTCTCATGAGTTACAAATATCATCTTTCCATGTAAGAATGTAAACAAAATGGTTCAACTTTAGTAAGTCTCTTGTGATTTCTCTTTCCTGTTTACCTTTTCATGCTTTCTTGATTCTTATATTTGAAAGTCAGATTTTCTATTCAGCTCTGGTCTTTTCATCAGGAATGTTTGAAAGTCCTCTATTTTATTGAAAATCCATACTTTAGCTTTTTTTCCCAGCAGCCCCTGCGCAGCGTCCTAGACTTGTCTGACTCCAAGGTGGCAAGATGTCGTCCTCCTCACCACTTTCAGTACCACTTAAAGAACAGAGACTCTTAGATGTCAACTGCATCAGCTACCAGCCTGGATAATGAAGCGGGATTTTTCCCCTAGTGGGATTGTCAAAGCTTTTCGTAGAGGTTATGATGCATATTTTAATAAGTACATTGATGTGAAGAAAGGTGGAATTGGTGGTGTTTCTATGGTGCTTGCTGCTTATATCCTGCTCAATTATTGTGCGGCTTACAAGGAGCTTAAACACGAACGGAGACGAAAATACCACTGAAAATTCAAGACACTTCAGATGAATTTTATCCTTTAGCTTAGAGAATTGTGCAGTTATAACTCTTCTTGGTGGACATCACTTAATAGGACCAGATACCTAACATTAAAAGATGTATTTAAACCTGAAAAAAAAATCCATACTTTGTCCTGGAGTATTATATTCACTTTTGCTTGGTAGATAATTCTTGGTTTTGATCCTAGCTCCTTTGATCTCCAGAATATCATATTCCAAGTCCTTCAATCCCTTATAGCAAAACTGCTATATCTTGTGTTATCCTGATTGTGTTTCCACAATACTCAAATTGTTTCTTTCTGGATGCTTGCAATATTTTCCCCTTGACCTGGAAACTCTGGCATTTGGCAACAATATTCCTAGGAATTTTCTTTTTGGGATCTTTTTCAGGAGGTGATCGGTGGATTCTTTCGATTTCTATTTTACCCTCTGGTTCTGGAATATCAGGGCAGTTTTCTTTGATAATTTCTTGAAAGATAATGTCTAGGCTCTTCTTTTAATCATGGCTTTTAGGTAGGCCAATAATTTTTAAATTATCTCTCCTGGATCTATTTTCCAGGTCAGTGATTTTTCCAATGAGATATTTCACATTGTCTTCCACTTTTTCATTCCTTTGGTTCTGTTTTATAATTTCTTGATTTCTCATAAAGTCACTAGCTTCCATTTGCTCCATTCTAATTTGATATTTTGGTGGTATTTTCTTCAGTGGTCTTTTGGACCTCCTTTTCCATTTGGCTAATTCTGCCTTTTAAGGCATTCTTCTCCTCGTTGGCTTTTGGGAGCTCTTTTGCTATTTGGGTTAGTCTATTTCTTAAGGTGCTATTGTCTTCAGTACTTTTTGGGTCTCCTTTAGCAAGTTGTTGTCTTGTTTTTCATGATTTTCTTACATCACACTCATTTCTCTTCCCAATTTTTCCTCTACTTCTCTTACTTGCTTTTCCAAATCCTTTTGGAGCTCTTCCATGGCCTGAGACCAATTCGTATTTTTCTTGAAGGCTTTGGATATAGGAGCCTTGACTTTGTTGTCTTCCTCTGGCTCCATGTCTTGATCTTCCTCATCAATAAGTGTGTAAGAAAACATCTTTTCACCAAGAAAATAACCTTCTATAGTTTTACTCTTTTTCCCCTATTTGCTCATTTTCCCAGCCAATTATTTGACTTTGGAGCTCTTTGTTAAGTAGAGAGTGTACTGGCCCAATTTTCAGGGATTTTGTGCCATTGTTTTCAGAGATATCTCTAAGGCCCTGTAAATTCTCAGTTCCTCCAAAGTGGCATGATCAAAAGAAAGGTGTTTACTCCTCTCATGACCTGAACTCTAGTCCATGGGCAACCACAAGCACTCTTTTCTGTCAGGGAACTGCAAGGAGGGTTCCCTCTCCACAGCTGCCACCAGCTCTGCCACACCAGCAATCCTCCTCTCCTCAGGACCGCCACCCAGGACCACCATCCAGGGCTGTGACCCAGATCAGTCACTCAGTCTCCTATCACCTGTACTCCAAGAGCTCCAGAAGCAGCCACTGATGTAGCAGTGGATCCTGCCACCCTGAGGCTAGGGCTGGGGCTGTGCCCATGACATGCTCCCCTCTCACCCAGGTGAGAGAGCTTTATCACTGACCTTTGAAGCTGTCTTTGGTGTTTATGGGTTGAGGAGTCTGGAAACTGTAGCAGCTGCCAGTGTTTCAGTTCCCTGAGACCTGCTTCAGTCCAGTCTGTGTCATCATAGGCATGGCTGGGCTGTGCTCTGCTCTGAGCACAGTGCAATAGACCTTTCCTGTTGGCCTTCCAGATTGTTTTGTGGCTTCTGCTGCTCTAGAATTTATTTAGAATCATTTTTACAGGTATTTTGAGGGGTTTGAGAGGAGAGCTCAATTGGGTCCCTGCTTCTACTCCACCATCTTGGCTCTGCCCTGCCCCACAGAACATTTTCTCCTATGACAATAGATAGCTTTGATTTTTTTTTTGTCTAAACCTGCCTGTTCATCTCTTTTGACCACATATCAATTGGGGAATGACTTACATTCTAATAAATTTGACTCACTTCTCTATATGTTAGAGAATTGAGGCCTTCATCAGGGACACTTTCTCCAAAAAAAATTTTACCTGGCTTTCTGCTTTTCTTCTAATCTTGGCTTCATTGGTTTAACATGTGCATAAGTTTTGTAATTAAATATAACCAAAATTACTATGCCTTTTTGTAGTAGGAAGGCCGAATTTATAATCTCAAATATAATCATGTATATGTTAGAATGGTTTGAAATCGCAAGGTATGAGAGATTCTCTAAGTAGAAAACAACAAAAAATTTATTTAGGCCCCACCGCAGCTGATCCGTGAACCAGCCTCCCCATTCCGACATCTTGACAAAAGGACTCCAGGCCCAGAAAGCCCGCCTCACAAGAGTAACCAGGAGGCCACAGAAAAACAAGATAGTATTTAGCCAAATCATTTTTACTGGCCTCAAGTCCTTGCTTGTACTCCTGGGTCTACACACGGCAGCTTCCTGCCTCGCTGTAACTCTTGGCTCACCTTTCCTCGCAGCCGAGCCTCTGACGTTCTCAAGCCCCGCCTCAACCACCGGAGATCATTGGTTCCTGAGTTGGCCCCTCTTAAGTCATTAATCTACACCCACACAGGTTTCACACCAGATAGGGCTTTGAGCCTGGGGCTTAGCACTTAACAACTGAAAGTACTTCCACTCAAAAGAAACAAAAGCCACGCTAAGGAGACAATTTTGCTTAACAACACACTTTTGAGTTCCCTCTTCTTAACGGTTTTTATGATATTGCCTTTTCTCTTTTTCTCACTGTACCTCACTTAGAAGTATTAATTCCTTAAGGTGATAGAGACATCAAAAGTATTGTTCCGTAGTTGGAAATTTCCAGTGTCGCTGATTGTATGGTATATTAATATCTTCTGTCTTTTCCATGATCATTTTTTTTCTCCATACATACAAACATACACAGAAAGGTTTAGTACAGAAGGTAAGAGAATTATGACACTCTTTATGTCATTCTGGGAAGATGGTAGAGTAGGTCAGAAATTTCCAGGCTTTCCAGATTTCCTCTCAAACAGAGAGAAAATCACCATGAAATTAATGTAGAGCAGTGAAAAATAAAGGGGTAAAGCAGTTGCCCTCCTAAGATAACTTGAGAGGACCTCAGAAAAGACAGGACCTCCAAGGCCTGAGGTTTCCCTGAGAGTGAAGTGTAGATACCTCCCAGCTGACTCTACTGAATTAACAAAGAGTAATCCTTGAGGGCAGATCTCTTGGGAAACAGACTAGACCTAAAGAAATTTCACCTCAACTTTCACCTCACAGCCTCAGGAACTTTCACCTCATGATCCCCAAGAAATTTTAAAGATGTCCTGAATGACTAGAAAAATAAAGGGCATCACTTGTTTAAAAAATAATGAAAGTATCACTTACTGTAAACCTATATGCCTACTTCCTCAGCTTGTAAATTTTAATGACAATAATTTTTGTCCATATTGAGGACACCCTTGTTGGTGTGCCTGAAAGCTACAAAGAACAAAATATCTTTACAAAATACAGCAAAGATAATTTAGTTCAATTATCCTCCAATTAGCAATACCAAGTGAAGTATGAAACAGGGAGATGAATGCTCACCAAAGGTGTTTTCCATGGACATGAAGGACAGCCAGTACAGAGTACCAATGGGAAAACAAGGTTTTCCAGATGCTTGATTTTGAAAATGACAACGTACTAATTGCATCAAGTCGGTGACTATTGCATGGCTTCCCAAATGAGATCTGTAATCACTCAAGAGTTTTTTATAATTATTCACAAAGGAAATAAAGCAATTCATGAATTTAATGCCTCTTTTCCAGATGATGAATCAGAATTTGGGGTTTTTTTCAGGTCAGTAGAGGAACCCATGGTAAATAGGCCTAAATAAAGTGAAATGTATCATAAAGGGCAATTCCATATACAAAGTTTCATAAAAATATAATCTAACAGATGTATATCCGGTAAAAAGATGGACTGAAAGACAGAGAAAATGGGCAGCAAATTCACATGCTATCTTAGTACCCATGTAATATCAGAAAACATAGAACAAAAGACCTAAACTTGTTGGAGGGACTTCCTATGGAGAATATGGAGTATGTTGACAAGTCACATGGAATGAGATGGCTAGAATAGATTTTGATCTTTAGCATTAATTGATGACTCAAATGTCACACGAGTTCAAATGGCTGGAATGGGTTGTCATCATTAGCATTATTTAAATGTGGGTATTCCCACATTGATGAGATTAGATCTATCTGATCACTGAAAAAATATGTTGGTGGAGTATTCTGGTTCCCTGTGCACCAATAATAAGTTCCTCTTTGCATCAATCCTGGTTATTGATGATTGTAGTAGGAAGGCCGATTTTATAATCTCAAATATAATCATGTATATGTTTGAATGGTTTGAAATCGAAAGGTATGAGAGATTCTCTAAGTAGAAAACAACAACAAATTTATTTAGGCCCCACCGCAGCTGATCCGTGAACCAGCCTCCCCATTCCAACATCTTGACAAAAAGACTCCAGGCCCAGAAAGCCCGCCTCACAAGAGTAACCAGGAGGCCACAGAAAAACAAGATAGTATTTAGCCAAATCATTTTTACTGGCCTCAAGTCCTTGCTTGCACTCCTGGGTCTACACACGGCAGCTTTCTGCCTCTGCTGTAGCTCTTGGCTCACCTTTCCCTGAAGCTGAGCTTCTGGTGTTATCAAGCTCTGCCTCAATGACCAGAGACCATTGGTTCCCGAGCTGGCCCCTCTTAAGTCATCAATCTACACCCACACAGGTTTAACACCTGCTAGGGCTTTGGGCCTGGGGCTTAGCACTTAACAGCTGAAAGTACTTTCACTCAAAGTAAACAAAAGCCATGCTAAGGAGACAATTTTGCTTAACAACACAATGATCTCCTTCCCTTCTTAGAACACAGAACCCCATAAAAAAGTTTACCAATCATAACAAAGTATTTTATTTCATAATCATTCTGGCTATTATGGTAGCTCAATATAATAATTTAAAACACCAATTCTTAAAGAACAACCCTGCAGATGTAGATGCAGAAGGTAGAAGAGCTTCAACTAAAAAAACAGTTGTTAATTTTCTTTCTAGTGATTGGTCTTTCTCTTAACAGTGGAGGGGAAAGAAAAATATGAAATGAATCATTCATGTTTAAATGTCCTGGTTGATTAACTTTTGAGGTTCCCTTCAAATTGTCATTGAAGGAAAGCTCTTTTTCAATTAGACATCATCTTTGGACATACAATGTAAGGAAACTAATTTGTTGAAAGCTTTAATCTGAAGAATGGGTCTTAGTTGCCTAAAAAGAGTGAAGCAATAATATAACATCCATAATGGTCAATGAAGCATTTTGAATGGGAAATATGAGATAATAGCGTGTGTGTGTGTGTGTGTGTGTGAGCGCGCACGCACATGCACGCACTCATGTATGTGATAGAGAGAAAGAGAGGATTCACATGAGATGAAAATCCTAAAGCGAGTTTCTAGAAGAGGGGGAGAAAATTGGTCCAAGGAAATTGATAAAGGGATTAAATTGGTTAAGGAATAATAGATAGCTCTTTCTCTGTGAGAGGATAGAAGGGGGACAAAGTGAGTGATGCTGCTGAGGCTCTTTTGAGGAGGGTACTTGTGCAAACTTGTGTTGAATAGTCTCAATCTTTTCAGTGAAGTACAAGGATAATCATGTGGACTGAGTGTGGGGGCTAGGAGTGTGCTGGGTGGGGATGCTTGGGCGAAATGAAAAAATTTCAGAAGGTCACTTTGGGGGAATTAGAATCTGAGTCAATGCCATTAGAGTAAGATTGCTAAATATGGTGGTGGGGGAGTGATTAGTTGAATTTCTGCATTAATTATTAACTGACTTGGAGCTTTACTGAATGAAGTTTGCATTGAGGGAAAAATGGAAGGTATGACCCAAAGACAAATAAGAAGGGGAGGGAGAAGTAATTGTGACAGTGGCTTAGAAAGTCCTATATTTCTGAAGAAGACAGTAGATTGAGATCAGGGAGAGAACATTTGGAACTACTTTAGATGTTAAAGGAGGAGGAGGAAGAGGAGGATTCAAGCTCACATAAAAAAGGAACTGAAATAGAAGGAGCGGAGAGGTGGAGTAGAAGAAGAGTTCAGACTGAAGAGGGAGAGGTGAAAGATGGAAGACGCAAGATGGAGGACACAAAATGGAGCATCTGAGATGATGAAAGCCATGAGAAATACTCAAAGAGAAGGAGGGGAGCCTTGGAAGAGTGCTGAAGCTGGAGCAGATGGAGGTTATAGAGAAGATCTCAAAAGAGATAAAGACAATGCAATTGGTAAGAGAAGTGAAGAGAGACAAAGCCGTGTAAAGGAAGAGAAGATGCTAATTAGACAAGAGAAAAGGAGTTGGATGCTGGTACCAAGATGCCAATGAGGTAAGAAGATGCTAAGGAGGTTTGGAAAGTGATAGTTCAGGAGTTGAAGATTTCCCTAGGCAGCTTATGCAGTTAGAGCTCTCAATTCTAGCAAGGATGGAAGACAGGAACATCTTTTTTCTGTGACCTGGTAAAACTTGTGATGTTTGTATTACTTCCACTTAAAAGCAACTGCTGTCTATGTGCAAAATGCAGGCTCCCTTCCTTCCTATAAGAGAAGGTAAATGGACTTGGGGAGTGACTCTCCCCTTTCCAGCTTATGAAGGATGGTGACATTCCCATAACATTAATTGGAAGAAAGGTTTCAATGTGAAAAGGAAGAAGAAAAGCAGTCTGAAGAGGCCAAGAGAAATCATGGACTGTGTCAGAATATTGGAGGATGGGAAAATGTGATAGAAAGAAAAAAGGTGTAAGTCACTAAAAACTTGAAAATAAGCAACAAATTTGAAACTCCTGAGGAAGACATAAAAGCTGTATCCTCTGAAGAGGAAGTCAGAGTTTTCTCTAGCACAGCACAGAGCCATTTCCCAGGGTGATAGAATCAACTGGAAAAGTGAAGGGCTCAGCTGCTTGTGCCGCTAATTGTCTGGGCACTCAGTGCTCTCTATGTGGCCTTGGGCACAATTCTTTTTGCATTAATTTCCTTATAAATCTATTTTATCAGTTGTTTTGAACAGAAGTGGAAGTTGGCCCCTGGGAATTAAATAATTACTTGAAAATAGATGAATCATTTCTCATTTTTTTTTTTAAAGCAAAAGGTTAGGAATACAAAACTTTGGCATCAAGATTGTCATCTAGATTGAAAGTGGAAAGAAATATCTTCCTGAAGAGAGGTTATTTCCTCTACATTTGGTTTAAAAAATAATGGGTTTTTTTTGTCTATATTGAATAAACAAAGGTTTAGCTGGCAAAATGAGAATGGGTCAAAGCCATGTTACTATTCAGTTGCTATCTTTTTGTTGCAATGTTTCTGTACTCTGGAGTCTATCTCATACCTAGCCTAATATTCTACCTCCATGAACCATGGACTTCTGATTAGTGAATATTCATGAGATCTAGCTTCTACCAAGATCTACCATACTACTCCCAGTCATCTTTATATGGTGTTTCTGCAATCCAACATCCATAAAAGGCAAAGACTTACATGTGTTCATTCATTTATTCATTCATTTATTCATTTGTTACACTGTAATGGAAAGGGCACTGAATTTGGAATCAGGAGACTGTGACTCAAAACTGAGCTTGGATGTTTACTAGCTGTACAACCATGGACAAGTCATCTTCTCTTCCTACCTTAGTTTCCTCACCTGTAAAATATGAATAAGTATATTTGCATCATCTCTCTGCTGTTAGGAAAACACTTTATTAGAGAGAGATATAAATGTGAGTTGTTTTTCAACAAATCATCATGTACTCCCCACATTAGCTCAGTACCTGGCACATAGTAGGTGCTAAATAAAATGTTTATTGATTGATTGTCAAGTTTAGATAAAAATGGATTAACTAGTAGATAGCACTGATGAGGTGGGAACCTGGGAGCTATTTCTAAAAACAAAACTTTTTTTGTCATTTTTGTTGTAATGGTTGTGTTTAATTTTATTAATTGCTATCACAGGATACAATAAGAGATTGCCTTGAAAATCTGTGTGGCATAAGTCCCTACATTACTGACTCTTTGCTACTATCCAGGTTTTATATATTCTTTTGGCTCAACATCTATTTAAATCTCTAGGCCAATTAATACATGAATTAAGAAGTAAAATGAACTTAAAGCGCAATACCAAGGAAAATAATGTGATGTCATTTCAGACATACTGAAAAAAGCACAAAATTTCATAGGTGCCCATGCCACCAATGAAGCCATATTCTTCCCCACTCAGCTCCTGATCTTAGACTCCATTTCCTAGTTTTTCCTGATTAATAATTCACTACTCTCCATGGCTAATATTTTACTTTAACTCCACAGTAGCTACTTATAACTTCCCCAGAGAACTTCTACTTTTATCTGCTGATGGGCTGGTTCTCAGCAGGTTCACTGCTGCTATCCATTCCTGGGCTGTTTCTCTGCTCAGCTATTGTCATCTATCTACAAGATCTCTTCTTTGCTGGACAGCTGCCGTGGCTTCCCAGATTTCTAATTTTTTTCCTTAGGGAACAGTCTCCTAGGTCTATTTAATATTATGTTGGGGTCAATAATTTTTTTAACCTCCCATAATTTCCCTAGGACTTAGTGCTAAGTATTTGAAAACTACCTAATACAATAATACTTGTACATAGTTTCAAAATCACTTGAAAGAAGTATTGATTAACACTGAACTTGTTGACAAAAATTCTTTTAGCTATACCTCAATCTTTGTCTTTACACTTTAGATTCAGCTCTTGGAAAGAGTGGGAAGAGACAAAATGAGCAAATGGGGAGTTATTTTGCAATCTCTAGTTCCCTTTTCATTAATATCTTTCTTTGATTTACCATTAGTTCTCTAGAAGACATTGGCTACTGTTTTCTCCATGAATGACGACTGCAAAGAGCTGTTCCGGGATCCTCTGGGGAACCAGCAAATAATTGGAGATTTTATTTCATCTGCTTTTGACCTATACATTGAGAAATGACATCAATTACAGTGGATAGGTTTGTAATTACATCATTAATTATATTTAGTGATTTTTTTATAACAAGAGGAGATAGTATCTCATCAAATTAAAGTTTTCAGGATATGGCAGGTCAAAAACCAATAGTATTGTGTAATTGAATTGAAACCTTTCTTCAAAAGATCTGCTTAAATTTTAAGATATTCTTTGGGGTGTAAATAGGGAAAGCCTTTGGAAAAAACTTATTTGGAGATCAATAACTTTGTGACCTAAAGAATTTACTACTAGCAATAGCCTATCAGTGACATCAAGCATCACCACAAACAAGTTGACCTCTCAACAGTAAGAGCTAATGGAGGTGGGGTTCAAAAGGTGAAAAGCTACCTAATTTTCATCTAATTGCATATTTCCCACAAGGCGATGGAGACTGAGAGTCATGATGTTGTTTCCAACTTCACTCTTGCCCCGTTATTTCCAGATAGTAAGTGCCTGATGCACAGATGTCTTTGAGGCTGGATTTGAACTCAGCTCTCATTTGACTACAGTCCAGTGCTCTATCCACTGGGTCACCTAACTACTCAGTGCAGAATCAAGCCCTAGACTAAAGTGGGAAGCCCTAGACTAAAATGGGAATGTGATAATACCCACAAAGGGGCAAAGTAATTTATGTGTATTCAGTGTTCTAAAATTTGATATACTTAGTTTAAGTGGTTCATTTGAAAGAAAGCAAATCCCAGCTCTACCACTTATTACCTGTGTGACTTTTGGCAAATCATTTAATCTTTTTTGGGCCTTACTTTTGCCATCTGTGTGTGTGTGTGTGTGTGTGTGTGTGTGTAAGAGAGAGAGAGAGAGAGAGAGAGAGAGAGAGAGAGAGGGAGGGAGAGAGAGAGAGAGAGAGAGAGAGAGAGAGAGAGAGAGAGAGAGAGAGAGAGAGAGAGAGAGAGAGAATATTTGACTAGACAGTCTCTGATGTTCTATCCAAGTCTAGATCTATGATTCTATGAATAGAGAGAAAACCATTCCCAAGGTGGGGAGGGAAGGAAGCAGGAGCTAGGGAAGAGTGTCACCACTGTACATATGAAGTTGGGATCCAGAAAGGAGGGAATAAGCAATCCTCTCCTCAAAAGCACAATGCTCTTCCCCATGCCACAGATATATGTATATGTATAGGTGTACATACATTTATGTCCATACAATTGGCCCAAATATAAATGTAAGTTGCCCAGGGGTAATTTGTGTATTGCTGCCTAGATGTACTTCCAGATTAATGGCAAGAATGATTCCTCATAACTCTTATGTGACGAATGGAATTGGCACCAAAGAGTTGGAAAGAAAAACATTCTTCTTCCTTCCTAATTTGAGGGAGCACATATGTGACATGGAGAGAGAGGGATAGACTTTGGAATGATGATGATGGTGGTGGTTGTGTTGATAATGATGATGATGATGATACTAACTAGCATTTATAGAGTATTTTAAAGTTGCAAAGCACATTATAGATACTGTTTCATTTTGTTCTCACAACAGCTCTGGGAGATAGTGCTATTTTTATTCCCATTTTAGAGAAGAGGAAAGAGATGGAGTGACTGGCCCAGGGTCACACAGCTACTAAGTTTTGGAGGCTGGAGTTGGATTATGATTTTTCTGAATGTGGACCCAGAATTGTAGCCACTGCTGCCACTTAGCTATCTTCAGAAGTCAGACATGTTGAAAAATGATCTACTCAACATGCTTCTGATTTCCATCTTGACTTGGTTGAGATCCAGTCCTCTCTCTTTTGGTTGAGCTAAGATATCTCACTTCCATCTAAAGAGTCAACTCACTCTGTATATTACATTCTAAATGGTATAAATTCACTCATTTGTACTTATTATCTGCTTGGGTTTACTTGTTGTTCACACATTATAATGGTCTTTTGTGTAACTAACATTTGGTAGGAAGGAATCAAACCTGAATATATAAGCTGAGGATGCTCCACCTTCTTTAAGTGATAGCAATCAAAATGGGGTCTTGAACCTAAAAAAATCCCTAGACCAACAATATTGGGGGTGAGGAGATGGGGAGATAGATGTTATTCTAGTCTGATACTCTTCTCTCTCAGAGTAGAATAGTTAGGCTAGCTTCACGGCTCCTCCAAGCAAAGATGAAAGTTTATCTCCTTTGGAGAGGAATAGGCAAGGTTCCAAAGATTCACACCTCTTCAAAGGGCACATTTAGATAATCTATGTCAACATACACATAACTTAAATAGATGGCATACATACCCTACACACATATACATATAATAATGCGTAGATGTAGGTATGTCTTTTAAAATGTTCATGGTTCTTCTGTTAGCAAGTCAACAAATATGTATCACGCAGTGTGCTATGTGCTATGTGCCGGGAATGCAAAGAAGAGACAAACAACCTTGACCTCAAGGAGGTCACAATCTAATGAGGAAGACAACATGCAAACAACTATGTATAAAAAAAATATATGTAGGGTAAATTGACGGGAATCTCAGAGGGAAAGAAAGTACTACCATTAGTAGTCTTAGGGAAAGTAGTCTAGAAAGTGATGTTTTAGCTGAGATTTCCAGAAACTCAGAGAAGCCAAGAGGTAGAGACAAGAAGAAAGGGCATTCCAGGCTTGGGGGACAGCCAGTGAAAATGCATGGAATATCTTCCTTGAGTGAGGTGGAACAAAGAGGCCAGCGGATTACGATGTACCTGGAGGGGACTAAGATGTAACAAGACTTGAAAAGTAGAGAGAGGCCACATCATGAAGGACTTTAAAAGCCAAACAGAATATTTTATATTTGATCCTGGAGATCATAGAGATCCACTGGAGTTTATTGAATAGAGAGGCATGAGATTGGTACCACGGTCAAATATGTACTTTAACTGAGTGGAGGATGTACTGGAGTGGGGAGAGACTTTGTGGAGAGGGCCACCAGAACACTATTGCAATAATCCGGGCATGAGGTAATGAGGGCCCACAGAGTAATATCAGAAGAGAGAAGGGATAGCATTCAAAAGTTGTTGTGAAGATAAAATCAAACCCATTTGGTAGCAGATTGGATATAAGGTATGAGGGAGAAAGGAGTCAAGTATCACTTGAAGGTTAGGATCCCTGGTAACTGGGAGGATGGTAATACTCTCAACAGCTGTAGGGAGCTTAAGAAGGGAAGGTTGGAGAGAAGAGTTAATGAGTTCATGTAGGACGTGTTGAGTTTAAGATGCCTAAGGGACATCTACTTCAAGACATCCAATAGGCAGCTGGAGATGTGAGAGGTCAGAAGAGAGATTAGAGATAGAGAAATAGATCTGAGATACATTTGCATAGAAATGATGATTGAATCCATGGGAGTTGATGAAACGATCTAGTGAAGTAGTGTAGAGGGAGAAGAGAAAAAGGCCCAGAACAGAGCCTTGGGGGCAGATCAAGTCAAAGGCTGCAGAGAGTTCAAGAAAGATGAGGACTGAGAAAAGGCCATTAGATTTGGCAATTAAGAGATTGTTAGTAACTTTGGAGAGAGGAGTTTCAGTTGAATGGTGGGCTCAGAAGCAAAAATATAGAGAGTTAAGAAGAGATTGGTGATGGAGAGCTGGTTATGTTGGAAACTTACTCTCATGTGGGTTAGGAGGAAACAGCATGTATCTATGGAAGGGTAGAACATGTAGAGAGGTGAGAAAACTGGGAGGCGGGGTAGGGGAGGGAATTTTGGAAGGGTGTGTGGATTGGGATTGAGAGTATGATGGGAAGAGGGTGGCAGGAATTTTTGGAGGGGTGGGTGAGATGGTAAGTGGGAGAGTAGGGCGGGGGGAAGATAAGGTAAAAGGTATAGGGCAAAAAGAGAGGCTGAGAAAGAAAATAGTGAGTAAAAATAAGATGGAGGGAAATTCACAAGTAGTAATTATAACTTTGAATGTGAATAGGATGTTTATAGCAGCTCTCTTTCTGGTGGCAAAGAACTGGAAATTTGGGGGATCCCCATCAATTGGGCAATAGTTGAACAGATGTGATGGAATAATACTGTGCTATAAGAGAGGATGAGTTCCATGGTCTTAGAAAGGCATTGAAAGACTTATATGAAATGGTGAAGAGTGAAGTGAGAAAAAGCAAGAGAATATTGTACATAGTGACAGAAATACTGTTTTAAGAACGAAGTTGATCAATTAAGTTATTTTGACTATAAATACACAAATTAAATATAAAGGACATATGAAGAAAGATGCTATCTTCATCCAGAGAAAGAACTAACAAAGAGAAGTATGTGGAGAATAATTCACAGTTATCCCTTGCACATCATGGAGGTTTAGGGGTATGGCACCCCATTGGCCCTCCCTTCATACCAGAGAAGGTCTAATTTTTTTTTCTTTTTTAATGGAGTGTTTACACCCCATTACCTTAGTACCTTATTGTATAATTTGGATTAAGTATTCAGTCAGAGGCTCTGTGTCATCTGCTGGCCTTCATGTGTCATCTGTAATGTATGCAAAACTCCCACAAAATTCTCATTTAATTTCTTATTCTGACTCCCAATGTATCAAAACCATGATAAGGAAGTCACAATGTGGAAGAGATAATAGTATATACCTATTTGTGTCTAATGGTGGACCTCTCTAGGGCACATCAGTGTTAGGGGAAGGTTTATAGTATTATGTACAGTCATTTTTTTTTATCATACTATGTAACGGAAATGCTTGTTTTATTCTATAAATTAAAATTTAAATAATGTGTTTTTTTTTATTTTTATTTTTTTTTAATTTTTTTTATTAACATCTTTAGTTTTCAGCATTAATTTTCACATGCGTTTGAATTACAGATTTTTCTCCCCATTTCC
>CM053626.1:43264564-43333780 GCA_028646595.1 Phalanger gymnotis
CTTAACCCTTGAGAATTTCAACAACGGGGTGTGACTAAAGAGTTCTATGTTCCACGCTTGGGTGGATGCGCTGGAAGCACTCCTCCTACCCAAAAAAACCCCTTAACCGGAAAAGGGCTTGAATCTTCAGATCCGCCACTTAATTCCTCCCGCCTGGTGGGCCTGGGGCCAGAAGTAACTGCAGCTGAATTTCTAGAGCTGCCCCGCCTCCGTAGCCTCAGGGGTGGAAGTCGAACCACAAACTCTGATCCCATCCCGCTGCTTTCCCCACTGACCTTTTGCTGTTTGTGGGTTGTGAGGTCTGGTACATGCCACATTCAGTAATTCTGCGAGCTGGGGCCCCCTCCGCGCCGCTCCAGGTCTCGTCTGTCCGCGGTCTGCTGCCCCGCGCCCCGCGCCGCGCCGCGCTGCCTCGAGCACTGGGCTCTGCTTGGCTCAGCTCCGCTCCCCTCGGCTGGGGGCTGGGAGTTCTGTTCGGGACAGACCTTACCCCGAGACCATCCAGGCAGACCTGGGCTGGAGTCCTGCTTCTCTCTGCCGCTTTGTGGGTTCTGTAGTTCTAGAATTGGTTCGGAGCCATTTTTTCATAGGTTTTTGGAGGGACTTGGAGGGGAGCTCATGCCAGTTACTGCTTTCCAGTCGCCATCTTGGCTCCGCCCCCCAATAATGTGTTTTTTTAAAGAAGACATTGAAAGGAAAGGAAGTAGAGGCACGTGTTTTTGATGACTTTCTCAAGAAGTTTAGTCATGAAGGGGAGGAGAGAGATGGGTTGATAACTAGTGGGGATGGACAGATCAAATGAGGGGTTTTGTTGAGGGTGGAGGAAGAATGGTTGTTTGAGAGCAGGAGGGAAGCAGACAGGGAAAGACTAAATATTAGCGAAGGGTAACATTCTCCCTGACAATATTCTATTATCTGATGCATCACGGGATTCAACTTTAGATCTGTGAGGGAACTCAGAAATCACCTAGTCCATCCTTTTTATTTTACAAGTTAGGAAATAGGGGCTGAGAGATGTGACAAGATTTGCTGAAGGTCCCACAGGAAATAAGTGGCAGGGTCAGGTACTTCTAACTGAATAATTCAAACCTCCATATCTAAAAAATAGCCAAATAAAATCATATTTGTAAAGCTCTTAGCACAGCATAGTAGGTGTTTAATAAATGCTTGTTTTCCTCTTTCCTCCCTCAAATTGTAGAACACTGAGTTCATAAAGTATATAAAAAGACACTCAACTTTTTCACTAAACTTTAGAAAAGTATAGGTTTATAACTTTTACAGGACTTTTAAATAGTAGCAAAAATACAAAAAATGCTTCTATTAATATAATTGAGTTAGGATGTAATGCTTAGTTAGAAATAATGATAGGGGATTGGTGCTCAGCATATGATTTTATTGATACAGAAACTTCATCGATGAGATCCTTCTTCTAATAGAGTTTGGGACCTTCTCTGCAATTTCTAGGGCAGCTAGGTGGTACAGTGGATAAAGTGCTGGGCCTGGAGCCAGGAAGACTCATCTTCCTGGGTTCAAATCTGGCTTCAGACACTTACTAGCTGTGTGATCCTGGGCAAGGCACTTAACCCTGCTTGCCTCAGTTTCCTTATCTGTCAAATGAGCTGGAGAAGGAAATGGCAAACTAATCCAGCATCTTTGCCAAGAAAACTCCCAAATGGGGTCACAAAGAAGTGGACAAACCAAAAGCAATAAACAACTGCAATTTCTAATTATAGAGCATGGAATAGTTAAAGGACTTGCTCTGAGTCACAAAGCTGGCATTTTTCAGAGGCAATCAAGGCAAGCCAAGGGCTTCCTGGCTCCTAGGCTAGCTCTTTATCACTTATACAAATGATTTTTTAAAATTAATTTGCCCTAAGAACATGTACCACGTTAACATCACTGCAAAAACAGTATTACAATGC
Source organism: Phalanger gymnotis (assembly GCA_028646595.1). NCBI lineage: Eukaryota > Metazoa > Chordata > Mammalia > Diprotodontia > Phalangeridae > Phalanger > Phalanger gymnotis. The sequence continues at coordinate 43,266,487 of CM053626.1, forward strand.
TGATTTAATATTAATGTAGTTTGAAGTCATCTAACAAGCCATCTTGAAATCCTACTGCTTTTCCTTGAATGTATTTGTCTTTTATCTATAGCACCTGCTGGCACCTTTTCTTCAAAGCTCAGGAATTTCTTTTAATTCCATCTAGAGTAAGCATCTTCAAGTGATACTTTGCCAGCCGTTTCAAGTGTTAAAATCTCAGCTGGAAATGAAAATGCATTTAAGCATTCACACATACACACATACATACGCACACACACACACACACACATGCACAGAGTCATTGTGCTTTAATTTAAAAACATCATTTTTTAAGGATGTAACACTTCAGTGTGTGCTAGTAGCTAGTGTGGGTAGCTCTATTGCTACATTACTAATTGGACTTTATTCTACTTACAAGGGAAAAAAGAAAAAAAAAATAGCACAGCCTTTTGCCTAGAAAATGATCCCTCCATATGCTGTACTGGTGAATACACATGTTATTTTAATGGCATATTAATGCTAACTTGAAGAAGACTAACAAAACTTGGTTAATGAGGTTGTGTTTGTCCTTCGTTCTCGAAGAGGACTGTGAAATCAGGGAGATGATGACATAATTTGAGTAAGGAAAGGCTGTGCAAGGTCACCAGCCTCACTTTCTTCTCCAGAGCCATCTGGGTCCAGTGGCCAGATATTCACCAGTATGACTGGAGATGACCCAGGATGAAATGGGACACAACTTCACACGTTATTTCTTCTAGTTTGGAAGAATAGTCTATAGAATTCCAGAACATCAGTTCTCAGCTGCACTTTCTATTCAATGTATTCATAGCTGTATTGGCGTTGGCATCATTAAACTTCAAGGTCTGTTCATTTAACCTTCTTTCCATGACTGACATTGGTGGTAGCAGAACCTATGTCAATTAAGACAATGGACCACAGGACAGCTACCAAACTGGAGGCTCTCCCACTGTCATCCAAGACTCATAGCTATAGACCAAGATAGATCTAGGATAGCTGTAAATATAGAATAAAGTCAACTCCAGGCCCATGTTGGCCTATTATAATTCAATGGGCAGATGCCAAGAGGGCAGGATAGAGCCTTGACTTTTCTTTAGGTTTCATTCATCACTTTGAGAATCAGAAAATAGTATGGTTTTCATTGGCTTCTTGGTCGTATCTTCCAAAGGTGAGCAACATGCCATGAACAAATAGGATGTTTTTAAAATGAATGTTCTGCTTTGTCACTAAGCATCTTCTGGCTCACCAGGGCCGGCCTAGGTCTGGAGCAGAAGATTCAGCTGTTGTTAAAAAAAATCATCTGGTGTCTCTACTTTTTTTTTCCTCAGCATGGAGGTTGAGTTTTGACAATGGCCAGCTTACTGTGAATTCTTTAGTATTTTGAGTTTCTGTTTATTTAAATAGGCCAGTGAGTCTAAAAGGTCTCTACATAATAATAAAAATATCCTTTACAAATACCTTAACTCTACTTAATAAGATCTGTAAAAAGCATAGAAGTGGTATGGAGGATCAAATAAAGAACCAACCTTGAAGTCACATTGGGCCACTGACAAACACTAGCTGTGTGACTCTGGGCAAGTCACTTAACCTCAGTGTTCTAGGCAACTCGCTAAGATCACAATTGTAGAGACGGCACTGACCCGTACCGGGAGAGGGCCTTTCCTCCCCTGGGAGCTCCTTATACCGATGAAATCATAGGTCCCTATTCCTATTAAAAAGAGTAACCACGTAAGTGGTTGAGGAAATTGAAGCTCAGAGAGTTCAGATGACTTGTCCATGGTTATATTGCAAATAAGTGTCAGAGTCTGGGTTCAAACTCATTCTTTCCTGACTCTAAGTCCAGCATTTTCCTGGATATACCACAACAACTTCTTTTCACCTTCAAAAGACTGAATATAAGCACTATCAATTTTCTCCCAATGTCTCCAAAGCCCTCAAACACACACCCACTTTTGCCTCTTGCTAAAGCAAAAATGCATTTTGAGCCATGAACATCAAAATAAGTATTGCAAAACGTTTCAGTTTTGGAAATACTTGATAAAAATACTGCCAACTTAATACAAAAATTCATGTATGTATACATAAATATTATATGTGTGTATATATTGTTGCTCTGTCGTTTTTCAGTCATGTCCTACTCTTTGTCATCTCATTTGGGGTTTTCTTGGCAAAGATGCTGGAGTGGTTTGCCATTTCCTTCTCTAGCTCTTTTTACAGATGAGGAAACTGAGGCAAACAGGATGAAGTGATTTGCCTTGGGTCACACAGCTAGTAAGTGTCTAAGGCCAAATTTGAACTTGTAAAGATGAATCTTCCTGACTCCAGGCCCAGTACTCTATCCCCCATGCCACCTAGTTGTTTATTTTAGCTAAATAGCTTATTTTTATCATTGTATTTATCTTAGCCCCAATAATTAGTTTTAACTGGGATATATTTTATTATTTCCACAATTGAAATATTAGCAATTTCAATGACTTAAACATTTAAAAACACACACACACACACACACAGAATTCATGTAGTTTTAAGCTATTAATTAATGGAATCTTTCACTTAATATCTGCATTTTAATTCAATAGTGATTTCCAGTTTAAGTAAAAAAGAATAGATAAGCTGATACGTAATTTTATAAGCAACATATCTTTGAATCAGTATGCCTAATTTTTAAAATTATTTTTAAAAATTATTTTAATATACTTTTTAAAAGTCTTATCTTATTTCTGTACAAGGAAGAGACAAGATAGAGATGGTAAGTATGTGTTGTCCAGAGAGGAAATCAGAATAGGACTTCTGGCACTAATTTCCAACCTAGGCTTTATCCACCAAACAGAGATTTTTCTTAGGCTAGATGCATGACTCTCTTTTTGAGTATTGGTTATTAAGACAGAGACATAGAAACATTAATTATTTTGCTATTTGGGTGTACACGTACTTTAGCTATATAATTCTTTATCATCTCCCTCCACAAAGGCTCTCCATTTAATCTTTCTGCTTAGGTGACTATGCATATGTAATTCCTTATTTCTGGCAGCTGGCAAAGGTGGCTCAAATCTTGTATTGACAAAGAACATGTAACGTGGGCAATGTTTATGGGCCCTTTGAGTAATGTAGATAGATTTTGTTGGCCGTATTGATTCATAGGTGTCCATACTTCCCCTAAGTGAACATTAGGAGTTAAGGAGACCAATAGATAGATGGGAGCTACAACAAATGAAGGGAAAGCAGCCAGTCGGGGCATATCCCAGAGACAAGGGACCTTCTTTACTAAGGATGGTTAACTGAAGCACACAAGAGAAAAATATATTTGGGGCTTATACCATCTTTTTTTTTTAATAAAAAAGTAAATTACTTCCACTTTTGTAATTCTAAGAGAAATAGCAAGTATTATTTAATCTTTTTTTTATATTCAAAGGCATCTGGGAAAAAGGCTAAAATTGTGATTTAATTGATATAGAGAACTCTAAGTGAAGTAACTTCCTCTCACAATCTGTTATTTTTAATTTTTGTTTGTTTAAGACTTGGGATCATATGAAATAATGAGGTGTAGTGCAACCTTCCTATTTTCTTGTAAGTTGATTTTGGACAGTTCCAGACATCATCAACCCAGAGCTTTGCCATATCCAGAGTCAACATAAATCTTGATTCCCTAAATGTGACAAGTTCTTTAAAATACATTGCAGTTCCTTATTTGTTATTGTTGCTGCTCCTCTTGCTATTGTGTTTTGGCCAATTATGGGGAAAATGAAGAAGTCAAAAAGGAGGAAAAAAAGACAAATGGGCAAAACATATAGAGTAAGATGGAGTAAAGGAGATATAAAAAGAAAAACAGAGGAAAATCTTAAGGGGCAAGCAAATGCTGACTACAGAGCTAAAAGCTTTCTTAGAATTTGAAAACTTCTAGGATGAGGATGAGGAAACTGATGCCCACAGAGGGAGGTTAAGTGACTTGCCCTAGGTCATACCAGTAATTATCGGTAGAGACAAGGTTTGATGTCAGATTTTAGGACTCCAAATTCGATATACTTTCCTGTGTGCCAACATATCTCCAACAGAAAAGCACACGGAGCTGAGTAAATTGAAAGAACTCATCAACTTCTTTTCTCCTTAAATTCCCATAGTCCTAAAAATCAAAAGTACAAAAACCAAGACTTTTTAAAACTATTCCTGTAAAGATCATTAAAGTCATTATTAAGACTTTCACATTTTTATCTTTATATCCCACGTTCCTAGCACATACTTTTTTGCACAGCAAGTGTTTGACATTTATTGAGTTGAACTGAGTTACTTTATGGTATAGAAATCCCCCTTCTAAGTATTTATTAAGTTCCTATTATGCACCAGTTGTTGTTTGTGTTGTTCAGTCTTTCATTTGTGTACAACTCATTGTGACCTGGTTTGGGACTTTCTTGGCAAGGAAGCAGGAGTGGTTTGCCATTTCCTCCTCCATCTCATTTTACAGATGAGGAAACTAGGGGAAGTAGAGTTAAGTGACTTGCTCAAGGTCATGGAGCTAGTAATTGTCTGAGGCAAGATTTGAACTCAGGAAGGTGCTTTTTCCTGACTCCAGGCCTCACACCCTATCTTCTACAGCATCTACAAATAGAACCCTATCCTACTCTCTTCTATGTCGAATATAGAATATTCCTGCATCTAATCCAACCCTAACCTTAATAAAAATCCACTCTACAATACCAAAGAAACATGATCACTTGACATGACAGCTCAGGCTTTGAAATTCAGATGTCAGAGCCAAGCAAAGTAGGCTATCTCCTTCAGGGCCCAAAGCTTTTAATCCTTGTCCTTTCTTCTTTAATTTTTTGCTGTTTTTCTTCCAGTGTAATGACAATATAGGACAACTTTGACACAAGATTCAGCACAGCCTTCCTACTTTTGTGTAATCTGATGCTGGACAGTTCCAGACATCAACATCTCTATAGTCAGCTTTGGAACCTGCCCTTTTGTGAGGGGAGCTGGAAGAGGAGGGCAGTAATTTCCTGATTATCGACTGGCCATGGAGAGGTGTGTTTAATTTCTTGAAAATGCCCTGCAATGACAGACACACTCTTCAGTTCACCAGGTGTCCAAATGCTGCTGTCATAAAGAAGAAAAATGCCACGCGAGCACTCATAGCTGAGGTGATTCGGTTTTGTCAAGAATAAGATCAAAATTTTCAGATGATCCTGCAAGCATGAAGAACCAATAAAGCAACCTGGAATCATAATGAGAACTGGAGAGAGACCTCAGTAGGAAACCTAAAAATGATTTATTGCTTTCTGTCCCTGGATGTCCAACAAGAAAATAAGAAAAGAGGGGAAAAAAGGAAGCCCCTGGATAATTTCTTTTTTTCCCTTTTCAGAAAACCTTCTTACAAACTACCATTTCATGTGGCCTAATGTCTGATATTGTTAGCTTTGTTTCCAATTCACTGGGTAGGAATGACCCAATTTATTTAAATATGAATATTTATTTTATTGTGCCTTTTACGAGATATTTATCAAGGTCAAGGCCTGTAATTTGAAGAGTGAAGAGTGATTCTTTCATTTATGGTAATAACTAGATTTTATGAGGGTTAGAAAAGCTGCTTAAGGTTTTTTTTTAAGTGATACATCATTATAATAAATGGTGATTGCTTGCTATGCTTTTTCACAGTCCAAGAGTAAGCTCCAGTTTGTTTTCTTCAGGCACTGCACAAATAGCCAGATATCAGTGTTGCTGGACATAATGAAGGGGTCATTATATAATAGACCTTCTTCCTCTATCCCTTTTCAGTTTTGCCTTTAAGAATTCAAAGTAATGGTATGCCTAAAAATGGGTCTTCTAAAATAAAAAAAAGAAAAGGAAAGGAATCAACAATCAAAGCAAGGAGTCGCAATGCAATGTATAGGGACAATTGCATAGAGACTTGAACAGGGCATCAGGTTATTTGGGATTCCTGAAAATAACTGAGGGTTGTAACCTAAAATTCATTTGAATAGTGAGCAGAGTCGCACATCTCCATGAACAAAAATAAATGGAAACTGGGTTATGTATCTGACTTTAATGATCATTCCTTTACAGATAATTCCCAAATCTACACTTCTAGCACATTAAGTCTCACTTAAACTCTAGTCCTATATTTCTAAATACCAATTTCCATTGTTTACACCACCCCTCTTCTCAACTTCTGTGGGTCCAAAACAGAATTTGTAGTCATTTTTCTCCAAAATCATCCAATTTCTTATTTTCTACTAATGGCATCTCCATTCACCCCACCAATGAGGCTTAGGATTTTGCAGTCACCTCTTGACTCCTCCCTTTGCTTTGTTCCTCCTGATTTAGTCACCATTCCTTTTTTATTTTTTCTTGCCTATGTTTGGTGAGATGAATCTCTCTCTTTCCATGCTCATTGACTGATCATAGTCCCATCATGTCACAACTACAGTAACGCAACAGCCTCTGAGCTGTCAGGTCTTTCAATTTTCCCTTCTACCACCATGATATTCATTTTGTACAAGTTGCAACCAGATTAACTACCTATTAATATAGCTTTTCTCATGTGTCTTCCTTGCTGGCAAATCTTCAGGATGTCCCTATTGTTTACTAGGTGATATTGTAAATGTGAAGAGGTAACAGGAAGGAAATGTGGGTCTAGAACTCAGGTGGGAGGTCAGCTTTGGAGATGCATGTTTGGAAGTTAACTCCTTGGTCATGGTGCCTAATTATTAGATACAATAAGAATTCAATAATTACTTGCTATATTTGTCAATACAACATGGATATCTAATTTAAATACTTTGGCCCTCAAATTATCTTATTTTCCTTTGATAATATTGTATAAAATATGAATTCACTGAGTAATTTAAACCATCCAGCAGCTGAGAGTTTACATGGACTAAGTTCAATCACTAGGAGCCTCTTGGGATTAATACTATTAAGATTGTCACCTTTGGTTCTCCTTGGGAACATCAGAAATATGTTACAACCTGAGCTTTTCTATTGCCCCATTCCTCCTACAGGTAATAAGGCTTACAAAGAAATACACAAAGGACAAGTTATTTACAAGAGTCATAACATGGGACATCTAGGTGGTGGATTGAGTAGAGCTCCAGCCCTGGAGTCAGGAGGATCTGAGTTCAAATCCAGCCTCAGACACTTGACACACTTATTAGCTGTGTGACCTTGGGCAAGTGACTTAACCCCAATTGCCCTGCCTTCTCCCCTCCAAAAAACCAAAAAAACAACAAAAAAAAACCAAGTCATAACCAAAAAAAGGCAATAGAATTGTACCCTTCAAGTGAACTCTTTTCCTATGAGGCTTGAACAGTTTCTATGAGCTCAGAGTTCTGGACTTAGTCATGACTATACTCTTAATGAATAGACTTGAAAGGGTCAGTGAAGTTCAAAGTTACATTTCCTTAAAGCTTACCTGCTTCCCACTGAGGGTGACTTGCTCAGCTCCTGCTGCCAGATATCTGATGGTCTGCTTTCAAGCTGTCATTGATAGTAAAAAATCAGCTTTTGTGCAGCCACCACAATAGGTACCTGGACTTTTCCAATAGGCAAAATGTTTTAGAACTATCTGTTTTGGATGCCTCACTTTGCAAATGCCATGCTGTCTTTACAAAAGAGCAAATTTCCTTTTTTCTGAACATTCAATCAGATTGCCAGGAAAATTTGGAAAATGTGTATCATAGAAGAGTGAGAAGCTTATTAGAGGTAAGGAAACTGACTGGTTTCTCATTTTTATCCACTATTTCACAGTAAATGCTATCTAAATGGAGGGTTTGGAGGTAAGGTAGTGGCCACACCAGGAAGGTGAAAGATGGCTCACACATGAGTGCTGTCTAAATATAAATGTCTGGAGCCAAATTTGTTAAAATGAAGTTTTGAGGTGAAGTCAGTGAGTCCTCAGTCTCAGGGTATGGTACAACAACACAGCTGTTGATTAGATCCCCTAGTACTTCCATGTGAGTTCTTGTTTTGCCACAATTTCCTTTTCTCTGTCATTGGGTCTACCAACCAGCCAAGATTCAGGTTGTCCATGAAGAAAGCAGCAACTTAAAAATGGAAGTTTCTGGATTTCTGCTGTCTATCTTAGCTCCTATCATGAGCTATGACATTCCTAACAGGTTTCCCTATTTCTCAATCTTGCTTTGAATTTTTCAGTACATTAATTGGTGTAAAGACAGGGTGTTATTTATTGCCTCTGTTTCCCAAATCTATTCTTAAGATATTTAGAGAGATACTTGTGGCCACCAACTGGCCCCAAGCACCAGGGAGGGTGCTCTATGTGGTTACCTAACATATGAGCCTATAACTCTTGTAAATAGGGAAGAACTTCTTTATTTATAGGAATTCAAGGGTGTTCTGAATTTTTAAAAAATTACTGGGACATAAACAGAAATAGAACGTTTAAATCGATTTCTTATTCTAATATATATAGTTTCCTTTCAAAAATCAGATAGGGATAATAGCATGGAAGTGTGGTCTTGCATTCTCTCTCTCTCTCTCTCTCTCTCTCTCTCTCTCTCTCTCTCTCTCTCTCTCTCTCTCTCTCTCTTTCTCTCTCTCTCTCTCCCCAGAGAGCAGAAAAGTACTGGATCTCTCTCCCCCATCCATGTATCTGTCAGTCTATCTATCAAATACTTATTCACTTATTCTCTCTCATACTTTGAGGGTCTATATTTAATATTGTGGTCTCCTAAAAGTCAGCAAAATGTGGAGTTACAATTAGGAGACTATAAAAAGCATGTGTTAACTTGTGAAAATGTGGATGGGTTCACGTAGCCTGAAGTTAGAATGGAAAGAATCAACTAAAAGGAGATGTAGATGGTGTGCAAATTACAAGTCAAGACGGAATGCTCATTAGGAATGTGTTCTACCTTGCTTATTTGAATAATAGGATAGAGAAAATTGGCTATTAACTTAATTCTGCTGAAAGTCCATCACTGAGTCCTGGGCTAGAGGTGGTTTTGCATCTGGGTCAGCATTAGTTATGGTACTCTTTAATTAATTATGTGCTGATACTCAGTAGGTATTACTTCTTCCTTGACTCTTCATAGGTAGCCTGTCAAGTTTTAGGGTAGTAATGCTGATAACCAAAATTAAGCAGCCACCTCTTAGAATTCCTCCCTTTCTTCTAGGCTTAATTTATGAGCTGTTTCCTACAGGAAGCCGAGCATGATCTGTTCAGTTTCAAGTCCCCTATTTACATTATCATATGTGCCCTTAACCTTTTACATGTTACCCGTCCACCCCCACAACAGAAAGTAAACTCCTTGAAGACATGATACTGATTTTCATTTCATTTTTCTATCTCCAATATCTAGCATGTAAAAAAATGATTGGTTTGAATTGGATTGGATGTGATTTCAAGGAATGCCATAAGCTCTTTCTGCCTCATTTTCCCCATCTGTCATATGTATTATTTCCCATAATATCTAGTAATTAGCAGAAAGTACTGGATTGCTCGAACCTGAAAATTAAGACAAAATTGCAAATGGTGGATGTGATTAGGCATGAGCAAAAGTGGTAGCTTATGTAGCACTTGATTGGACAATTGCCTCAGTAATTTTCATAGAGAACTGCAAAAGATTGCATTATGTATATATACACACTTATACCTATATATAGCTATATACATACATATATAAATATATGTGTGTATGAATCCTAATTCTTCCAAAGTAGGAAGTATCTAAACCGAAAGAATTGTTCCATAACCTCTGTTTATGCTGTGTTTGTCTTCTTGGCAGAGGCAATCATCGGTGATCCAAGTTTTAAATGAGACCATGGCTTCTTGTTTGAGGAGCATGCCTTGCCTTAGTAGGGAGGATGAAGAACAATTAGGTGGGTTTTGAGAAACAATCCAAGTGTCTTTTCCTTCTCAGCTCCCACAAGAGAGTGAGGACTGCTTGGTGACAAAACTGTCTGCCCCAGTCTGCCACCTAAAATTGGGGAAAAAGTGAGGAGAAGCATCAGGGACTTGATGACAATGCCGTAAGGAAAGTGGCAAAAGCCTTATGAGCAATTACTGAACAGACATTTAATAAGTACCTACTCTGTGCCAGCCACTACACTAAGCACTGGGATTGTAAAGAGTGCCTGGCCTCAAGGAGCTTGTGTTCTCATGGGGGAGACGTTTGCAATAGGGAGCTATTTAGAGATACATACAGAGAAGGTGAAAGGTAATCCCGAAGTGGAAGACACTAGCAACTGCGGGGACTTGAGCTGAGACTTGATGGAAACCAGAGATGCCAAGAGGCAGAGGTAAAGAAGGAGAACATTACTGGCATAGGTGAAAAGCTGTGCAAAGGCATTAAAATAATCATAATAACACTAAGGTTTGATAAGTGCTTGACAAATATCTCGCTTTATTTTCAGAACCCTGGGATGTGAGTGCACTTGTTATCCCCATTTTAAAGATAAGGAAACTCAGGCAGACAATGGTTAAGTGATTTACCCAGGGTCACACAGCTAGTTAACATGACTCCACATCCAGTGCTTTTTCCACCTCATCTCCTACTTCCATGAAGATGAGAGATAGAACAATGTGAAGGACAGCCACTGGCCGGTACTGCTGGACCTGAGAATACCTGGGGAATGGCAAATTTTAAGACAACTGGGGATATAAGAAGGAGCCAGGTTGTGAAAAGTTTTCAATGACAAATAGTGGAGTTTACATTTCATCCTAGAGACAATAGTGAGCCATGAGTATTGAGCAAATTCGAGATTGGCAAGAGGAAGAGACTCATTCATCAGGTGAAATAGTGAGTTCAGTAACATCCACATGTATCCAAAAAGGACTTTGTGGTGGTTGTCGTTGTTGTCATTCAGACATTTCAGTCATATTCAACTCTTCATGACCCCATTTAGGGTTTTCTTAGCAGAGATATTAGGGTGCTTTGCCATTTCCTTATTCAGTTAATTTTATAGATGAGGAAACTAAGGCAGGCAGGGTTAAGTGACTTGCCCAAGATCCCCAGGTAATAAGTATCTCAGGCCAGATTTGAACTCAGGAAGATGAGTCTTCCTGACTCCACTCCTGATTCCTTTGTGCTCTACGTACTGCGCCACATAACTAGAGGATAAATTAAAAAATGAAGGATCTCAGGCAGAGATTAATGAGTATTAGAAACAGAGGCCATTTAATCCACTCAATGTGATGATGCATAGGGTATGCCTCCTAGATTCATATTAGCCATAAATTTGACTAGGATGGCATCTAGGCCGTCATAACATTCACTAATAAAAAGTATTGAAGGGAACATTTTCAAGGACAGATCCTTGCTATATTCTAGTAGGAGCCTATACTGGCCTTGATCAGTTAATCATTGTTTGTTATGTTCAATCAGTTCCAAATCCAAGTAAGTGTCCTGTAAACCAGAACATGATTCTCCTGTTTGTTCACAAATATATGTTTAGAGGCTTTGCCAAATGTCTACAAGAAATCTGAATATACTTTGCCTGTGGCATTTATTCCTTTGCTGTACATTTCTGATGACCTTATTTGTAATGAAAGACTTGGGCTAGATGGCCATTAAGATTATTTCTAGGAGAGGGAGGAGGAGAAAGAGAGGGAGAAAATTTGAAATTCAAAAACTTGTGGAACTGAATGTTGTAAACTAAAAATAAATAAATTTAAAAGAAAAAAAGATTTGTCAACTAAGAGATCATTGTTAACTTTGAGGAGAGAAGGTTTGGTGGAATGATAAAGGTTAAAACCTGCATTGTAAGGAGTTAGGAAGAGAATGAGAAGAAAGTGGAGGCATCTGTTGTACACAGCTTTTTCAAGTTTAGTTACAAAGGGTAGAAGAGATATAAGACAACAGGAATGTTTCAACAATCCAGCTAGCAGCTGCCATGAGGGTATAAAACCAACAACAACCAGCTCACAACCTGCAAGCCCAGGTCCTTTCGATCTACTTTACTAAGAAAAGCAATGTTAAGGGGTTAACAATGTTACTTTAATCCAGCATACAAATATCATTAACTTAGTTCAGGGTAAAAAACCAGCACCCTGAATTACAGACCAAATACAATTCGTAGTTATCAACATCTGAATGTTCAGCCAGGGAGCTCATTATCACGGCTGGCCCAGAGTCACAAGCCACTCCTGTTGTGGCACAGAGGTCCCAGAGAGAAAAACAACCTCTGGCTTATATATCCTGTTCAGGGCACCGAGGGCCCGGATCTCACCCAGGCTGGGCATGGAAAAGTTCCCCACCCCCCAATATCACATCAGATACGAATCAATGACTCCCAATTGTCTCAGTGCTGAGAAATACAAAAGCATGCCACTTTATCTGCCCCATTCAAACAAAGGCCAGAATCATTAAAGGTCAACAGCAAGAAAGTCTCACCTTAATTACTACTACAGGGAGGAATGGAAAGATCAAGGGAAAGGATTTCTTTTCTGGATGAGGAAGACATAGGCATGTTTATAGGAAGAAGGGAATAAGTTAGTAGACAGAGAGAGACTGAACATGTGATAAATGGGGATAACAGAAGGGGAATCTGTTGGAGTAGATGGAATGGAATGGGATCACTTGTGCAGGCAGAGGGGTTAGCGTTGGTGAGGAATAAGGCCACCTCATTAGTCAGGGGTGGAGGAAGAAATAGTGGTAGAAGGCACATGAGTGATATATGGGGAAGAGGGGAGAAGGGGGAACTAATGATGAATAGCCTTACTTTTTTTTCTGTATAATATGAGGCAAGATTCTCAGATAAGAGGATGGGGGAAGGAGGAGCCATGAGACTTTTGAGGAGGGAAGAATAGATTTGGAAGAGCCACTGTGGAGAGTGGAATAGTGAGTTGACAAGGCAATAGAAGGATTATAGAAGGATAACAGGATTGCCTAGATTTCTAGGCTTTGACTGAGTCCAAACTTCAAGAACAAATCACCTTAATAAAAGGATTTGTTCTGTAAAACTTGTACTCAGTCAATAAAAGGCTGCACTCAAGGAACTTGAAGGCCACATTTGGCCTTGAGGTCCACACCTGGCCTAGAAGCATTGAGGGCCTGGTGAGGTAATGGTAACATTAATTTGTATTGAAATGATTATCTCCACCTTCACTGAGCAACACATGTGTAGGAGCAAAGGAAGCAAAAGATGGGAATGATCCAAGACTGAGGCTTGGGAGGGTGTAATCAGCGAAATGATAAAGGAGCTGGTGATTCAAGAGAGGAGAAGTTTAATTGGTTCAGTAAGAGGTAAGTAAGGATAGGGAAAAGAGGAGAGAGTGGATAGTTCAGGGGAGATTGTCTGGGACAGAACTGAAAGGTCTTGGAATTGAAGTTCATAGTATGGACAAGAAGTAGGGTTTGGTAAGAGAAGGCAGAGGGGGAGTGAAAAGTTTCACCCTAAAAGATTAGAAGACCATAAAAGGATTATGGTCAAATAAGAGGATTTCAGGATTCTTGAACATGGAGGTGAAGCATTTGTAGGGGGAGGCAAGATCAAAGGTAGGACCATCTTTGTATATTACTGAGGTAAGGTGAAGGAGTAGGTCATGGGAAGTGAGTATGTTGAAGAAATGAGTGGTTAGAATCTTTGAGGGGGAGTCAACAGATATGCTGAAACCTCCAAGTATGAGAGAAGGAGTTGGGAAGGAGAGAAAAAATGTGCGCCAGGTACCAAACTCATTGAGGGAGGAAGGGAAGTGGCCTGGAGGTCAGCAGATATTAGCTACCAGGATTTCGATTGAGTGATAGAGAGTAATTACATGAACCTCAAAGGAGAGATTACTGAATGATAGAAGTAGGAGGAGAACCCTAAATGCCCTGGAAGTGACAAAGGGCAGCAAGAAGTATTCCAACTCCCCCACCAGCAAGCCAAGGGGAATGAGTGAAGGTGCAGCTGTATCAGAAAGGGTGACACAGAGCATGTAATCAGAGAAAGCCAAGTTTCAGTAATAGCTAAAAGATGGAAGGAAGGGAAGAAGAAAAGATTTAGTATGAAGGGAAGTTTGTTGCCTATGGAACAGGCTGAGAGAAATGATTATTTCTTTCTTACATTAATAGCCAATTATTGAATTAGGATTAAAGGGTATTCCACTTCTTTATTCAGGAAGCAACCATTGTAGGAAATCTTGGGGAAAAACCCAACCAGGCAGAGAGAATTGCAGACTTCCTGTCATTTGTGTTTGGTCAGACAGGTCTGGGTTAGAAGTGGATTCCCTCTTTAATATGTATATTGATAAGTCTCTTTCACCAAGGCTTGGGAGATCCAAGGCGAATGCCCCAAGAACCTCGTTAGAATGAGCACATAACTTATAATATTCATTTTCTCATTAATATTAATCAATCAGAGTTGACTGTCACCCCAGGAACATCCACTTTTCCAAGGGCATTTAAGTTGTCTTTAGCATGCAAGAGTGCCACTGACCTCTTTTACTAATAAAATGCTAGTATCATTAATAAAATGATTAATTGCCCAGAAAAAAATTATTTATAATTCTAATATTCTATGAGAAGAAACTCAGAATCTCTGGGAGGTATATTTCAAGTGCAAAATATTTCTCATAAAGAATCAGAAGGAGCAAAGGACAGATTGGTCAGTTAACCACCACCTTGATGAGATTATGCCAAGTTCTCTTCAAATGTGATCCTTGGTTTAGGGTCCTTTTTGAAGTCACAACTCTATCCTACCTAAAGGAGTGGGATTCTTGGCTTTGGCAGGAGTGCCAAACCTCTGTGGAGCAAGCTCCTACAAGCTATCACTTGTCTGAGATTTGGGATATTACAGGACCTGGAGGAAGTACAGAGTATTTGGTATTGCTTAGGGATATCTAGAAATATTTAACTTCTATCTATCTCCATGGATCTTTAAATAAAGCTTATGAAAGTAAACATTATGAAAGTATACATTGACTCATTTTTTTCACCAGAGTGTCCTCTAAACCTGTAGTAGTTCATATTGAGATGAAATGGAGACCAAGAAGAGCTTCCCATAACCAGTGACACCTGATACAAGCCCTAAAAGAAGGTAAAGATTCTAAGAAGTAGAGATGAGAGAGCATGGTGGATATCTTATACAAAGGCCACAAATGATGGAAGGGTGGAAGGTTTTCAGAATAACAAGTGGTCTAATTTGACTGGTAAGGCAAATTAAAAGAAATGCTATAAAAAGACTCAGGACAAGTAGAGTAGAGCCATATCAAGAGAGGCCTTAAAGGTAAGATTTTATATGAATATGTATATTTATTATAATGGCTTTGTTTTTCTTTTAAATTGAGAGATAGGAGGGACAGAAAAGAAATGCTAGTTAGTTTAAAAAATGAAATTAATGACAAATGTTAATTTTTTTTTTTTAAAATAGAAGGCTCCCTGAGGAAAAGGGCAATATCATCAGTCCTATGCTTTGGGCAAATAACTTTGGCAGCTGTATGGATGATAGATTGAAATGGGGGGAGGCGGGACTTTCCTTGTTATAAAGAAGACTTGCTTGAAAAGGATTTTTTACTTAGAGCATTTCTCATGTCTCATAGCTAAGTTCCAAAATTAAAATTATGTTCAGTATCCTGCACTTAGATAATTTCTAAAACTGTGAACCAGGTTTTACCAAATGGGCCATCTTTGTTCTCACCCACCAGAAGGCACACATTATGGGTTCCCAATAACTGTTAGAAAACTAATTTGAAAATCTAATATGCTTTGTTTTCTTTATTTCCATTTTAAATGCTTTACTCTCAGATACATGGACATCTGAAATAACACTTACCGGGGGCACACATTATTTTTGTGTACGTATCCATCCCTCCAAGTCACCTCTGATCATCCTGTCAATACATACCCTGGAAAAAATCTGTCAGGTGATTGATAAGCCTTTTGTTTAGAATTTTCTTGTCAAACAGAGGAGTCATTTGATAATCAATAGCCATTCTTCTAATTAATTTCATGTCATCCCATGAATAACAAAAGTCACCTTGGAAATAAATGTGCTACAGCTTCTATTTAGTAGAAACCTCTTGAAAGGCATTTTGTTTGGGAAAGAGGCTCCAGAAAATTTTTAGCTAAGCTAAGAGGAGGTTCAGATTTATTTTGTAGAAGTTAAGCAGTGTGGTATGGAGAGAAAGGGTTGACCTCAAAGTCAGGAAGTTCTGAGTTCAAGTCTTCTCTGATGAAACAAGTCACTTAACTTCTCTGTGTCCCAGACAAATTTCTAAGATGATAAGTGGAAGAACATTTGTTGGTTTTTATTCATTGGGAGTTCCCTACATGGATGAAATCACAACTTAAGCCCCCTCCTGCATTCTTTCCTCCACCCTTCCCACATCCCCCCATTCAAAGTTCCAAATCTTGTCTGGTTAAATCAGATGTAAGATCATTGGACCTGGGGTATCATTAATATAGAGAATTCTAGGTAAGGAAATTTCCTCTCATTGGAGACTGGAATTATTCCCCCTGCACTTTCTGGTCTTTAAAACATTATCTAGAGTATTAAGTAGTTAAGTGACTTGCCCAAAGTCACTCAGACAGAATGTATTATCGACTGCTTGAAAGCAGATATCCTAGCTACGATGTGGTGTGATCATGTCTGAATTGGAGTGATGAGATCAGAACCCAGATTTCAAAGCTTTGAAGAGTATCTCCACGATACAACTCTCTGTCTCTTTCTCTTTCTGTGTGTGTGTGTGTACACATATGTAGGTATATAGGTATTTACATATACATCATATACATATATGCATATATGTATGCAAATATACGTATGAAAGAAATGATTATTTCATATTAATTACCAATTATTAATTGAGATTAAAATTTTTTTTCTTTCTATTTCCTCATTTAGAAATAAACCACAGTAAGTTAATACAGACAGTCACTGAGAGACATTACTGCCTTTGGCCAAAAATTTCCTTTACCTACACCACCTTATTTAGGTGGAATTGTTAGCCCACTCAACTAGAAAAACCTTACAAAGAGAATCTAATCTAGGTGAATTCCAGCCCATCATGTTTTACTCAGACTTGGGTGGGCAGTAGATCCTTTGTCTAGATTGCTGGAGGCTAATGGTAATCTGGGAGTAAGGGTGACATAATCATGTCCCTTAATCACTCATTCAAATAGGCCCACCTCTCATTATAATATTCATTCTCTCATTGTTAACCAATCAGAGTCAATTGCTGCATGTTGAGAACACCCACTCTTCTAAGGATATATAAGCAATAAGAGGCCTCCAGGAGGGGTTTTTAGTTTACGAGACAGCGAAATGACCATTCTTTAATTAATTATTCACTAGCTATAATTACCAAAATTATTAATCATAGAGAAGCTGACTCTCTTGAACTTTTCATTCAGCACACACACACACACACTGTTCTATCATTCCCGGTTAGAAACTGACTCAGTAAAATTCTCTTAACACCTCACACACTTATTAGCTGTGTAACTCTGGGCAAGTCCTTTGATTTCTGTTGGCTTTAGTTTCCTCATTTATAAAATGGGAATAATAATAGCACCTGTCTCCCAGGGCTGATGTGAAAGTAGGAGATATTGTACAAGTGCTTTGGAAGCCCAAAGATGTTAGAGAAATGCTTCTTATCATCATCATTATTATCATCTTCAGTAATTATCACTGTTTTAAACACCATGCCAAGCACTGGAGATAAAAAGAAATATAGAAACATAGGTCCTGCCCTCAAGGAGCCCACATTCAAATGGGGGAGAAAATATATAAATAACTGGCTAAATAGAAGATATATGAAGAGTAGAAGGAGGGAGATCTCAGAGAGGGAAGTGGACCTCCAATAGAAAGAGGGAGTTGAGCTGAATCTTGAACTAAGTCTAGGAAACTGAGAAGCAGAGATCAGGAGAGCAGAGCATCCCAAGTATGGGGACCACCAATGCAAAGGTACAAAATGAGGAGATGTAATGCTGTGGGAGAAGTATCAAGTGGGTTGTAGAGTTGGATCATAGAATTCATGAAAGAGAATAAAGTGTGAAAAGGCTAGAGAGTAAGAAGGAGTCATGTTGTGAAGGACTTTCAAAGCCAAAGGGTTTTCATCTGAATCTGAATTTAACAGGGAACCACAGGAGTTTATCACAGGTGTCGGTTGGCGGGGAATGGTGACATGGCCAGACCTACACTTGACAAAAATCACTGGTAGCGCAGGAGAGACTGAATTGGAGTGGGAAGAAGCTAGAGTTGGGGAGACCGATTAGAAGGTTATTGTGCTAGTGATGAAGGCTTGAACTAGTATGGTGTGAGTGGAGAGAAGGACCATATAAGAAGCCAGATATTACAAAAGATTCTTCCTAG
The DNA here is from genome assembly GCA_028646595.1 of Phalanger gymnotis. Lineage (NCBI taxonomy): Eukaryota > Metazoa > Chordata > Mammalia > Diprotodontia > Phalangeridae > Phalanger > Phalanger gymnotis. The sequence goes on from CM053626.1 coordinate 43,284,727, forward strand.
TAGACTTCAATAAAATATTCAGTTTGATTTCAGATGTTCTAGAGTCTAGGGCTCTTGAGTGCTAAAAACAAACAAAAAAAAATGAAGAAACAATACTACTGAGAATGCCAAAATTCAGAAGTGTGTTATTAACTTGGCAGTGAGTGAAAGCTGAAAGCACTAAGCATCAATGATTATGATTGTTGTTTTCCTCCCTGTGGCCACTCATTGCTAACCACAAAATAAAATTATGTTGCTTGCAAGGAGTTAGTGTTGTACGTGACCCCAGAGAGCACAACCAGGAAAAAAAAAACAAAACTAGTGGAATATAAAGGGGGAACGGGGAAGCAAATTCCAAACAGAGAAATCTTAAGGTGAAATTGGCTGCTCAGGGACATAGTCCTTTCCCCTCATTGAAGATGAAGCAAAAATTGGAGGATCACTTGTTGGGCATGTTGCAGAATGTCTTCCTCTGTAAAGATATGGGTTAGTTGAATTAAATGATTTTTAAATCCCCTTTCAACACTGTGCTTTTGAGTCTTAATTTCAAGAATCCAATAAGTTATCTTTCAAATCACTTCCATACATCAAAACATTTTCTAAAAAGACAATGTTGTCTCCCTTTATGGAGAAGGAAATGGCAAACTGCTCCAGAATCTTTGCCAAGAAAACCCCAAATGGGGTCATGAAGAGGCAGACATGACTGAAATGACTGAACAACAACAAGTCTCACTGTTAGATCATCAGCAAAATAGTGAGAGGAATATAAAAGTTCGAAGAATCATGAATCAAAAATTTATTAGTCACAGGCATGCAAGCACGCAACTCCCCAGCCCCACAGACCCATGAGAAGATGGACAGTGGTTTAGGAGTACAGTAGAATGCATACCATGATTGAAACCTCGATGTCTGGGTCTCTGCCCTTATGGATATTTACAGGGACTGTTTGGGAAATGGACAATCAATCAATGGGTGGTCTAGACCACAAACCTTTTCCCCTTATTAACCACAAGTACGTTGTAATTGGGAAAGCGTGCTAACCTTGCATACCTGGCTCAGATAGTTTGCTAAACTGATGACAATCAATAGAGTATTATATCCCTTGCCTAAATATAGCTAAACAAGCCAATTATTGGGTACATAGCAAGTTCCCATTGTGTGGGTGGATCGAACAGTGGTCATCAAATAAGGAGTCATTTCTGTTTGGGAAGGCCCAGCTAGTCCAGCAATAAGTCAGTCCTCGCACTTCCCTAAAACACAGTGATAGCCCACAACAAGTGCTTGGGAAATCTTACAAGCTTAGTTGTAATGTACGCAGAGAATGCTTTCTCAAAACAGTTTATAATATTGATTAAAGACTCAGCAGAATTCACTGAGCTTATGCCTGTCTTTTATCCCTGTAAATATACTGTGTTTCAATAGGATACATAAGATATAATGCAATTCCATGCAATATGACATGGTATGATATGATGTGATGTGATACAATGCAACACAATTCAAAGTAATGTGATATTATATAATACAACGTAAAATATGATATAACAATATAACATAACATACAACATAATATGTTAAAATGTTTATAAATTAGGTATATACAACCTACATACAGAGTAGATGGAAGGTAACTTTTGAGGGTTTGGATGGCTACATGGCACAGTGAATAGAACCTTGGGCCTGAAGTCAGGAAGACTCAACTTCCCAAATTCAAATCTGGTCTCAGACATTTCCTAGCTGTGTGACCCTGGGCAAGTCACTTAAGCCTGTTTGCCTTAGTTCCTCACTTGTAAAATGATCTAGAAAAGGAAATGGCAAACCACTCTAGTATCTTTACCAATTTGTGACTCAAATGGTGTTGGACATGACTAAAAATGACCAAACAACAACAAACCTTGGAGAGGAAGGTCCCTGCTGCCTGGGACCGGAAAAGTACCCTTGCAAAAGGTAAGATTTGAGTTGAGACTTGAAGCAAGTCAAGAATTCTAAGAAGCATAGATGAGGAGGGATAATGTTCCAGGCCCAAGGGAAGGTGACTGCAAAGGCAGAGAAGGAGAAGACTAGGCACTTTCCCTTCGAGGAACAGCAAGTTAGCCCGTGAGGCTGGATTGTAGAATACGTAGAGAGGATGGATGTGTTAGAAGACTAGGAAGATAGATGGGGCCTGGTTATGAAGAGCTGTCATTGCCAAACAGAGGAGTTTATATTTAATGCAAGAAGGAATAAGAAGTCCTTGGAGTTTAGCAAATCATGGCCTAAAGGCTGGTAGTGGAAAGGCCAGGTTCTTCACTCCACTTTCACATCAACATATTCTCAAAGTCCATGACAAGAACCCTAGACATAAGATGTTTTCTTTAAGAACTCTGGAGAGACTTCTTTAAAATCAAATGCACTGGCAAACAATGATAGCTGCTCCATTTTAATAGTATATCCTGAGGGATGTTGAATGTTTGTAAATTATTGTGCCGATAATCCAATTCTGTTCAACAATCATTTATTGAACTCCTGTTATGTGCAAGTCACTATGGCAGGCTCTCAGGTAACAAAGATTTTAAAAAATGGAAAATCTTCCCCCTAAAGCAGCTCACATTTTAATGAACATACTAAGAGGATTTAAAAATATATGTGAAAGTTTACATCGCATAAATATTTTCACAAATACAAGCTAGGTTTCTGTATTAGCAAGCTCCCTAGCATACCCATGATGGCCTGCTAGCACAGGTTCTTTGATCTGCTTTTATAAAGGAAAGACAGCTTCAAAGGGGTTAACAATCCTACTTTAGTTAAACAATGCAGATTTTATTCCATCTAACCATCTCTCAAGGGTTGCTGAGCACCAGCTCCTGTGGCATTCCCTAATCACCCTTCTTGGAGGGCAGGGCAACTCCCTCTACATCTCAATGGGGTCAATTGAGAGGGCACAACTTATACATTCCCCTTTATCCCCTCAAGCCTCAACGGAGCCAATTGAGGCAAACACAAATTCCTCCAAGCCTTAATGGGAGCTGGTCAAGGCACACACAGCATCGTAGCTTGTGCATTTCAACCTTAAAGGTTCTCCACTCACTGACTAGTACCCAACTGCCCCTCCAGGTTCCTGATCTTTATAATTTAAACAAGTAACACTTGGCCCTCACAATCTACACAGGTCATGGTGGAGATATTTTGATCCACAGAACTCATATTTAACACCTGGTGACAAAAGATTATTATGGCCATGGATACTGGAAAGCCAAACCCCCAAAATAGTAACAAAAATCCACTTTGCTTATGCTTACAGCTTCTCTCATTGCAACTTATTTGACTTCATTGTGCTCTCTCTCTTGATTTTTTTCCTCCTAATTTGATCCTAGAAAAGACTAGAAGTCAAATAAAGGCCCATTTGATGTAAATAAAAACCTCTGTAGCCTCTCTGAAGAAGCACTTTCTGAAGCAACAAATATTCCAACTAAAGCCTTTCAGGAATAGAGATAGAAACTTACAAATCAAAATGATAGTACTGTCTAGATTGGCTGATATTTAAGAAGTGAACAAAAAATGAATACATCCTACTCAAGGATTCTTATAGATTTTATTCATAAAGGTTCTAATTTTGTATTCTCCTAAATAAGGACCCTAGAGACAACTGAATGTGCAAAAGGACACAGACTATGTATTAAATTCGTGTTTTTCCCCTTTGTCTTGTATTATAGCCTAGCTAAAATAATAGTCACTTATGCTATCAAAATAGTCACTTATTTAAGTGCCTACAATGTGTCAAGCTCTTTCTTTCTTTTCTCTCTCTTTCTCTCTCTCCTTTCTCCCTCCCTTCCTTCCTTCCTTCCTTCCTTCCTTCCTTCCTTCCTTCCTTCCTTCCTTCCTTCCTTCCTTCCTTCCTTCCTTCCTTCTTTCTTTCTTTCCTTCCTTCCTTCCTTCCTTCCTTCCTTCCTTCCTTCCTTCCTTCCTTCCTTCCTTCCTTCCTCTCCCTCCCTCTCTCCTTTTCTCTCTTCCTCCCTTCCTTCTTTCTTTCTTTCCTTGCTTTCTTCATCTTTCTTTCCTTGCTTTCACCTTTCCTTCTTCCTTTCTTTCCTTCCTCCTTTCTTCCCTTCTTTCTTCCTTCCTTCCTTTCTTTGTCTTTCTTCTTTTCTTTCTTTCTCTTCCCTTCTTTTCTTTGTTTCTTTCTTCCTTTCTTTCCTCCTTTTCTTTCTTTCCTCCTTCCTTCCTTCCTTCCTTTCTTCCTTCCTTCCTTCCTTCCTTCCTTCCTTCCTTCCTTCCTTCCTTCCTTCCTTCCTTCCTTCCTTCCTTCCTTCCTTCTTCCTTTCTCCATTCTTTCTTTCTTTTCTTCCTTCCTTCTGTCGTGCCTAGCATTTCATTGATATAAGGAACTTCTGCTAAGAAAATTCTCTCTATCAATGAAGATTGTTACCTGCTTTTACAGTCTTAGAGAGTTAGAGTTGACTTGGGTGATAATTCTAATTGTCTTAAAACTTTAAGTGGCTCCTGGAAAAAAACAAACTTACCCAATTCTGAAGGGATTTGGATTATTAAAAATGTTATTAAAATTTTTAAATATTATTAAAAATAATGAATCATCACCAGGGAAAATGACATACTTGACTAAGGGAAGACCTTTCTTTTCTCAGGAAGTAATTCCTGTCACTCACTTCTTCAGCCTGTTCTACCCTACGAGCAATTTGCTCATGTATTCTCTTTTAAGTAATACCAGCAATTTCAGGTGTTGTTTTCTGAATTAGGCTTGTGATCTTTGGAAAAATGACAGAAGCAGTTGATACTTGAGAAGAACAATGCATTTCTTTTCAGAGTACAGAAAAGATTTAAGTTTGAGCACAAAAGATCCTATGAGGCAAGGTTCACGCTTCCTAAAATTCAAGAAATGTCTGAGGAAAACTTTCTTGTTCCTACTTCTTTGATATTCTTGCAACGGCAGGATAAATTCCAACTGTGTACAAATAGTTGTAAAATATCGTCTCACAGGAGTCAGAGAACTCCATGAGAGCATAATACCAATATGCAATGTTCTGTTACTAACCTTTGAAAAAAGACCATAATGGAACCAACAGAAGAAAGAAACCATGTGAATTATGGTTTATGCCAAAGGCATAGTCCCAGATTTATAGTTATTGCACCACCTGTGATGTTGAATTCAAGAAAGGGTGCAGAAAAGTGGCCCTTATAGGCTTCTCATGTAATAACTAAACAACAGAATGTACTGAGGGAAAAAAATAACAAAAACACATAAACCGAAATGACTCTTAAATCTCTTCTTGAGATTAGAAATATGTGGCAAAACCACTTTAGGGAAATAAACTCCCTCAGATAAGAAAACAAAATCCTCAAATTCCATTTCTTGCCAGAAGCATTTCTAGATTAGGCCATTTGGGTGAAGGCTTTTGCTTCCCTCAAACTTCTGTGTCTAACAATTGGCTTTTCCCTTCTGTTCACATTAAACTCAGCTCAGCAAACATAAAAACTGTAACATAAAATGAAGGAAAACAGTAGGAAAGCAATCTCCACAGAATTAACCTAACAATAAAAGAACATAAGAGAAGAGTTGAATTGACTCTGAATATCTATTACCATTGTGTGTGTGGTCAGGAACAAAAAACCCACTTGGTAAGTGTGGATATTACCCTTTTGAGTAACTTGGAGTGGTTTTGGATGTATATTATAGGGATGGGGTATGTCTTTACCCCCTTGCACTTGGCAGAAACACTGCTGACTACACCACTGTGAGAGAAGCTAGATAGTTTCTGAAAATGGGATTTAAAAAAAAAAAAGAAAATAGGATGAGTTATCCAGATCATATAATAAAATATAAAAATGACAGACTAGGATGGGATGAAATTAAGAAAGTTGCTAGGTATGTGTTTTACTACTGCCTTGAAAGTATAATAAAAAAAAAAAACCCAAAACTCAAAATGAAGAGAAAGAGAAAAAAAACTGCCTATATATCCAGCAAGTTACATATTGTAGGATGGATCAACATTTACAGAGAAAAATAGTAGTTGAACTATTCAGAAAAGCACAGGACACTGGCCTTCAGGAAAACTTGTGGCATCAAATGCTGATACACAAATGAACCAAGTATGGCCTATAAGCAAGATGAATTAATGGTACCAATGAAAGGAGGCACATTTGACCCTGTAGAAGTATAAAAGTGGATTTGATTGGGTATATCAATCAAATCACCACTCTTCATTTAAAGTAAATCAACCTTAAGGAGGTTAAAACACGTCACAAATATCCAACCAATCAGAACTTTCAATGTGAAAAATTACATGTGCAAATCGAAAATGTGAAAAAAAAAACAAACCTCAGATGAACTGAGATGATATTGACAAGAAGAGAGGGCAGTTTGGCTAAGGAAACTTGGTTAGACCCTGTGGGTCATCTATAGAATAAAAGACTGGCTTAGAAACTAAGTTATTCAAGAACCTGTTGGAGGAAAGATTGTATCTAGCACATACCAGGAAAATTCCAGAAAGATTGCTGAGGAGGCCTGTCTTGAGGAAAAGAGGTGTAGAGTAGCTTGGCGTCAGCCTTGACCTATGTCTCCTTCCTCTCACCCCACTTCCTTTTCCAGAGGAGAACCATGAAACCTTTGAGGGGGCTGGAAGATTTGAGTTCTTATATCTCCATTGACATTCTCACATCATCCCCAGGACAGCAGCAGATGGCAGCAGTTTCTACATTAAGAGCTGAGAAAAAGACTGTGTGATATGGTACATGTATGTATCTTCAAGGATCTCAGCAAAGAATATATACAATGCCTAAGGAGAACTTCTTTGGCATCCTATGAGGGAGAGAAAAGGACTTCCCAGAGTTATGAGTTACCTTTTTGCTACAAGTACTATAGTGAGCCCACTTTTCCTTGGGCTACGTACGTACTTATGGAGGAAATGTTTTACACCTATCATTTATATTATACCACCTTAATACAACACAAAGTGGTCACTTATCCTCAAAGTTACTATTATTTCAACACTAATAATCTGTTCCTCCTTCTTTGTGTGACTCAGATCTGAAAAGAATTCCCCTTTCTTGATTCCTTTACTGTTTTAAGGATGAGGTTATCATGGAAGGCAATTATCATTTAAATCTTTCTAAAAGATGATTAAGATAGACTAACTAAATGATATCAACTGACAGAGATGGCATAAAGCATACTAGTGGGGGCTTATGATCTAAATCTTATTTTAAAGGTACTTTTGAACTGATTAGAGTTAACCATGAAATGTAGCTATCATTTCCCTGGGAACCCAATTCATCAGCAAGAGTAGGAGTTGGGATAATTTTTCAGAACTAAATCACTAAGGCTAGATTGGATAAGATCAGAATATGGCTCTATATGGGTATAGCATATTCCAAAGAATAAATGTAAATAAAAGGTATGAAGTGGGGTTATTCATGTAAGGAAATACAGGAAACAGTTGGAAAGAATGGATGAAAATCCATCCTTTGAACGAAAATCTGCAGACAGAGAAATAGAAGTTATTTTATCAGCTGGGTGTATTATTGTTGTTGTTTGTCCTTCCTTCTCAAAGAGGACAACAACACATCAGGGAGGTGATGCCATGACTTGCAAGTGAATTGGATTTAAGTTAGGAGGGCCATGTAAGGTCACCAGCTTCACTTTCTCCTCCTGAGTCATCTCAGTCCAGTGGCAAGACATACATCAAGGTGACTGGAGATGGCCTGCCCAGGATACAGAGGGACACCACAGCCTTTTTAAGTTAAGGTCTTTCACAGGTCTCAGTTTGATTAGGGCAGTGTCCGTTCAGTGATTAAGGCTAAGTAAGAAATGAGAAAAAATCAACCTAGGAGGGGAAGATCCTCAGGGTTTCTGGCCAAAACACTTTGATCGCTTTGATCAATTAGGGCCCAAACAGTGACCAAGTGAGACTTAGACTGGGATGTATTGTTGGCCAATCAATAGGAGCCAGAGTGACATGGGTTTAAGGCATTGTCCTTAAGAAAGAAATATAGCCCTTAAACCCCAAGATATCTTTGGAGGTTTCAGTGATCAAAATTTACATTCCTTTGGGCAAAGTACCCACACATATAGTTATGATACCCTATGTGGTCAGAGGAAGAGGAAAGGAAAAGGAGAAGGGGGAAAAGAGAAGGGAAAGAGAGAAGGGGAAGAGAGAATTGAAGGGGAGGGGAAGGAATGGAAGGGAAGCAGGAAGCAAAGGGGAGAGGAGGGAAAAGTTAAGGAATCAACAAGGGAAATTCCTTTTGTGGATCTGGGTCACAAAAATGGAGGAAGTAGTGGCTGGAGTGGACATAGTGGAAACTTTGAGGAAGAGTGACCAAGTTGTTTTAGAATTTTTTTTTTTTGGTAAGAAAGTAGAAGAAAAATGAGAATAGTACGATAGAAACACTAGATTTTTGGAGAGCAGATTTCCAAGGGTTCAGAGGAAAGATCTCATAGAACCATCACCTATTGAGGTTAGGAGACCAGGAGTCATCTTTTTCTCTTCCTTCTTCTTCTTCACCGATATTTAATCAGTTTCCAAATCTTGTTGATTCTGTCTGCATAGAATCCCATACATTCATCTCCTTTTCTTGACTCATACAATTTTTACCTAGTTCAGACCCTCTTCATGTTGAGTGTTCCAATAACCTCTTAAGTGTTCTCCATGCCTTTAGTCTCATCCCTATCTAATCCATCCTCCATAAAGATACAAAATTGATATTTCTAAAAACAAAGACCCAACTGTGCTGCTCCTTGACTCAAAAATCTTGAACGTCTCTCTATTGTCACTAGGATAAAATATAAATCTTCAGCCTGGTAGGTAAAGTGCTCATAATTTGGTCCCAGCCTCCGTTCTAGGCTTTTTTTCATATTACTTGTCTTTGTGCACTTCCCATTCCAGCAAAATTGGATTTCCAGTTGCTCTTTGTACATGACAATTAATCCCCTCTCTCTATGTCTTTACGTAAGTTGTTTCCCACATTTGAAATGCTTTCCCATCCCTCTATTTTGTAAAATTCTAAGAGTCCCTAAAAGCAAAATTCAAGAGCCATGTTCTCCAGGAGGCTCCTCCTGATTCCCTTCCATTTTTAGCAGTCTCTACTTTTTGAAAATGCTTTATGGCTATTTGTATATAATTTACTTATTTGCACATGTTCAAATGAGATGATATATGCAAGGCACTTTGCAAATCTTAAAACAACATATACATTTTAGCTATCCTTATTATTATAACTAATAATAATAGACTAAATGCCCCTAGTAGAATATAAACTCCCTCAAATCAGTAACTATTTGATTTTTGTCTGTCTTCAGTAATTTGCATAGAACCTTCCCTATAGAAGTCATTTGAACTGATTAGATTTGATTTGAATTGAATAAAATTAAATTGAAGAGATAGTTATGGAACATCTCAAAAAGGAAACTGATTGCAAAGAGCCACCATGTCTTCATGAAGAATAGATTAAGCCAGTCTAAGTGTATTTTCTTTTCTGTGTTATTAAACTAGCAAATTGAGGACTACTATAGGTAGAGTTTGCCTACATTTTAGACAAAAATCATATATAGGGCCTCATGCTATTTTTTTTTTGTGGGAAGATCTAGCTGAAAACTATCAAAGACAGGACCATCCGGATCTAGACCTGCATAAATGACTAGACTCAATAATTTTGTCAATTTAGAAGGAACTCTCCAATGGTGTACTCCAGGGACCTGTGCTTGGCCCTAAGCTGCCTAACTTTATTTCCCTTAATAACTTAGATAAAGTAATAGTTGTCAGCCTTATCACATTCATATACAACAGAAAAATTGAAATAAAAATGAACACACTATCCAAAAAGATTTTGAGAAGTTAGAATATTGTCAAATATGAGATGGTGTATAACAGGGATAAATGTAAAATCATACACTTTGGCTCAAAAATAGACTTCACAAATGCAAGACAAGGAGACATGATTAAACAACAGTATGTCTGAAAAATATGTGGAGTTTTTTTTTTTAAGCAGATTTGCATGCTCATCATGCAGTAACTATAAAACTAATGTCATCTTGGACGGCATTGAATACTATAGTTCCCAAGAATAAGGAAGTAAGAGTCCCATGGTAGCAGGCCCTGGTCAGGCTACATCTGGTGTATTGTATTCAGGCATGGGTACCACATTTATGAAGGGCATAGATAAGCTCAAGTTGAAGGAACTGGGTAAGTTTATCCTGGAAAAAAGTCTCAGTAAGGTCCTGATGACTGTCTTCAAGTATTGTTTGGCCCCAAAGAATAGAATTAAAAGTAACAGCTGAAAGTTGTAAAGAGGAAATTTAGGCTTGAGGTGATGATAAACTTCTTGAGTTGTTCCAAAATCGAGTGGACCACATGTAGAGATAATGTGTTCCCCTTATTATCTCTTTAAGCGAAGGCTCAATGACTATTTATTGAGTATATTTTACAAGGAGGCTACTTGGAATAAGGGTTAAACTAGAGCACCATTAAGATTAAACCCTGAAATTCAGTGATTTGGGCTTGAATACTGAGATCACAAAGAGAGGTGTGATACATAATCTCAATCCTCAAGGAGTTTGAAGTCTAATAACTCCATTTGATCTTTCTACATGGAAAATTATGTTTCAATAGAATTTGTAAAAAGACAGTTGGATACTGGGAAAGCACCAGTCCAACTAACTTGTGAAGGGAAGTGATTTGGGCTTGGATACTGAGATCACAAAGAGAGGTGTGATATATATAATCCCAATCCATTTGATCTTTCTACATCAAAACTATGTTTCAAGAAAATTTGTAAAAAGATAGGTGGATATTGGGAAAGAACCAGTCCAAATGAGTTGTGAAAGTGAAATAAATTCTGTTAAATCATTTCAGAAAAGGATCATTATGGTGCTAATTATAATTATGACAAAAAGTCACTGTCAGGTTGAAATCACACAAGAGATTGTTGTTGCTATACCTTTCCATCCAATACTTTATTGTACTCAGTGGTTTAAATACCCATAGCCAGGGTTGCACTATTATCCCTAAGCTAGCATAGAAAATTCCTCACTTAGCCATTTGGGGAAATTATCAGTAGAAAATGTGATTGCCACTACTTTTTTTTTTTTAAGTTAACATCCTTGTAGCATTTTAAAGATTTTTAAGTGCTTCACAAATGTTGTCTCATTTGATCTTCACAACAACTCTGGGAATCAGATACCATAATTATCTCAATTTTACAGATGAGGAAACTGAGGGAAACAGAGGTTAAGTGACTTATCCAGAGTCAATCAGCTATTAAGTATCTGAAGCCAGGTATTGCACCTTATCCACTCTGTTACCTAGTTGTCCCCAAAATATCAACTCAAAATTATCACACTCATGTTCTGTCCCCATGTAGTGCCTCCATAACTCATGTGTGTGTGCATCAGTAAACACACACACACACACACACACACACACACTATGTAAAGAAGTATAAAATGTTCAGGTTAGTAGTATATAATCCATCTGTAAAATTGTCCTAGTAATCTATGGACACAAAGATTTCCGGCAAAAACATCCTGACTGAACAGTATTACTTGTTACAGAAATTCATAAACCAACTCTAATCAAAAGCATTTCCAAGTGGCAATGCAACATCTGAAACTTTATCCTAAGGCAGCAGCCTACCAGCTTACCATTGAGTCCAGTGCCATTCTAAATCAGTTGGTCAACAAGTATTTATAAGAAAGATTTTAGTTATAGTTAATTAAGATCTTCATAACAAAATATGTCCTGTGACACTTGAAGGTTTACAGAGAGTTTTAACATGTATAATCTCACCAAAAAATGGCCTTGCGAGCTGATCTTCGAAGAAATCCTAAAAGACCACTTATAGGATTTGTTGTAGAAGGGATTTCTGTTCATGGGAATGTTGTGGTTTGGGGTACTGGGAACCAAAATGCAAAGGTGCAGGGTAGGTCTGCCTTGAAAGAATGTGACAACTCAGGCTTTCCAGTCAACTTGTAGCAAGTTTATTGTGACACCAATAGAAGTGGTGGAGTTTCTAAGTGAATCCGTGCAATTTAATGGTGGTAAGATTAGTACTTTTATACAGAAAGACTGTGGGAAGAACCAGATGGGATTAAGGAGTGACAAATAGCCTAGGGTGAGACAGTTCCAGACAATGAAAGGAGTTAAGTGGTCTGGGCCACAATGAAAGGATAGTTAAAAGGATTATTGAGAATCTAGGTAAAAATGTGGGGATTAGGGGTGGAGCCAAGATGGCAGAGTAAAAGCAGGGACTTGCTTGAACTCTTCCCCAAATCCATCCAAACACCTGTAAAAAAATGACTCTAAATTCTAGAACTACGGAACCCACAAAACGACAGCATGAAACAAGTCTCCAGACCAGGATGGCCTGGATGGTCTATTACACTATACTGGGAGCAGAGTGTAGCCCAATGTGGGCAGAGCCAGCACAGACCAGGTCAGAGCAGACCAGGCAGAGCTGGCCTCAAGGCACTGAATCACTGAGCTGTGATGGTTTCCAGAATGTTCAACCCACAAACTCCAAAGACAACTTAGCAGTAGGAAAACCGTGAGACCTGGGTGAGAGACGGCTCAGGCCAGCCCCAGCCCCAGGGCAGCAGAGGTGGCAGCAGCGTCAGTGGCAGCAGCAGCAGTGGCAGAAGTGGCAGTGGTGGTGACTGCCGCTTCTGGAGCTCCAGGCCCACAGACTATGGGGGGAATCAAGCAGCTGATCAGAGCAGGAGTGCAGGGATACCTTTGCTGGTGCTGAGACAGGATTCTCTTGCTTTTCCTTACTCAGATCTGGTTTGCAGTCCTGGTTGCCAGTCCTGGGGTGAGGAGGAGCACTGGTATGGCAGAACTTGTGGTGGCTCAGGAGAAGAAGTCCTCCGAGTAATTCCAAGGCAGAAAAGAATGCTTGAGGTCACTCACAGACCAAAGTACAGGCCAGTAGAGAAGTAAACACCTCTCCTTGGATCATACCACCTCAGAGGAACTGAAAATTTACAGGTGCCTACAAGTAGCTCAAAAAATAGCTACACAAAACCCCTGAAGCTTGGGACAGAGCACTCTCCACTCTGGAAGCAGAGGCATACCTTGACAAAGGGCTCAAAAGCCAAGTAATTGGCTGGGAAAATGAGCAGACAGGGTAAAAAACCTCACACTATAGAATCTTACTTTGGTGACCAAAGATCAAAGCATACAGCCAGAAGAAGACAACAAAGTCAAAGATCCCACATCAAAAGCCCTTAAGAAAAATATGAATTGGTCTCAGGCCATGGAAGAGCTAAAAAAGGATTTGGAAAATCAACTAAGAGAAGTAGAGGAAAAATTGGGAAGAGAAATGAGAGGGATGCAAGAAAATCATGAAAAATGAGTCAATAGCTTGCTAAAGGAGACCCAAAAAAATACAGAAAAAAATAACACCTTAAAACATAGACTAACCCAAAGGGAAAAAAAAAAAGCTCCAAAAAGCCAATGAGGAGAAGAAGGCCTTAAAAAACAGAATCTGCCAAATGGAAAATGAGGTCCAAAAGGTCATTTAAGAAAATGATTCCTTAAAAATTAGAATGAAGCAAATGGAAGCTGATGACTTCACAAGAAATCAAAAAATTATAAAACAGAACCAAAAGAATGAAAAAAAGTAGAAGACAATGTGAAATATCTCATTGGAAAAACCACTGACCTGGAAAACAGATCCTGGAGAGATAATTTAAAAATTATTGGGCTGCCTCCAAACCATGATCAAAAAAGAGCCTAGACATCATCTTTCAGGAAATTATCAAGGAAAATTGCCCTTATGTTCTAGAACCAAAGGGGAAAATAGAAATTGAAAGAATCCACTGATGGCCTCTTGAAAAAAATCCCAAAAGGAAAACTCCTAGGAATATTGTAGCCAAATTCCAGAGTTCCCAGGTCAAGGAGAAAATATTGCAAACAGCTAGAAAGAAACAATTTGAGTATTGTGGGAACACAATCAGGATAATGCAAGATCTTGCAGGTTCTATATTAAGGGATCAAATGGGCTTGGAATACGATATTCTAGAGGTCAAAAGACTAGGATTACAACCAAGAATCACCACCTCCCCCACCCCCAGCAAAACTGAATATAGTACTTCAGGGGGGGAAATGGATTTTTTTGATGAAATAGAGAACTTGCAAACATTCTTGATGAAAAGACCAGAGCTGAATAGAAAATTTCACTTTCAAATACAAGAATCAAGAGAAGCATGAAAAGGTAAACAGGAAATAGAAATCATAAGGAACTTATTAAAGTTGAACTTTTTGCATTCCTCCATGAAAAGATGATATTTGTAACTTATGAGACCTTTCTCACTATTAGTGTAGTTGAAGGGAATATACATATATGTAGATAGAGGGCACAGGGTGAGTTGAATATGAAGTGATGATATCTAAAAAAATAAAATTAAGGGGTGAGAGAGGAATATATTGGGAGAAGGAAAAAGGGAGAGATTGAATGGGGCAAAAGATCTCATATAAAAGAGGCAAGAAAAAGCTGTTATAATAGAAGGGAAGTTCGGGGGAGGTGAAAGGGAATGAGGGAACCTTACTCTCATCGGATTTGGCTTAAGGAGGGAACAACATACACATTCCTAGCTTTTTTGCGTGTTTGGATTGACCTTGAATAAATGTGCTCAGAGAAAGCAAAGGATAGCAAACAGGCCCAAGGTTTTTCTATTAACCCTGGGATGCAGGGATCCCAAACCAAAATTCCCAAGGCAAGGTGGTTCCCGGTCACATTAAGTCGGAATCAGAGAAGGAATGAGACTTCGAGCTGGTGTTACCCTTATTATCGTTAACAATAAGGTTTTATTGTTGTTGTTGTTGCAGATTTTAGAGTTGTTCACAATATTTTATATCTCTACATAAGAGAATGTGATCAACACAAAAGTCACCATGAATACACACACACACACACACACACACACACACACACACACACACACACACGCTTATTAATTAGCTTATTCTTTGGCTTGTCCCTGGGAAAGTTTGAACTCTTCAGTTGTAAAAAGAATGCAGAGAATTACAGTAATCAATTTTATATACTTTACAGAACTTGTAAAAAATTTTGAAACGTAAAAATGTGTGAAGACAATTTACATTTGTGTAGACTTTCATGGGGGCAGCTAGGTGGTGTGATGATTAAAAAGATTTAAAAGACATTGTTTCTGGGTAATTTAATCATTTAATTAATAAATCCAATAAGTTATTTTAAAAAGGATGGTCATTTGGCATCTATCTTAGACCAAAGACAATCATGGTGGGGCTGGGTAAGTTCACACTTTATAGAGTAGGTGGTCGATGAGGGGCTGATAACATCAGTCACACTTATACAGAGAAGTAATCTCAATACTTGACCATTCCCAGCCTTGGGCTACCTAGACAAAAGTATCTGTCTTTGGGCTTCCCCACTAGAGATGGGATCTGACCAAGGAGAATTCATTCAATCTCATTATCTTTGCTCTGAAAGTTGTTGTCTCCAAGTAGTAGTCTCAAGGTCCTGCCTAGCGATGGAGAGTGAGTTTTCAAACCCAGAGCCCCAGGCTGCTGGAGGGGAAGACTCCAAGTCTGCAAATGGGGACACTGCACCCATTTACTGTGTTTGCCTCAAGCCCAATATCAACTGCTTCATGACCAGCTGTGAGTGGTAGGAGTGGTAACTGAATCAAGATTACAGAGAAGATGGCAAAGATCACCCGAGAGTGGTACTTATAGGTTGATGGAACCTGGACCCCGAAAAGGAAAAGACCACGTCTCCGAAAGCCACCCAGTCCCTGAATTTTCCCATACATTTCAGCAGCCCGATCACTGGTACCTCTCTGCCTGGCCCACCCCAGACTACTTGTACTGGCTACCCCTTAATCCCTAATCACCTAATTAGTTTACTTTCACCGTCACACCTGGCCCACCCCAGAATACTTAACACTCCTTAAACCCACCCAGATCACTTAATTAGCCTACTTGACATTCCTTTCACTGTCACACCTGGTCCACCCTAGACTAGTTAACACTCTTAACCCCACCCAGATCCTTTCTCTGTCCCTTTCCTATATAAGCATCAGCATCATCTTCATTAGTTTGAAGGTTCACTAGGAACGTCTCCTGCTTCTTTTGGAGCGATAATAAACTTCGTGAATTCATTCCAGGCTGACACTATCCTTTACCCTGACATTTCGAGGTTCCAAGCAACCGTAAACGTTGTCAGTACTGCCTTCAGTACTGGGAAAAGGAATCAAAGGTGGAGATCCAATAACCACACAAAGAACCCATGCAGTCCGCACCTGAGATTGTAGGAGAAGTACCCAGCCAAAAGATCAAACGGTCAGCTCGGATGTGTGGGGAGTGTGAGGCCTGCCGACGAACTGAAGATTGTGGCCACTGTGACTTCTGCAGTGACATGAAGAAATTTGGGGGCCCCAATAAAATCCGACAAAAGTGCCGAATGCGTCAGTGCCATCTCCGAGCCCGGGAATCCTTTAAGTATTTCTCTTCCTCGGTGAGTCTGGCATCACCTGTGCAAAAACGGCTTCGAGCACAGGATGACCACTTCGAGACCTCAAAGGAACCGCCGGAGGCCATGGCCACACCTGACTGGCTCTCTGATAAGGCCCTGCTTCCATACCCCGAGCTCTCTCAGGAATCCTGTGCTGGTGCCTTTGATGATCATACCTTGCCACGGTTGAGTGACCCTAAGGACGCCCCTTTCCCGGACCCAGGATCCAGACCCTTACTTTGGAAAGATGCAGTCATAGTGAAACATGTCAAGAGGAAGAAGTCAGAGAAGAAGAAGAAGAAATATAAGCGTCACCTGCAGAAGCGGAAGCACAAGGACAAATGGAAACACCACGAACGCACAGACGCCAAGAACGCAGCCTCCTTGCCCCAGTGCTTGGGCCCCAGCTGTATCCAGCCAGTCCAACTCGGCTCCAAGTACTGCTCTGATGACTGTGGCATGAAGCTGGCTGCCGATCGCATCTATGAGATCCTACCCCAGCGAATCCGGCAGTGGCAACAAAGCCCATGTATTGCGGAAGAACACGAGAAGGAACTTCTGAACAAAATCCACAAGGAGCAGCAGGAGGCTCAGATGCGCTTGCAGGACATGGACCGTCGCTTCCAGGAACTGGAGGCAGTTATCCTCATGGGCAAGCAACAGGTGTTGCGAGAGGACCAGGAGAGTAATGAGAAAGACAGCGAGCTCACGGACCCGCAGATCTTCTGTGTCTCCTGCGGCCACCCTATCAACTCCAAGGTGGCATTGAAACACATGGAGCGTTGCTATTCCAAGTATGAGAACCAGACATCCTTCGGGTCAATGTACCCCACCAGAATTGAGGGCGCCGCTCGACTCTTCTGTAATGCTTACGACCCACAGAGCAAAATATATTGCAAACGCCTGGAGGTCCTATGCCCCGAGCACTCCAGAGACCCCAAGGTGCCAGCGGACGAAGTGTGTGGCTGCCCCCTGGTACGGAACGTGTTTGAGCTGACGGGAGAATTCTGCAGCCTGCCCAAACGACAGTGCAATCAGCACTACTGCTGGGAGAAGCTTCAGAGGGCTGAGGTGGACCTGGAACGTGTGCGACTGTGGTACAAACTGGATGAGCTGTCTGAGCAAGAGGAAAAGGTTCGGGTGGCCATGAGCAACCGCGCGGGCCTCGTGGGCCTAATGCTGCACCAGACCATCCAGCATGACCCCTTTACCACAGACCTGCGTACCACCGCCCACCGCTGAGCCACCTGCCCCTATGGCTCCACCCCGCCCCGCCCCCTGGGGCTGGGAAGTTGCTCCCCTCAGCTCTGTGTCTCACCTCTCCAAGTGTAGCTGGATCCCTTTCTTGGTCTGTTTGGCTCTACAGCTAATCTTTCCCTCTGGCGGACTTGCCATTCTGCTCCATTTCTCCCACTGTGCTCTTGGTTACTGGCTTCCTTCTGTGTGTCTGCTCCTGCCCCGCCTTCCTCCCCACCCCTCTGGGTGAGGTGGAAGCCTGTACACTTTAGCCACCCTCTCCCGATATTGGTAGCCCTAGCTGCCCACCGCTCTAATGACTAAAGCAGTGAGATGGTGACCCCAAAGGGGAATCAAGGAAGAGTCGGGAGGAACCTGGGGTTGAAGCTCCAACCCAGAAATTTGTTCACAATAAACTTTGGAAGAAATGGGAGAAAAATGTCCTTCAAAAGACTGAACTTTTTAAAAGCAGGACTTTGGAAGAAGGGGAGAGCTCTGCATCTCTCCATGGTATTGGTGATTAATAATCATTTCTCTCAGTGGTGCAGTGGATAGAATGCTGGGCTTCGAGTCAAGAAGATTCATGTTCCTGAGTTCAATTCAGCCTCAGACAGTAGCTGTGTGACTGTGGATGAGTCACTTAACCCTGTTTACTTCCAGTTACCTTATCTGTAAAATGAGCTGGAGAAGGAAATGGCAAACCACTTCTGCATCTCTGCCAAGAAAACCCCAAATAGGGACACAAAGAGTCAGACATGACTGGAACCACTGAACAACAAAGACTTTTATGATTGTAATGTTCATTCATCGTGAGATTATTTAAGTGAAATGTGATAACAACCACACCTTTGTTTACATACACATGATGTCAGTTAAAATAAATTACATTAACAGAACCAAGAGAGCATTGTGACCACTAATCACAATAAAGTAAACTCTAACAATACCGAAAGGCTGTCAAATTCAGACTTAATGCAATGATCAGTTTTGAACCCAGAGAACAGAGGATTAGTTGCTTCTCTTAGTAGACAGGGCAGGGGCAATGGAAGTGTAATATTGCATATGCTGTTAGTATCCAAAGTTTTATGCATTAATTTTGTTTAATGTTATTCTTTATTATAAGGGAAGTTTCAATAGACGGTGTTATAAACAGAACAGTATACAACTAAATCCTGATTAGAGGAAATCATGAATTTCATGAAGTGCATGTATACATGCATATATATTCAAATGCATTCTATTTGAAACTATAATTATGTAAAATGTCATTGATTTCAGCCCAATGTAAATACAAAGTGTGAACTCTAATAGTGTGATTACTTTATGAGATTCATTATTCACACTAATGGAGATTTAGCTGTAAAAAAACATGATGGAATCCTAATAAAGTGGCTCCAGTCCCAACATTCTAACTTCCTTATGGGCCCCACTGAGCAGCAGGCATGTCCTGATTTAACCACACAATCTGGCCTTAACCACAAACAGGCCTCCAGACTCAATGCAGCCACTGACCCTAGCTAGCCAACGCCCGCAGATCCAATTCACGTACTTGAACATCTGTGTTCTCATACTCAGCCCTAATCATGTCATTCATTTAGCCCAAGACTGGACCACAATACCAAACTATCCATCTTGACCAGACAAGACCACAATAGCTAGTCAATCATAAAGCAGTATGACCAGGATGTTTGACCACCCAACCATACAAGGGACCCCTCCCTCATTACTTAATCCCTTGACAAACCCCTTCTGCCTTTTAAATATTCATAATTTCTATTGTGTAATCAGCATCATTACACTAGAAATTTGCCTGTGTTGTAAGTTGCTGGTTCCTTTGGAGCCCAGCCCCCTTCTGAGGGGTGTCAATCCTCAATAAATGCCTATACTTGGATTAGAAGCAGTCTGACTCTGAGTTCTTTGAGACAGTGCCACCACAACACACCATGAAACCAAAAATCAGAATGGCTCCATAAACATGAAACAATAATAAAGTAAATAGATTCAGACTCACAGGAACATAAGATTATAGAACTAGGGCTAAAAGGACCTCAGAGGCCCAGAGCTAACCTGATCTAACCCTCTAATTTTGTAGATAAGGAAACTAATCACAGAAAAGAAATGTCACTGTCCTAAGATCACACAGTTTAGTAAGTGAAAGAGCTGGGATTGAAACCCAGGTCCTCTCCATGATGCCACGTTAGGCATCTCTTTTTGCTGTACCATGAACAATTGTAAAAATCCAACAATGCTCCTGCATATATGTTGTCATTCCTCACCTATGGAATGAACCGGCTCTTCTACAGGACTCATATTAAAGATTAATTATTTCCTACAGCACCAATCATTTTGCCCTTTTCTTCATTGCCTGGTGAAAACACCAAGAGTGTTGAGACCCTTTGCAAGAGGATAAGGGCAAGACTAGGCACAACAAAACAAAAAAAATGAAGCATTTATTTCCTGAGTCTTCCCATTAGCTCAGCAAACATCTTACAGGGGTGGGAACTTTTGGCCTCAAGTCCCCAAAGATTTGTTCTGTGAAGTTTGGACTCAATCAAAGGGCCACACTTGAGGACCTAGAGGGCCATATGTGGCCTTGAGGCCGAAGATTCCTCACCTCTTATCTAAGAAATAAATTGAGTGAAATGAAATGGACCAAATGAACTAGAAAACACATAAAAGGGAATAATAAGATCATAGTTTTAGCGGTAGAAGGAACCTCTGAAGCCAGCTAGTCTACTTCCCTCATTCCTGATGGGGAAACTAAGTCCCCAAGGCAGAATTTAATAGCACATCCAATGAATCCACAGCCTAAGCTCTTTGCAACATACCATTAGAGGTTCTCTCTGACTTTATTGCAGGAAGACGTATTGTGAGTGACTGATTCAACACTTCCCTGGGAAGGAACTTTCTGTTTGAGAACTACATGAGAAGCATCTCATAAAAGAAAAAGTACTTTTCAGTACTAGCACCAGACAGATTAAAAAAAAGGGAGGGGGGGCAAATATTTTGTACAATGTCATGACTGGGTCATCGTGTCCTCTGTTACATGTAGTAAATTTATTTAGAAAACTCGAGTTGGGTCATGGCAGTCAGAGCTTTGCCCCGAAAACCAAAATCTTCAGGTCACCATTTCCTCCTTGTTATGATATTGTGACATCACTTTCCTAATGTTATGGTCCTCTTTGAGAACGAAGGACAAACAACAACGATAACCACAATGTAGAGACCGGTGATCCTGTCCCCTGAGTCTTGTGATCTTTGACTGCTCTATACTTCTACGGGAATTGAAGGATTTTTGTCCCTGAGATGGGGTGGCACTCTGCCAGTGGCAGAGTAGCAGCGTTTGTGTGAAGCAGGAAAAGCAACAGGCTGCTCCCTTTCTCAGAGTGAATGCCCTGACCCTTAGACCCATGGGAGTCAAGAGAAAAGAAACCTTGGATAAAGGTAAGGGAGTAAAGTCACTTTCAGTAGGTAAAATTTAAGGGAAGAGGAGCAATAGATAGGCCTTTCTAGAGCTCAATTGAGCAGTTTCTCTTTGCCTTGCCCATTTTTGAAATCTTTCCCCATTATTTCCCCTATGATCTATCTTTATACAATTCAGTCTTAGTCCACTCTGTTCCCCATACTTTCTTAAATTTACTGTGCCCTCTGGAACTCTTCTCCATTATTAACAGACTTCTCTTCTACCCAGATCGCCTCCTCTCTCATTTCTTCTATCTTATGGAACCTCCCTGAAATTGAGATTTCTCTTGAAGATGCCATGTTTCCGAACTTTCTCCAAGGCCAACTGATTGCTCTTTCTCTTGTATACTGTGTTGCATAAGGGCAGGAGAAGGAGTTTGCATATACTCCCCACTTCTCATTGCTACTTTCACACCCCTCTATTGACACATGTTAAAATAATCACTCCTTCCTTCTGATTATAATCAGCCTCAAATTCCATCACTCAAACAATTGTTCCCCTGGGTCAAGCAATGCATTCAATTGATATTTCCAATAATGATTTTTATATCTTTTATATTTAGATATTATATTTATGTTTGTAGCTGGAAGATATCTCAAATATCAACTAGTTCACGCTCCTCACTGTGTCTTTGGGGAAACTGAGTCCCAGAAGCAGAATTTCAATCCAGATGTGATTACAAATTTACCATTAAAAACTCTCCCTGAATTTCTTCTAGAAAAAATGATTGATTGACATATGATTATTGCTGTATTGATTGATATATTCATATAAGATTATTGATATGTGATACATATACAAACATATCACATATACATTGGATACTATATACAGATGCATACTACACATACATACATCTATATAGAGACAACCATATACATATATACATACAAATATATTGATGCATATATATGCATATTTGGTCTTTAGTCCTCTTTAAAATCAAATTAGCCAGAAGAAAAAGACCCTTAACATAGAACAGCAATCTTCGTGCATTTCTAGGTAGGGTGCTTATCACACATTAAAACATATCATTCCAAAGTTACTTTTCAAGTTGGTTATAATGTAAATTCATTACTTGGGCTCATTTGCAAGAAAAATTTACCACAGAAATGACAGGAGGACTTATAGGATAGTGGGCAATTCAGCTCTGCATGATGGCAAATACAAGTGCCATTAAAATTAAAAGGAAAAAGGCAATATTACAAGTACTTTGATTTCCAAAGTAATTTACTATGGCTCTGTGGGACTGTGATTTTTTTTTTCTTTTGGATCTGAGTTTCTCCCGTTGTTTGCAAAAGTGCCTGATGCTCTATTAATCAGTGTCAGGAAAACATCAAGACACCAGCAATGTAGGTTAATTGCTTTTTAAATATCTAATTTAACTTGTATAATCAACTTTTCCATCTTTAGTGGAAGCTTTTGAAAAATAAATATCTCGAGATGGCAGAGTAAAGGCAGGGGCTTATCTGAACTCTCTCCCAATCTCCTCTAAATACCTTTAAATAATGACTCTAAACAAATTCTAGAGCTGCAGAAGCCACAAAAATATGTAGTGAAACAATTTTCCAGCCCAAGACAACTTACAAGGTTGGCAGGAAAAATCTGGTGTACCAGTGGGAGAGAGGAATGCAGTCCAGTGCAGGCTGCATAAGTACAGACCAGGCAGAAGCAAGCCAGGAACAGGCCTTGGGGTTACTAAATCAGTGGCTGCAGTTGTTGTTTCCAGATCTCAAAGACCATGGGTGGTAAAAGGATCAGACAACAGGTCAGAAGGAGATTTAGAGAGATCCCTTTGCTGGCACCATTGGCAGGACTTTGTTGTATTGCCTATACTTAGATTTAGGCTGAAGTCTTGGGTCTTAGTCCCAGTGTGAGGAGAAGTAGCATAGCAGCCCTGCAGGGGAGCAGGTCACCTGATCACAGTTCCGGGGTTGAAAAGAGTGCTTGTGGTCACTCACAAACTGGTGCAGGAGAATAGTGAACATACTTCTCCCTATATCATATCACCTTATAAGAGCTCAAAAAGAATTTAAAATCAAGGAAGGGAAGTAGATGAAAAATTGGGAAGAGAAATGAGAATGATATAAGAAAATCATGAAAAAAAGAGTCAATAGCTTGGTAAAGGAGACATACAAAAAATATTGAAGAAAATAACACCTTAAAAAACAGAATAGGCCAAATGATAAAAGAGGCACGAATCCAATGAAGAGAAGAATGACTTGAAAAGCAGAACTGGCCAAATGAAAAAAGATATTCAAAAATTCTGTAATGAAGAACTCCTAAAAAATGGAATTGGCCAAACGGAAAAGGAGGTGCAAAAGCTCACTGAAGAAAATAATTCCTTAAGAGTTAGAACTGGGCAAGTTGAAGTTAATGACTTTATGAGACATCAAAAAACAATCAAATAAAATCAAAAGAATGAAAAAGATTGAAGAAAATGTGAAACATCTCATTGGAAAAACAACTGACCTGGAAAATAAATCCAGGAGAGAGATGATTTAATATAATTTAAGAATTCTTGGAGTACCTGAAAGACATGATCAAAAAAAAAAAAAAGAATCTAGACTTCATGTTTCCAGAAAACTGCACTGATATTCTAGTAATTGGCAAAAAATAAAATATTAGATATTTTTAAAATATAAAAACAAAAAGAAACTTCTCTCAATGTCCAGCAGTTATTAGAGGCCTGTCAGGCAGAGGTCAGAAATGTATCATGAGGCTCCTGAAGAGCAGAAGTTTCCATACTTTCTGAGGTTGGAAATTTTAGCAGCTGTAAAGGAGGCCTTAGTGCTTTTGACCAGGTAAGACAGGAGTTTCCCAATTTTTGTGTGTGTTGCAAACTAGCTCTACTCATCATTTGAAGGGTAAGAAAGAAAGATAGAGTTGGAATTATAAGTGGCAGTGCTAGAAATAGTGAAATGTTCATGCACCGGGAGGAATAGTTGGAGAAAGTGGAATGGACATTGCCCTCAAGCTATAGGGAGGGTATCATGACTATGAAACTTGCTACAATACCTGCTATGCCACCCATTTTCTACTGATATTTCCTTCAGCTGCAAAAGCATGGGGTTATGGGGATGAATTCTCTATCCATGACTCATCAGTGAAACTGGAGGAGAGGCACAGATCAACAACTTTTAATCTCTGACCAACCTGGTCAGGCTTAGTATTAGGATGAACTCAGTGCTGTTAAAAGTAGACACTTGCTCCCGATGTATTCAATTTCCTATCACTTCATGTGTTCGAATGACAGTCAGGAACCTAGATGGAGAGGGAGGTTGGATTACATTATTTCTCAGGGTCTATCAAGCTCTAAGAGGCTATTGGAATGGTTTATATAATTTTGCATCCAATTGAATACCAATATGGTAATCAACTTTTGACTTATTTCCCAAGGTTCTTTTGTTTCTTTGGCAAAGGCAAAGATTTCCAAAACAAATCTTACTGAGGGAAGATTTTTTTTTCATTCCACTCGATTTTTGATACCTCTAAATATAAGGTCTGAGGTAAAATGAATTTGCTATAGTTCCTATAATGCAGGTATTTTGTTATAGCACTGTCTTGCCTATAAGACAATTTTATGTTTTTGCCCTTACCTCTCTATTGGTTTCCTTGTTTTTATCCCAATGCACAGATTCAGAGAAGCTCAGAATTAAAAGAGGTCTCAAGACAGACAAAAATCCCTCTTACAAGAATACTAATAAGTGGCTTTCTAGCCCATGCTCGACAACCTTGAATGAAGATGAGATCACTACCTCCTAGGAAAGTATATTCCCTTTTTGGATTTCTAACTAGCCACACCTTTTGTTATTGGGCTCCAAATCTGTCTTTTCTCATGTTGAGATAAACAATTCTACTCTCTCTTCTAAATGAGAATTCTTTGAATATTTGAATATCTCTGTCATCTATTTCCCTTAACTCTTCTCCAAACTAAACTCCTGAATTCCTTCAATCATACTCACATTGCATATTCTCCAGTTTCCTGACCATCTTACTCACCTCCCTCTACATTCACACTATCTTGTTAATAACTTTACTAAAATGTCATACCCCAGAATTGAACATAATGCTTCAGATGTGGTCTGATTAGGGTAGAGCACAGTGGTCTTCTTACCTATGTATTCCTGGACATTCATTTAATGTGTCTCAAAGAATAAGATGGAAAACTAGACATTTTTCCTGATTCCCATGACCTCTCTAAGAAATTTTTCACTAATTTCGGCTGTCTCCATGGTATAGGACACCAAGAATCCAAAAGAAAACTTAAAAAAGTGAAATGACATTTATGACCCTGAGTCCACTCAGCCTGCTTCCCCCACCATCCCTGCTAATTGAAGAGACGCTGCACTAGAATATCCAAGAAACAGACACATATGTTGGGACTTGCAACAAAAGCCTTCCCCATACCTTGGTCCCTTCTCCCTCTTTCTAGTGCTATGGAGACCTTGACTTTAGGATGCAGAAGTTTTTTCAGGCAGTGACAGTCACCCAGCATAACATGTAGCAGCCCCTGAGGAGCAAAAACCTGCTGGGGGCAACAACCCTATGACACCAATGTGGCAAAGCTCTGAACTGCCCAGAGGAAACAGGGCAGGATGTGAGGAAAGGACCCTGTATGGGAGGAGGGGCTGTACACTATTCTCATAAGCCTGAGGTAAATAGCAAAGCATCCAGCTGAGGCCAATTCTGACCACTCAAAATCATTGGAGTACAGACCTAGGATGGAGAACCATGAATTGCCCATTGAGGAATGATGCTGAAAACCTTTGAGACCCAGCCCCCAAGAAAATCACCACCAGAGGGAGAGAGTAAGAAAATGAAAAGGGGAAAGTCTGGGGAGTAGGGAGGCAGAGAGTGAAAGTACCCAAGATCCCAGGAAGAAGAAAACTCAAGATCTTGAATATATGCAGATAAATCAACAGACGAAACCTCAATGGAAGGAAATATGTTTTGCACACCTGGTAAACCAGTTCAGCAGTCTATGAATAAATGCTGCAAACCCAATAGAAACTGATCTCACACTTGAAAAGACAGAACCCTGTGTGATGTGAGAACACGAAACCACAACATGATGTGTCTGAGTGCTTTTAAAAAGAAATGAGAATTTGGAAAATATAATTTATGGGTTACACAATGAATTTTGGGTGGTGAACTGTCCCCAGATGGATGCTTGCTGTGCTCCTTCCCTCAAATTTACTGGAGTGCTGTATGCACCCCCCCAAAACACACACACACACACACACACACACACACACACACACACACACACACACATTCTGTCCTGGTATCCTCTCTTCTCCCTCAGTTCCTCAGTTCTCTGGCCTGAAACCAGCAGTCCAGAGCATTACCACACTGGTATTATGGGGTTTTGACCCTAGCGGGCTTTTGCTCCTGAGGGACTGTTGCCTGTCCTGTTAGTGATCTGTTGCTGACAGTGCAAACTTTCACAATGTGGGGTTGGGGCACCAAGGACACTGGAAAGAGAGAAAGGGGACTAGGGTATGGCAATAGGTTTTGTTGCAAGCCCCAGCCTGTGTGTTTAGTCTTTGGTTCTCCTAATACTGCTGGTATCATGGGTGGTAGGTATGGAAGAGTTGCTGAGGGAGCTCAGGGTCAATGAGTATCAGTTTATATATTTTTTTCACCTTCTTTTAATTCTGAGTGTTCTAGACTATGGAGACAAATGAAGTTGCTTTATCTTTGACACATCAATTTCTTTTGGAGAGGTTTGAGGAAAAATGTCTAATCTTCCATCTTGTTGTTCATATGACTCAGAAATACTGTAGAGGAGGTTTTTTTAAAGCCCTTTAATTTATTTTGTTTTTGTTTTGATTATTTTGATAATCTTTCTGACAATGAACTAATCTATCATGCCTGCTATAAATTCTACATGTCTAGTGGTGAATAATTTTCTTCATTTACTTTTGTAATCTGATAGCATTTTATTTCTCATTTTATGTTTAGATTCATTAGTTGAATTGATATCTATGTACACACACATGCATACATATATATTGAATTGATATCTATGCACACACATATGCATACATGCACCTGGTTTTAAAATCAATAGCATAATTGTCACATTTCTGAATAATTTGCGTAGCATAGAAATATTGTTAAAGTTTAAAAATTGTTCTTGCTAGCTAATAAAACCACCTTCTCAAAATGTTTTATTGTACGACAATTTTGGGGGTGATTTGTCTTATTTCTTCCACTGAAATTTATTTACTTGAATGATTTATTTCTTGCATGGTTGGCAGCTTATAATTTTTTAGCTAATGATCTCTTTCCTCAAAATACTCTGAACTGTGTTTTTTTATATATCTACTCATCAATAACCGAAAAACATCTAGCAATTAAATTAAATTAAATTCTTATTAGTTACTAGGACAAATGCTGTGGGCATATAGACTCTTAGTAAATACTGTTTGTTGAGGATAATGGTGATAATGATAACTGACATTTATACAGGATCTAATGTTTGCAAAGCACTTTACATGTATTGTCTCATTTGATGTTTACCACAATTGTTGTTGTTGTTTTAATTTTGATAATGTAGAAACTTGCACTGAGATATTAACTTCCTTGTCTAGTGTCATAAGATTTACAGATAGAAGGGATCTTGGACACCATCGAGTCCAACATAATCATAGGATTAGAGAGTAGAATCCTAGAGGTAAAATGACTTTCCCAGGGTCATATAGCTATTAAGTGAGGTAGGATTAAAATTCAGGTCTTGCAGATGCTGTCCAGCACCCTATTAGAAAACCTAAGCAAACCTTAGAAAACCTTGTGTTTTATAGTACACAATAGTACTATCCAATAGTAATTGAGGCAGCTAGATGATGTAGTGGATAGAGTACCAAGCCTGGAGTCAGGAAGATCTGAGTTTAAATCTGGTTTCAGACCCTTACTTGCAGTGTGACCCTAGACAAGTTATTCAAACTCTGTTTGCCTCAGTTTCATCATTTATTAAATGGGGATGATGACAGTACCACCATTCCAGAGTTGTTATGAGGACCAAATGAGATAATAATTATGAAAGTGCTTAGTACAGTGCCTGGGACATAGTCAATACTATATAAATGGTGCCTATTATTAGAAGTACATATCTAAAAAGTGTATAAGACAAAATTCTAATACAAGTCCTCCTGGCTTCAAGTGCAGTACTCTATCGAGGAAGCCTCAGAATATAGAGATAAGGGCTGGATCTATGATTTCTTAGATCTAGGAAATTCCCAAATGAGGAAACTTTCTCTGTCAATGTAAGTAGGCAACTTCCCTGAAGTTTATAGTCTTACAGAGTTGACTAGAGCGCTGAGAGGCTAAAGGACTTGCTGAAGGTCATGTAGCCACTCTGTCTGAAGAAAGATTTAACCCAGGTCATACTGACTCTGAGGTTACTATCTCTCCACAACACCATATGGCCACTCATATAAAGCCTTCCACGAAGCCACATGATTTGAAATAAAGATTCAAGTGAGTTCACATCTACTCCCTTCAAAAGTCTTAAGATCTAGTTGAAGGACAAGACTATAAAAATAAAATATTTAATCTCATTTTTTGCATACTTTGGATAAAGAAAGAACCAAATAAAAAGGGTAAAAAGAAATTTCACTAAAAACATTGTTCTTGAGGTGAGAAGAAACTTCCTCTAGGAGTCCATAACTTACAATTCCAGCAGATACACTCTGTAGATAGATGCATAGATAGATAGATAGATAGATAGATAGATAGATAGATAGATAGATAGATAGATAGATAGATGGATGGATGGATGGATGGATGGATGGATGGATAGATAGATAGATAGATAGATAGATAGATAGATAGATAGATAGATAGATAGATAGATAGATAGATAGATAGATGATAGATAGGTGGATAGATTTAGAAATAAATATAGACATATAGAGATAGATATGGATATAGACATAGATAGATAGAAATGGAGATAGCTATTCCTTCCATATCACAAGGGTTAGGGCCATGGCACCCCCACAATCTAGAAGATAGGAATAAAATTTTTTGACCCTCCCTTCATGTCAGAGATGAAGCATGAATTTGTTTTCTTTTTCTTCTATGGGGCATTTAGAGCATCTTATTGTAAAATTTGGGTTAAGTATTTGGTCCTAGGCTATATTATGCAATACTATCTATCTTTCTATCTATCTGTCTATATAATACATTTCTGAATTTCTGAACTTTTCCTGTGTTGTCTGCTGGCCTTTGTGTGTCATCTGTGGCTTCTGCAGAACTCCTCTAAAATTCTCATTTAATTTCTTATGCCAACCCTATCAAAACCATGTTAGGGAAAATCACAGTGTGGAAGGGTTAACTATGTATCTATAGATATATTTATCTATCTATCTATCTATCTATCTATCTATCTATCTATCTATCTATATCTGCATACAAAGCTATATCTATATTTATCTATGTCTATCTATTTATCTAGAACTGGAATATTCTATTCCTGGATAAAGTGAAGACAATAAATATATATGAGCTTCTATTGGAATATACCTCATTGTGGAGTTTTGAATATTATTATTGCTATTACTATCACAATTGGGTAACATGCTATTTCCATTTAGATGGCAGGAAAGAATGGCATAAAGATAATTGTAGTGAGGTTTTAGGAAAGACTACATTTCTCATTCTCTCCACTGAAGTTCTATTTCTGAGTCATAGCAATCTAGGACTCAACGCTGAAAAATAGAAAGAGTAAAAAGGCATTCGATTGACTTAGTCATATCACTTCTCTGATGTTCAATTTGTTGATAGCCTAGATTGCCTTCTCATTACCCCACTCATGTTACTAGATGATTGCTGACTGATATGATGTTACTCAGCACTGTTCAGGTTCTCCTAGACATTCCAGTTTTCTTCTGTGGATTGCTATTGTTTGACAGTCTCTCCCTTCTGGACCTTTTAGTCTTGATTGTTTCATCAGCAACATTTACTGAGCACTTGCTACATGCTCAGTACTAGGCAATTACAAAGTGGAGTAAGTCATCTTTCTTGCTCTCAAGTACTTGTAGTCTGGTCGTAAGGACATATAGGTTATAAACTTGAAGATACACCAAGTGTAAGTATTAAGTGAATAGCACTGAAAAAAGTGATACAAAATCTGGAGGCTCATGGAATTTGAGATTCATGAGATTTGAGTTAGACCTTGAAACAAAGGTAGTACTTAATCAGAGAAAAAAAAAGCTAAGCAGCTTAGTGGCATGTTGGATAGTATACATATTAAAGAAGAATATTCATGGTGGTGGTTTCTTATGCAGTGCCACTTGACAAATTTTCAAGTATTTGAAGATTATGTCTTCTTGGAAGTCTTCTCTCCTATGTATTCCTGAACTCTTCAAGCATTTCTGATGTGAAACAGTTTTGACACCTCTTAGTCCTTTTCTTCTATTGACTCTTTCTTTGCTGTCCACAAATAGTCGATTAACCAAAAGCAGTCAACAAGCATTTATTAAAGTTTACTGTGTGCCAAGAACTGAGCTGAACACTCTGCATACAAAAAAGGATAAAAATTAAAATTATAAATAAAACATTCCCTATCCTCAAGGACCTCCTGTTATATGTGCGGGGGGGGGGGCACAAGATACAAGCAACAATGTACAAACAGAAGAGATAGGTAAATTTTAGATAATCTCAGAGGGAAGACACTATCATTAAGGGGGAAAGGGAAAAGCTTTCTTATAGATGGTGGGATTTTAGCTGAGATTGGAAAGAAGCCAGGGGAGCCATAATGGGGAGATGAGGATAGAGAAAAAAAAAACATGGCAGACAGCCAGTGAAAATATACTAAGTGGGGAGACCAAGAGTTCTTTGTGAAAATCAGCATGGATGTCAGTTTTATTGGATTGCAGATTATGTGGAGAAGTCTAAAGTATAAGAAGCCTGAAAAGATATGAAGGTGCCAGGTTATTAAGGGCTTTAAAAGCCAAGCAGAAGTTTATATATTTGATCCTGGAGGTAATATGGAGCCACTGGAGTTCAGTGAATGGAGGAAGGGAGGTGATATAGGCAGACTCGGACTTCAGGAAGATCACCGTGATAGCTGAGCAAGGAGAGACAAGGGAAGGAGATCCACCAGAAAGCTTTTGCAATAGTCCAATCATTAGGTGATGGAGGCCTGCCAAAGTATGGTGGTGACAGTGGCAGAAAGGAGCATCCTCAAGAAATGTTGTGAAGATAGAATGAACGGCACTTGGAAATGGATTGGAAATGAAACGTGAGAAAAAATAAAGAGTTAACATGATATGTTAGTTGAGAGCTTGGTACTTGGGAGGATGGCAGTGCCCTTAACAGGGAATTTAAGAACATAGAAGGTTGGGTTGGAGGGGAAGATGCAGAGTTCACTTTTGAATATGTTGAGGTTAAATGTTTTCAAGGCGTCCACTTCAAGATGTCCAAGAGGCAGGTGGAGATAGGAAACTGGAGGTCAAAAGAGAGGTTAGGAATGACTAAATAATAGGTCTGAGTAGAATAGAGATAATTAAATCCATGAGTTTATAAACATTTAGCACTGACGCATTCTTAAAAAAAAGTATTTACTTGACCCTATCCCACTTAACAGTCTTATCCTATATTTCTTCTCCCTTTTCACTGCCAAACTCCTAGTGTTATCTACCCTTGATGCCTCTACTTCCTTTTCACCTACTCACTACTCAGTGCCTTACTATCTGACCCTACTGTTCTAATAAACACTTGTTGATGGTGTCATAGTTAACAGAACGGTGGCCTGAACTCAGGAAGACCTGATTTCTAACCCAGCCTCACTCATTAGTTATGTGGCCTTGGGCAAATCACTGAACTTTTTGTTTACCTTTAATTGTAAGAGGGCAATACTAATCAATGGAATAATATTTGAGAAGCTCTTAGTACAGTGCCTGCCACATAGTAAATATTATCTATATAACTACTCTCATCATCAACATCATCCTCATCCTAATCATTGAGTTTTTAGTTATTCGACAGGTAAATGTACTGGCCTTTTCTCTGAACTCATCTTTCTTGACCTCTTAATAGCTTTTGACCTTAGGGAGCACTAATTCCTTCCAGATGCTCTCTTATCCCTTGGCTTCATTTTACTTCTTTCTTCTGTATTTATTCCTATCAATGTAACTACTCCTTTTCAGCCTCTTCTTATTCTTCTAACTTTTTCTCCCTCTTTCAATTATGGATGCCTCTCAAGGCTTAGTCCTGGGATCTCAAGTTATTTTCTCTTTATAGTCTCTCTCTAGATAATTTCATGAGCCCCAGCCCAATTTCTTAATTGGAAGGGAGCACAGTGGTGATCTAATCTAAATCATACCTGAAAAAAAATTCATTCTACCATAAACCCAAGAAATTGTCATTGAGTCTCCTCTTAAAAATCTCTATAACCTTCCAAGACCTCCTGCTCCACTTCTGGAAAGCATTCATTGTTAGAAAGTTTCTCCTGATGTTAAGTCTAAATTTCCTTCTGCACAACTTCCACTCTTTCCTCCTACTTCTTTCCTACCTCTAAGAAACTTCTAAAGTTTCTTTGGAGCCAAACGGAACATGTCTAATTTCTCTTCCATATCATACATTTAAAATATTTAAATGCAACTATATCGTCTTCCCTAAGCCTTCTATTTTTCCAAGACAAATATATTTCCAAGACCAAAATTCTTCCAACCACTTCTTCTGTGGAATCTCTTCTCCATCCTAGTTTCCTTCCACTGAAGGAACCCCAGCTTATAGATGTCCTTTTTTTTTGAGGGGGGAGGGCAGGGCAATTGGGGTAAAGTGACTTGCCCAATGTCACACAGCTAGTAAGTGTGTCAAGTCCCTGAGGCTGGATTGGAACTCAGGACCTCCTGACTCCAGAGCCAGTGCTCTACTCGCTGCACCACCTAACTACCCCATAAATGTCCTTTCTAAAATGTCCTTCCAAGAACTATGGATATGATCTTACCAGAGAAGAGTACAGAAGGACCTTATTCTAATTATATTATATAATTATCTTATCCTTATTATAGCCTCCTTATTCCTGGAAACTATAATTTTCTCAATGTAAGCCAAGATCACATCCTTTATCAATTATTATTTCTATGTAGATGACTCTCAATTTGCATATCCACCTCATAAGCCTATGAGTCCTAATCTTTTCCTTGAATTCTACTTCCACATTAGCAGATATTATCTAGATATCTTCACATGAAAGTCCCATAGACATCTCCAACTTGATGTGTTCAAACTCATTTCACTCTCTACCAAACTTCTTAATTTCTGTTCAGACCATCTGTCATTGACGTCTCTCTTTGTCATCCATTCAGCTGCCAAATCTTTTGATATTTACTTCTATAATATCCCTTGCATCCATCCTCTCTTCTCTATTTACATACTCCCACTATAATTCAGGCTCTGATCAACTCCTGCTTGAACTAATATAATAGCCTCCTAATTGGTACCTAGGCTTCACCCTTGCCCTCAATTCCATCTTTGGATAGATGACAAAATATTCTTCCTAAAGCATATATCTGAACATTTCACCTCCTTGCTCAAGAATATTTGACAGTTCATCATTCCTTCTATGAAAAAATACAAGGTCCTGAGCATAGCATTTAAGGTTTCCTAGAACCTAGCTCCAACTTATGTCTCCAGATGTTTTCCTTATTATTTCTCTTCAAGTACACTATGATCTAGTAATACTGAATTGTAATAGCTATGCCTTAAACTCTGCATTTAGGCTCATGAGTACACAAGCCTTTTCCATTGCTCATAAGGAACTCCTTCCTTGTCTTCACTATCTCACTATTCTGTAGAAAATTCTCAATTTACTGCATTTTCCAGTGATGATAGCAGAGCAAATGCAGACAATTCTCAAAAAAAAAAAAAAAGGAAAAACCATGGGTTAATTAAAATGCCTCATGTTTAAAAATGAGATCTTCTAAAACATTTATTTTACTTTTTTCTTCTACTAACAAGTGTTTGTCTCATATGTATTTCTTTCTTTGCTCCCTACTCCTCTGTATAAAGAAGAGGGTAGTGAAAGAAAATAATGGTACACTTCACATCCATTCTCCTGCTCCTCTTCTTTTCTTCTCTCTGAGACCCCAGCCACAGGTTCTTAAACTTTTCTTTATTTTTAAACATTAAAATGTAAACATTTTCTATTTACATAATTCTTTCTGCTCATTCTTATATATTTTTAAGAACAATGTCCCTCTTGAATCTTATGTTGATTTACTTCAAAATGTCTATTCAACTCTGATTTTCTCATTAGATTTTATTTTGAGCCTATATATTTTTTTGCCTTTCATATTATTATATTCTAATCTCTCTCCTAATCCTACATTTGAGGTTAGAGACTATGTCACTTATGATGAACATCTCCCTGAATTTACCCTCCCTCTTATTAACTTCCCCCCATTTCTTCCTGTTTCCTCATTGAGGTAAACATATTATCTATGCAAAATTCCTAATGTTTATGTGTACTTTATTCTCCTTTGGTTGACTTGGATGAAAATGAA
This sequence comes from Phalanger gymnotis, assembly GCA_028646595.1. NCBI lineage: Eukaryota > Metazoa > Chordata > Mammalia > Diprotodontia > Phalangeridae > Phalanger > Phalanger gymnotis. Next base: position 43,319,407 of record CM053626.1, read on the forward strand.
GTTCAAGTGATGCCTACTTATCTCACTTCTTCCTCCTTCATTGTCTAATGTTTGCTTGTACATCTCAATTAGATGACATAATAAGTTCTATTCTCCCTCTCATCTTCCCTAGTATATTCCTTTTTCCTTTCCTTTTTTCTTCTTAAAGTAAGATCATCAAAATTTTACAAACCTGCTCCCAGAACACCTTTACTTAATCCTCTCTGTGATTCCTGATGACATGAGGGTTATGAGACAACACTTACATCCAACATTAAAATGTAAACATTTTATATTTACATAATTCTTTCTGTTCATTCTTATATATTTTTAAAAACAATATTCCATTTGAACCGTATGTTGATTTACTTCAAATTATCTATTCATCTCCAATTTTCTCATTAGATTTTATTTTAAACCTATATTTTTGCCTTTTATATTATATTCTAATCTCTCTGCTCATTTATGGTGATAGCTGCCAAATTTTGTGTGATACTTACTATGGCTATTTGGTAAATGAAGTCTTTCCTTTTCCTTATTGACTGACTGATGGTTTGCAATATTTTTACTGTGACCTAGAAGCTCTAGATTTTTGTGATGATACTATTGGGAGATTTCTTTCTGGACATTACTAGGAGAATTTTTTTCCCTTTGGTTCTAATAGATTTGGGCATTTTAATTCATGATTTCTTGAAATGTGATGCACAGAATCTTTTTTTTGTCATTACTCTCAAATGATTAAATAATACTGAAATTATCTCTCAACTAGTTTTTCAGTTCAGTTGTTTTTCAAATGAGGTATCTTGCATTGTCCTCTTTTTCCCCCCATCTTTTGAATGTTTTCATATTTTCTCTTGTTCCCTAGAGACACTAGCTCCTTTGGTCCAGTCTAATTTTCAGGGAATCTTTTACTAGGGTAAGGTTTGGCACAACTTGTATGAAACTATGAATTTTACTTCTATGTCTTTGCTTCAGAACTTTTCCTCACCCCCAATTCTTTGCCATAGAGTTTTAATTTCATTTATAATGCAATTTTTACTTTTTAAAAACATCTTGCTTCACATTTCTAGAAATCCTACTTGATCATAATGCTAATCTTTTTTTTTAATCTTTCAGGCTTTACCTATAGATATTCTGGAGCATCATAATATGACTTTATTACTGGTGACTTCTTCGTTTTCTCATTTTTATAGTTATTTCAAAATCGGGACTCTGTTTTAGAGCTACATTTTTGTATTGTTATTTGGTGAGGGAATTGATATTAAGTGACTTGCCCAAGGTCACACAATTGGTAAGTGTCAAGTGCATGAGGCTAGATTTGAACTCAGGTCTCCAGACTCCTGCCAGGTGCTCTGTCCACTGTGCCACCTAGCTGCCCCCAATTTGTGTATTTTTGAAAGAAATGTTGGGCCCTTGTATGGTCCTGAAATATATTTTCTAACGTGTTGCTGCTGTATTCTTCGGATGAGTGTTATGTTGTTCTAGGGCTATCTAGGGTTAACTCAAGTCAGGGAACTTCAAACTTCAGTCAACCCTTTCTGATCTAGGGAACTGTCTGTTGCCTTTCCTATATGAGCTTTTCACTCTCTTTGGATTGCCATGTTTTGGATTTGGCCAGGCAACACAACAACTGCCTGTTTCATAACAACAAGTGAAACATTTATTAGATATGACCTTGTATAGTAATCACAAAAGGCTCCCTTTGGAAAGAGGTTGATAATACAGAGAAAGTGAAAAAGCAACAAGGAAATGGCAACAACAGTACTTTTTTTTTAATTGTGCCATGGAAGTTCCTGTAGGTTTTCTTACATTGTGGGGAAGACACATGTGTGTCCTTTGCCTTTGAATTCCTCAAGACAAATCTAATCGATTAAACATAGTGACAGAATATCTTAAATTTCCTCTTTCTATCTATTACAGCTTGCCCATTAGATAATTTCCTCTCCTTGCACACAGTCATCTCCTTCCTTTCTTTCCTGGTGCTTGTTATATAATCTGTCTTTTTGTTATTTCAGACGAAGTTAATTTACAGTCAGAAAAAGAACCACCATGGAGAAGTCAACACTATCCTTTAAAAAGAAAATATGCAAACAAAATAGTACCCACAACTAGGAAAAATAAAAATAACAAGCCCCAATCTAAATGATATTAATTTATTGGATTCACTCATACTTGACCTTTAGCTATCCATCCAAACCACTCAAATATACTTAAAATTTCCTCACTAATGAACATTTGGTATCCTAGTGAATGTTTGGAAAGGGTTACTTGGATAAGTAACGGCTAGGTTGGCTGTGGGAACAACCATGAAGTCATTTAATTCCAGGGAACCAGAAAATATAAAAAGAAAGCTCAGGTGCCTGACTGTTTTCCTCACTTAATTTTACACTGAAATGACTCCAGGAAATACACTAGCAAGAAATTAAGGTTACAGAAAACTATGATTTCTTCTATCTCCTGTGCCCAATGAAAAACATCATTTCTCTGCACCATTTGAAAGCAATTATAGTCTCCTGCTTTGGGCTATTGTTTACATGACTTTAAATGTTACAAAAGATAGCTGAATACCAATAAAATGACATTACAAGTGAAATTACCCATTCTGTCATGTGCTGCTTATAATTTTCCTGCTGAGCCACACAACTGTCACTGCAGTTGAAACTTAGTCAATGGGGGGCCATCTATTTTTTAGAGAACACAGAAGATAAATCAGATTGCACTTGCAGGACACAGCCCAGAAAGGGCCAAAGGAGGCCATACTCAGTGGGTGAGAAAAGGAGCTGAAAGAGACCTCATAGATAATCTAGCCCAGGTTTTTCATTTCAGATAAACTGAGGCCCAATGAAGTTGAGTGACTTGTCCTGGGTCACATAGCAAATGCTGGGGCTGGGATTTGAATAAGGTCCTCTGATTCTAAATTCAGAGTCCCGAAGAAGTTTTGTATTCCTCCTGGGAATTATGGAAATTGCACTGTTCTCCTAAAAGAAAGGCAATCATTCTTTGCAGCGTGTTTGATAACAAATAAAATGCAAATGTAGATTTTTAAGGATCATAAAATGCAAATGTGATTATCTTTCTCTATATTATGAAAATATACATATACACGCAAATACATATGTTTTGTTGTTTTGTCATTTTTCAGTTGTGTTCAACATTTTTGTGACTCCATCTGGAGTTTTGGCAAAGAAACTTGATTGGTTTGCCATTTCCTTCTTGAGCTCATTTTACAAATAACGAAACTGAGGCAAAGAGGGTTAAGTGACTTGCCCAGGGTCACATAGCTAATAGGTGTCTGAGGCCAGACTTGAGCTCAGGAAGATCAGTCTCCCTGACTCAAAGCCCAGAACTCTATCCACCTAGTTTCGACCAACACACATATACACACACACACGCATATGCACATAGACATATATATATATATACACATATGTTTATATATGTATATATTCACATATATATTATGTGTATATATACATACATATATGCATACACATACATATACACATACATATACACGTGCATACTTATATATGTGCAACCACAAATTTTTTTGGTCAAGATCTCAAATTGATAGAAAGAATTCAGAGATAGGCTATTGTTCAGTATTTACAGAAGCAGCAGCAGAACCATACGAAGCCTTTCCTTCAGTAAACAAGCTGAACTTAAATAAATATGGCAAAAGGCAGCCCTAGGTATTGGCAATGCCAAGGCATATAGTCATTTGCTTGGAGTTCTGCCACTTGGTGCCTGCTCCTGAACACTCTCGCCCACGCTAGTCTGCAGAGATGAACATGCCCTGGCAGTGAGTATCTTATACTTTTTATTTGGAAATTGCTTGTTTCCCTTTCTGATTTCCACTAAAAAAATGCCATACTGGGTATAGTATTTCAGGGACTACGTGATCTCATCACTGTGGATACTCCCTCTAGTGATATAGATTCCAAACTATCTCTGACACAGTAGATAATTTTCAAATGACACAGTAGATAATTTTCAAACTGAGGGAAAGAGAATGCGTGGGTCCAAGAGGCCAAGTATGCTAGAAGAAAAGGATAAATCACTGACACGTCAGTGAGTCTGGGATCTCATTTTTGCAAGTGCTCCATCAAACAGACATTTCAAACATTCATGCTTTTTTTATCCTGTGTAATTCTTGCCCTTGTTTTTCCAGCCATTGTCCTTCAAAGATCAACTTATCAAACTGGAAGGCTACTGCTGCGCCATTTTGCTATGGGCCACTTGTAATTCTGAGATCATGATACCATCACTCATCACTAGGATAATATCACTGTTAAAGAATGGGCCTTGATGAAAAGGAGCTCCATGGGATACTAAATACTTACTGACTGAGGTCCATCCCACTCTCCTCCTGTTCAGTCCTTGGCCCGGATTCATTTTCATTCTTCAGTGTTTCTCCAGGATATACAATATGTTCAAATGGACTAACTCAATGGGTTTCCCATACAATTGCATGCCATGGTATAGTCAATATTCAATCATCATGATGAGGGACAAGTTGAGATGTGGTGGGACATTTGTGAAAAATTCCAAAGATTCAGGCTGACTCCAAGCCAGGTAGAAAGATTTATTATGTTTTGAATTTTCATGCTCTGGTGAGTGGCTAAGTAACTGAAAGGAATTAGCAACTTCAGTAAGGCAAAACAGACAATTTTATAGAGTATATGATGCTTATTACATAATCAAAATTTACATAGAATATAGGAATGTGATTAATATTAAAAAGGCAAGAGGGGTTTGTAAAGGGATTAGGGAACGGGGGAGGGGTCCCAACCTCAGTGATACTTTGCATGCAGTTACTCACAATGCATACAGAAACACTCATTGGGGAGGGTATATATGTATGATAATAATATTATAATAGGCCTCTCTACATCATAAGTTCACAATTCTTTACTATTACTGAGCAGGTGATATCTTAATCTTAAGGTCCCTCCTATGGTTTGGTGGTCAAGCATACTGTTCTACATCCTGGTGGTACTGCTTTCTGATTGGCTAGATATTATGGTCTTGTCTGCTCAAGATGGATGATGTGGTTGTGGTTGAGTTCATGGAGACACCTGTTTCTGTAGGGAATGTGTGAATTGGATCTGAGGACAGGGGCTAGCTAGAGGATTGAGTCTGGGGGGAATGGCTAGCCAGGGACAGTGGCTAGCTATTCAATGGGGCCTATGATTGAGTTTGGGGGCCTGTGATGTGATTAAGGCCAGATTGTGTGGTCAAATCAGGCTATACCTGCTATTCAGTGGGTCCCATAAGGAAGTTAGCATATTGGGGCTGGGGGAAGCTTTATTAGGAATCCACCAATTATATACTTTTTTTTTTGTTTCTTCCCCTATAGAGATGACTAGCCTTGAGGCAACAGATCTCATTGAGAAAGGCTTCTTAATGTTTCAAGGCTCAAGACAATAGTCCTACTTGTGTTTTATGAAGGATACCCACCATAAAACTGACAAATAACTTTGTTGGATATGTGTCTCTCTTTTCAAGCCTTGCCTGATATTGGTCATGGAGGTACCTTGGTGGTGGAATGCCAGGCCTGGAGTCAGACTTTTCTTCCTGAGTACAAATCTAGCCTCAGATACTTACTAAATGTGTGACCCTCGGCAAGTCACTTAACTCTATTTGCCTCAGTTTCTTCATCTGTAAAATGAACTGGAGAAGGAAGAGGCAAACCACTCCAGTGTCTTTGCTGAGGAAACTCCAAATTGGGTCAGGGAGAGTAGGGCATGATTGAAAATTACCTAACAGCAATATTGATCGTAAGAGCCAAACAGAATACAGTTACCTCTATGTTTGAACCTATCAAAGAATCTTGTATGATCTTAGCATTCCTTGCTGGAAGAGAGATTCTTTAAAGTTGAATTTTTGTTAATTTTTTGTGGATGGGGGAGAAGAATAAATAAAAAAACCCAACAAGATCTTATATGCTGTATGCCTTTCAGTCTGTTTTATCATTACATATGTATGTTATACTCTGGAGAACTGTCTGTGAAAACCTACTGTTCCCATCTCATATCTCATATTTTGATAAAAAATACTCCTGTAAGTATACTTATAATGACTTTATAGAGATGAAGAAGGCAATGTTTTAATTAAATTATTGGTATTTTGATGTGATCCTTTTTGTTGATAATATCACCCATAGGCTTTACCATTCTCTTGGAACTATCCTCTTTGAGAGATACTTTGTAAATTGATCTTTGAGCCTATGGAATTTTTTTTTTTTACCTTCAGCCCAGATGCCCCAAGTTTATATGTGATTAGATACAACCCATTTTCCTGATTTCATTTTATTGAATGCCTTTTGTAGTTCCTAAAATAGCACAGTCAATACTGAAGTATCACAGAGTCCAAATGCAGTAGTTTTACCATCTTTAATTATGAGAATAAATCACTACAGAAATGCTGGCTGGTCTGTTATATTTCATGTCTATTTATCATCATCTTTCAAATATCATCTTTAAATGTCACTTTCTCCCATCTTTTTGAAAACTTAGATTACTTTATCTCATGCCAAATTTTCTTCAGTCTCATTTTAATTTACACTATTTTTCAATATTTTGTGAAGTGAAATTATATTCAGCTTTCTTCTTCATGTTTTGCAAATGAGTTGCTATTCCAAACTAGATTTGCCATTGGATCTTACTTCTCTACTTAACAGGCTGAGTCAGATTCGGAGTTCCTTTGGCCTCTTTGTTGTAGTGATTGTTTTACATTCTTTAAACTTCTTTGTCATTGTTGTTAAGTCATTTTCAGTCACATCAGTCTCTTCATGACCCCTTTTGGGGTTTTCTTGGCAATGATACTGGAATGAGTTGACATTTACTTCTCCAGCTCATTTTACAGATGAAGAAACTGAGGCAAGGAGGGCTAAGTAACTTGCCCAAGGTCACACAAGCTAGTAACTATCTGAGGCCACATTTGAATTCAGGAAAATGAGTCTTCCCAACTCCAGGCCCTGCATTCTAGCCCCTGTGCTACCTATCCGCCTTTAAACTTCTTTAAGAAATAGCAACAACCAGAGTCAAAGTATTTAGTGTTATCCATTTCCCATTTCTGAGAGTCACCACTTTTAAATGGTTGGGTTGGAATCTTTATGGTTATATAAAATGCCTACTTCTAATTTTTATATTTTCTTCTCTTTTTGGTATTTATTTTGACTATGTTCTAGTAACCAGTTTATGCATTGCCGATGTATTAAAGAAGCACACTAGTCAACACTCAGCAGTCCACTCGTGTCAATCAGTATCATTTGTTTTGAAGTGTTTTGAGGTGTTTACCACACCTGGTTTTTCTGGTTTTCTCCTTGTAGAAAAAATGTAGGATGTATATTCAGGGAGAGTCCAAATAAAGGGAAAGGGAAGGGAATAAAATTTTATAGTAACAGATATGTGCCACACAGCTAAGCAATTTTACAAATGTTGTATTATTCAATCCTCAACAATTCTGTGAGGTAGGTGTTATTATCCCATTTTATCTTGAGGAAATTAAGGTATAAAGGTTATGCATCTTGTCCAGGTTTACATGGCTATTAACTGTCTGAGGCCTGATTTGATCTCAGGTCTCCCTGTTTTCAGGAACAATGCTCCACCCATTGGGCCACAAGCTACCTTTAATAATCTATAACCCTTTGACTTCTTTTATTTCTTAATCACGAGTATTATTTTTAAATATATTTTCACTATATTTTTATGAACCCATTCTTGCACTGAAATCATTTACAATCATATATGATTATTTGATTTAGGGGATCTTTTCGAATTCTCCGTAAGATTTTTTGACTGTTTCATCATCTTCCATAGATGCTGGCACAATCATTTCTATGGTGATCGCTTTGTCTATACTTACGGTAAGCATGATAAGACAACCAAGTGTCTTATGGAATGATGTTCATCTTTGTGCTTTGGAGAAAGAAGAAAAAAAAACACAGGAAATTTTATGATTTCCTTGGAACAAAAATCACTGAGGAATGTGGCAGTGTATGCAAGAGATCTATAGATCATAGCAACAAGGACCAGGAATGGGTTGTAGAGTCAGATGGCATGCAATTTAAGAGATGCATTGTGGCCTGGTATATATAGACAGCTAGTGTTGGGGTCAGGAAGACCAAGGCCCACGTCATGCATCTGACACATATTGGGCAAGTCATAGAACTCCAAATGACTCAAGACAATTCTCTTATATTATAAGCTGCATTAGTACTGCCCTTGATCATGGGCTAACGACACTGATAAAATTACAGGAAAAAAACAAACAAAAAAGAAAAGAGAGATTGTTGACTGATAACAACTGAAGATGTGGCTAGAGATGGCCAAGAAAATTGAGACCGTCCTGGTCAGCCAAAAGAAATAAGGAAAGAGTGATCAGCATTTGAGGAATCAGCTAGAGACCTGGAACCCTCCTGGGCTCCATGTTTCCAGTAATCTAAGGATAAGGAATGAGTATGAGAGGAAGAGGCCGATGATGAATTAGTGTTTATTAACAGTGGAATGAAATTCAGGACACAGTAGAAGGGACAGGAAAGAAAAGACAGAGACTCAAGAGGAATAGAGAAGAACGGGAGGGGAAAGGTTGAAGAAAGATGGGACTTATTTCTAGGGCTGGGTGCCATGATGATAGAGGTTGGGCTCCAGGGTCGGGGAGGTGGGGGCGTGGGTGCTGGGAGGGACCTGCGGCCTTAAGGCCACATGTGGCCCTCTAGGTCCTCAAGTGAGGCTCTTTGATTGTGTTCAAGTTTTACAGAGCAAATCTTTTTATTAACGGAAAGTTTGGACTCTGTCAAAGAGACACACTTGAGGTCATAGAAGGCCATATGTGGCCTTGAGGCTATAGGTTCCCCACCCCTCCAGGCCTTCACAGTGAGGAAGATGAAGACCGCTTGAAGAGAGAGTGGTAGAAAAGGAATACAGAAAAGGAAGACCAGGTACACTAAATTCTACTGATTTCAGAATTTCTCCTAAGTCTCAACTGTAATCAAAGTACCAGGCTCAGGCAGCCACACCACTTCAGTTGACATTGAACAGTAAAGAACAGTAGATTTCATTGCTTTTATAAACGTGTCATAAAAGTAAATCCTATGACTATGCACTTGAAAATAAACTACAAGACAACATGGAGAAGAGATTAGTTATGAAATCTTTCAGTTATGAAAGTTTTCTGTCTGGGCCATTTATATTTGTGTCCCAACAATTCTTAGATTTAATTTTATATTATTTATCCTATTATACTCCTCCTCCTTTTCTCCTCCTGTATTGGTAATTAAGGTGGGACTTTTTTACTGTTTTGGAATGCTAAATTAGTTAAGTGGCTTTGATTAAGTCTTACTAGGTGCAAACCTCCAAGCACAAACCCTTTTGCTAACTAGGTGTAAAGCCCCAGGCTCACACCCTTTTGCTGATTAGGTGTGAATCTTTCCAGCCCTGAACAGAGTGTAAAAACTCAGAAGTTAGCATTTTGTCTGGGGCTCTCACTCAGTGGAGGAGAATCTGGGCAGCCATTGTTAAGAGCCCCTCCCCACCCCCACCTTGAAGAAACCCAGATGTTTTGTTTGAGGGCTCTCACTCACTGGAAGAGTGGTTTATGACTCTGGGCAAGCCATTGCAACTGTGCCCCCCCATCCCAGCTTTGCTAACCCAGATGTTGGTTTGTATTTGGTCTGTTTATAACGTATGTAATTTTTTTGTATTTGCTCTGAAGTTCAGGTTGCTGGCTTTTCCTCCTGAACTATGTGATATATATATATATGTATGTATATATGTATATATGTATATATATATGTATGTATATATACACACACATACACATGTACATATACATATGTACACATACATATATATGATATATATATATATGTTTGATTAAAGTAAGATTGTTAGCCCCTTAATATTACTTTCCTTAGTAAAGCAGATCAAAAGAACCTGTGTTGGCAGCCCTCTGGGTGCTGGTTGTTGGTGGTTTTACACACTCCACACAGCTGCTAGCAGATTGTTGTGACACCTCCTTATCCTTTCGCTTCTTCTTCCTTCCTTTCCCCTTACCTCTCTTCTCTTCCCTTCCCCTCCTCTCCCCTCATCTTCCTTCTTCCATCCTTCTTTTTAGTCATTGCTTCAATGCTGCCACCTAATCGTTTTGCTAGTGATAGCAGCAGCATTGAAAAACCCAACTGAATTCTTGACTTGACAACATGATTAAACAACTTGCTACTCCTATGGATTGCAACTTTTTTCTTCAGACCTTCCCCCCATGAGACTCAGTGGAAGTTTTTCAAACTTCATATTTGAATTCTTCCTGTTGCTGCTGTGATTAGTAAAGACAAAAAAAGACAAAGAAAATGGCACATTTTATCTCACCCCACCCCACCATGTCCACATAGGATAGAGAAGACTAGATTCAGTTGGTCCCTGAGAACTCCATCTTTGGCACATGACAGACCTGATTAGCAGCTTTGACTTCTGGAGAAGGAATCACTAAATGTTCTAGGAGCAAACTGCTCTGAAACACCAAGCAGTGGGGTACAATGGAAAGAACACTTGACTTGGAGTTTGAAGACCTGCAATGCTCTCCCACCTCATCTTTGCCTCCTGCCTTCCTTCAGGTCTCAGGTGAAGTCTCATCTTCAGTAAGAAGACTTCCTCATTTCTCTTAATCTTAAAGCCTTCTCTTGGAGATTATCTCTGTCTTCCGTTTACATAGTCATTAGCATTAGCATGTCATCTCCTCCTAGACTGTCTTTTGACCTTTATTTGTATCCCTAGTTCTTAGCATGGTGACTAATAAATGTTTTTTTTTTTGTTGTTGCTATTATTTATTTGGGGGAGCAGCTGGGTGGCATAGTAGATAAAGTGTCAGGCCTGGAGTCAGAAGGACCTGAGTTCAAATCTAGCCTTAGACACTTAATACCTGCGTAATCCTGGGCAAGTCACTTAACCTTGTTTGCCTCAGTATCTCATATGTAAAAATGATCTGGAAAAGAGGAGACTTCTCCAGTATTTTTGCCAAGAAAACCACAAATGGAGTCACTGAAGAGTCAAATATGACTACATGCCTTGCACCTAGTAGGCACTGAATAATTTAACCTCTGCAGGCCCTACCGTTAAAATGAGGGGGTTTGATGAGATTACTACTAAGCTCCTTCTGAGCTCAGAATCTAGGATCTTATGATCTTCCAATCGTTTTTTGTAATTCCTTATGTGGAAATAATACAAATTCTGCTAGCAAAAGAGGAAAATATATTATAGCAGTCCTCACATGAGCTTAGTTCTTCAGTCGTTTGGGTCATGTTTGACTCTTCATGATCCTACTTGGGGTTTTCTTGATAAAGATACTGGAGTGGTTTACCATTTCCTTCTCTAGTTTATTTTACAGATGAGGAAACTGAGGTAAATGGGGTTAAGTGACTTGCCCAGGGTTATACAACTAGTAAATCTCTGAGATGAGATTTGAACACAGGTCCTCCTGGCTCTAGGGCTGGTTCTCTATCTACAGCACCACCTTGCTACCCTTATGAGTTTTGTTAACAATGTTGATATCTTAGAGCTTCCTACTTTAAGGAATTATTCCTACTAACCAGGTGTTAACCTGAAAGTTAGTAATTAGGTGTTTCTATGCTGATGAAAGAGAATGCAAGATCTGAGACCACTGATTCAGAGCTGGGAGGGACTTTTGAAGTTATACTGGCCAAACTTTTCAATAAGAGACTTGCTACAAATCATACAGAACTGGGATTTGAACTCAGGTCTAGTAACTCCCAGTTCAGTATTTCAAATTCAGAATTCTTTTTATTGTTCTACACTGTCTTCCTAAATATTTGTCACCTCCATGTTACATCACAGTACCCTGTGATAAAGCCCAAATTGCACAGTCTTAATTAGGGCCCTGCTTTTGATTCAGAAAACTTCAGCTTGTATTTTTCTGTTCTATTTCTTTCTCCACAATAAAATACCTTTGGCTTCAGGTCACTTGTCCTCTGGCTGCTCTGAGGAAAAAAAAATAGAAGTAAATTATCCTTTCTCTATTTTAACTAGATAAATACTGATAACCTTCTTAGAAATTCTAAATGGTTATCTGTGGGCAACTCTCCATGGATATGTAGCAAATCTAGTCCCCATCAAATTTTCTGCCATAATCAGGGAGTAATGTATCTGGTTTTATCTGTAGTTATGTCAAACTCTTTTAAGTGAATTAGCTTGAGTCAGAATTCAATTTGGTTACACAATTTAAAAAAAGTTTCAACTGTGTATATGACATTGCTACTTATACAAATGTAGCAGAGGTGGGCTGGGGTAGTAGTTAAGATTGTCCAACACTCCTATTTTTCCATTACCCTATTACTGACTCATTTGTTTTTTAATATTAAATTAAAATTTTCAATTAATAAACATTTAACCAATTTTTCTATAAACCCCACTGATGGGGTGATGGAACCTGGACCTCTAAAAGGAAAAGACCATGTCTTTGAAAGCAACCCAATTCCTGAATTTTCCCATGCATTTTAGTAGCACAGATCACTTGCACTTCTGCCCAAGGCACCTGGCCCATCCCAACCCACCTAGATTACCTAATAATCTTACTTAACATTCCTTTCACTGTTGCATTTGGCCCACCCTGGACTACTTATCTCTCCTTAATCCCACTCAGATCCTTTCACTGTCCCTCATCCTTATCCTTATTAGTTTGCAGGTTCCCTAAGAACCAGATTCTATTGGTATTGCAATAAACTTTGCCACTTGATTGGAAGATGGGTTGCGTACATGAATTCTTTCCAGGCAGACGCCACCTAGTACCCTGACATTTTTTGGGTCCCCAGCAACCCTAAATCATGTTGCCACATCTTTAGCAAAAAAAGAAAAGAAGAAACCTTCCATCAGATATGTGTGCAAGCAAAAAGAAAAATTCCCATTACCTCTCAAATTTGTTTAAGCTCCAAGCATTCAGAAAGGAACAAAATACTTCTAGCAAAACATTTTAGTATTAGATCTAGCCCTACATCTATTCTTCGATGTTTCTCCTCAGTTGCCTCTCCCTAACTATATTTCTTGCAAGTACATATCAAACTGCAGATGCTATGGGTTAAAACTGTTAATAAAGATTAAGTAAATATTTAAAGCAAAAAAAAAGTACATTTAATTTTCCCATTACTGCCTGAAAAGGTTTGGGACTCCCTTGAAGGAGAGAAAGGAGATATGGGATTAACATCTTGGAATCTGCATTCCAGAGAGTCTAAGAAACACAATTTCTGTTCTAATAACCATGGTGCCCAAATGGTCTAGGCAGCTTCACTTTCAGCCCCTTTATGCTGATTACCTCTGCCTATACTCTCACTGTCCTACATCCACAAGGTTCTTATAGCATCCTTTCCTCTAGCACCAAGCATCCAACTCATGAGCAGACAAGAGCTTGTTATTGGATCTCTTAAAAATGAAGCAATAACCAATCATAGTCTACTCCTTATATTCAAGTTTATTTCTTGGGCTCAGGGAAACTGACTTATAAAGATTATCTGGAGGTGTGCCTTGTCCACTTCATTTCAGATTCAAAGATTCTTTTAATCCTTAACACTGATACAAAGATAAACATAAAGACAAAGTCTACTGGGATAAAACAAAAAATAATACATATAGACAAATATAATACATAATAGAGAATCATAAGGACAAAGGAGAGTCCCAAAGAATGCTCTGCTGGCTATGTTACAATGAAAAAGTCATTTCTCTTTCAGGTCAGTTTATATATCTGTAAAATGAAATAATTACATTATTTAACTTACAGAGTTGTAAGGAAAGTGCTTTGTAAGTCTTCAAGTTCCTTATAAATGTAATTATTTTTATTCCATAGAATTATAGGATCACAGAATTGAAAAACCAGAAGGGACCTCGGTGACCCTGTAATCTAACCCACTGAAGAATTCCCACTATAATATGGGGAAGAAAAGTTGGAAGAAATAGTTATAAGGATAATTTATAAAATTTAACATGTAAAAAAGTATATAAACTGGATACACACATTAACTTTTATGGACGTTGTCACAGTAAGTAGAAATAAAGAAAGGGGCAATTTGAAAGATAAATGTATGACTTACAAGTGTTTTAAGGTAATTTTCTTTTTTAAAATTTTTTTATTGTTTAATATATTTAGTTTTCAGCGTTGATTTTCACAGGAGTTTGAAATATAAATTTTCTCCCCATTTCTACCCTCCCCCCCACTCTGAGATGGCATATATTCTGGTTGTCCTGGTTACCTCCACTTCCATCTGCCCTCCCTTCTATCATCCCCCCTTTTTTATCTTCTTCCTCCTTCTTTCCTGTGGGGTAAGATGTTCAATTGAGTATGTATGGTATTCCCTCTTTAGGTCAAATCTGATGAGGGCAAGATTCAC
>CM053626.1:43334280-43352496 GCA_028646595.1 Phalanger gymnotis
GTTCAGAGCCATTTTTTCATAGGTTTTTGGAAGGACTTGGAGGGGAGCTCACGCCAGTTACTGCTTTCCAGTCGCCATCTTGGCTCCGCCCCCATTCTTATAGGGTTTTGGAGGGACTTGGCAGGGAGCTCACGCTAGTCCCTGCTTTCTAGCTGCTATCTTGGCTCCACCCCACTTAAGGTCATTTTCTTTCCACTAACTTCCTCTGTAATTGATCCTTGATGAATGCATGTCTCTTGTGGTCCTGGGTCAAGAGATAACAAGGCTAGAGAAAAAGAAGGATTTTTTGCATGTTTTTATTTCCCTTTTTCTGGTGGCATTTTGTGCCCATATCATAGATGTGTCCCAACACTTGGGTACAACATGAATTTACATCTGTGCAACACAAACATGTAGAATGCTTTAGTGTGGCATTGACACACATTTCTCCCCTTAGGTCGGGGCTCATGCCAGCCAGTACTATTCCCCCTGAGCCCAAGTGAATAAGCAGCATGAAAACTAGGGCACTCTGCAATCACTGCCCACCTCTTCCTTGCCCTAGGTCTTCCTTGCAGCTAGGTGGCACCACAGTGCACAGAGCAGGGGGCCTGGAGTCAGAAAGAACTGAGTTAAAATCCAGTCTCAGGCACTTTCTAGCTGTATGATCCTGGGCAAGTAACTTAACTTCTGTCTGCCTCAGTTTAACCAACTCTAAAATGAGGATAACACCCGAGCCTGCCTCTTAGGGTTGTTGTAAGGATCAAATCAGATAATATTTATAAGGTGCTTAGCACAGTGCAGGCACCATATAAATGCCCATTCTCTTCCTCCTTCTTGCTGCTAAATGTGATTATCAGCCCCACCCTTTGGGCTCATGTTTTGCCTTGAATTCAAGGCCCAGGTTTTTACAATTTTTACATCACTCCATATGCCAATTCATTCTTAACAATTTTCTACTAACGTTTTTATGACTATGAGGGAGAGTTTAGGGCACCCCCCAAGCAAAGCATGAATCCAAGCCTCTCTCACAGTCCAGTTCCAACCCAACCTTTCCAGCAGGATGCAATGCTGAAAGCTGGGTTGGTGCTACAGGAGGAACTTAATTCAGATCCCGTCTCCACTCTTACTAAATTGGGTAAATCGCTTCTCCTTTCTGGGTCTCAGGTCTTCATTTTGAAAATGAAGAGGTTTGGCAAGATGACCTCAAAAGTCACTTCCAACTCAAAATCTGTTATTCCATAAATCCGTGGTCCTGTGATTCCAAGCTTATTGTACATTCCTCCCCATCATGCACTCTTCATGGCCCCTGGTTGTTCTGTGAATGTGGTCTCTGCCTCTTGCCTTTGTGATGTCGTAAGGCTGTTTCACATATCAAAAACATGGCCTCTCCTCACTTTGAGCTTTCTAGAATCCTAGGCTTCTTTTGAAGCATCAAAACCAGTAGTATTCCTTATAGGAAGCCTTTCTTGATACTCTTATGGGTTAGAGCCAATCATCATGTATTTGTTTATCTATTTCAATGATATATCCCACCCACCCACCTACCCCCAATTGAATGGAAGCTTATTGAGTACATGGGCTATTTTTCCATGTTTTATGTTTCTATTCCTAATTTGCCTTGCACATAATAAAAATGTCTCATATGTACATATTTAATTAAATTCAACCTTAAGGATGGTTCCTGGAGTTCATACACATTTAGGGGCAGAGTTGGTAAATGATATCAAGAGTGAACTCCTTTTTCTAGTCTATCAAACCTGAGAGTTACTATTATATGTGTTAGTTAGAGGAAAGAATATTATATTCAGAGTTAGCAGCCCTGAATTTGAATCTTAGCTACAACTTCATCTACCTGAGAAAAGGTTAGCAAGTTACAACCTTAGTTTCCATCTAAAAAGGTTAATAGTATTTGTATTGCTTAGCTCAGAGTTGTGAGGAAAGTGCTTTCTTAAAGTGAAATATTGTATATGAGATATGAGATGCTATATGAGATGTTATTTATATTCATGCTGTCCTAATTTTCTACTGAATGCAAAGGATTCTGAATTCATATATATATGTATATATATATGTCTGTGTGTATGTGTGTGTATATGTGTGCATGTATATGCATATTTACAAACACTGTGTATACACTCATACATATGAATATATGCATGCATACATATGTGTGTGCATGTGCATGCATATATAATTATCCTTTAATGCCTTTTGCTACTCCATGGCATTTTGTATATGTGTATATGCTCCTATATATGTACAGTATACATATGTGCATATAAGTACATACACATATGCATTGTATATACACATAAATGCATGTGTGTATATCTCCAAATATGTAAATATAAAGGTGTCTGCATATGTGTATAAATGTTTTTTACCTGGAATACATTCAGAGGAGAGCAATCAGGATAGTTAATAGTATATGAGAATTAATTAAAGAAACTGGGTATGTTTTTCCTGGAGAAAAGACTTAGAAGGGATGTGGTAACTCTTCAAGGTTCTAAAAGGTAGCCATATATGAGATATTAAACATGCACACATATACACACAAGGATTTAATAACTCTTCTTCATTTTTGATATTTTACTTAATCTCAAAACTGAACCCACTGGTGATTATTGAATAGAAAGTCAGAGATGGAAGCTGATCAACAAATCTTTATTGCTAGTTTGAAAGTCTATAAAATAACTCACTTTATTATGAAGACATGCTATGTATTAAGCCTGAGAGAAGTACTGTGTCATAGCAGATTACTGGATTTAGGGTCATGAAGACTTGGGTTGAAACTCTGCCTCTGACAGTAGTGGCCCGATCATGTACACACAACTTAACCTTTCGAAATTTCTTTCCTCCTCTGTATTGGAGATAATGATACTTATCTGCTAAAGTACTACACAGGACTGTTAGAAAGCTCCAATGAGACCATACATCTGTTAAGTATTTGTGTAACACGAATATGTAAAACATGTGTGCATGTAAAGTGATTTGCAAACTTCAGGGTTTATGATAATGTAAGCTATCATGACCAAGCTTATGACAATATCAACGGGAATGTTCCGTGTATATCGATACTTTCTAGTTAAAGAGCATTACATTTGGATCTTTTATAGCATGGGTAGGTGGTAAGTGTGTTTTCTCACAGTGCTGTTATTCCTGGATAAAAGTGGAGACACGTGAACTAGGACAGTGATATCAAACTCAAGTAGAGACAGAGCCACTACGGCATGCATAAGAATCCCTGTGTGCCACACAATGACATAATTTTCAAAAGTAATGTTATCTATGCTTTATTAAATTTTTACTTAATTTGTCAAATATTTCCCAATTACATTTTAATGAGATTCAGTCTGTACTCAGGATTGTTGTGGGGCACTTGTGGTGTTGATGGGGTTATGGGACCTGGATCCCTAAAAGCTCCTGAACTTTCCCACACTGGCCTTTTTTTTTTTCCTGAGGCATCTGGTCCATCCTAGTCTACCTAGATACTCAATAATAATTTTAACTGCTCTTTCACTGTGGCTTTCCCATACATTTCAGTAGCACATATCACTGGCACTTCTGCCCAAGGCAACTGGCCCACCCCAGCCCACCTGGATTGCCTAATTAGCTTACTTGAAGTTCTTTTCATGGTAGCTCTCAGTCCATTGAAGACTACTTGCATATACCAACCACTCCTTAATCCTACTTAAATCCTTTCACTGTCCTTTTTGTATGTAAGCATCAAAGTTTCAGATTTACTAGGAATCTTACCCACCTTACTGGTGTTATAGTAAAACCTTCTACCCTGACTGAAAGAAGGCTGGAGTGGTTGAATTCTTTCAAGGCAGACCCCCCCCCCGTACCCTTGCATTTTGGCATTTCCAGCACCCCAAACTGCAACAGTGTTTGATGCATCTGAACCTGACTGTGGCAAGATTGTGTAGACTTGAAAAGCAGCCATTAAAGGCTCGATGTCAACTTGGAAAGCAGTCCCTTAGTAAGGAGCTCTAGGAATCATGCATGGCCATGTGTGTTTAATATTTTTATTAACGACCTGGATAAAGGCCTAAGTGGCTTGATGATCAAATCTGCAGAGGACATAAAACCAAAAAGGCTACTTAACACATTGGATCAAGGAAACAGTAATATTTAAGATAGAACATTGAATTGACTAAATTAATTAAATTTAATAGAGATAAATTCAGTCTTATATTTGAAAAACCAATAAAAACCAACTTCACAATTCAAGAGGCTATAGCATTTCATCAGAGTAATGGGGTTTTAGTAGACTGCAAGTTCAATATGAAGCCGCAGTCTGAGATGGCAGCCAACAAAGAGTGTAAATATAATCTTAGGCTGCATTTGGGGAAGAATCACATCCAGGAATAAGGAAGTTAGGGTCCCACTGCACTCTACTCTGTTCCAATCACAATTTGTAGTGAATGTTCAGTTCAGGGTGAAACAGTTTAGGAAAGACACTGATTACCTGGAGTTCATTCAGAAGATGGCAACCAGGAGAATTAATGGTAAAGGAGAATTGATTAAAGAAAGTATGTATGTTTGGGGTTTTTCATGCTTCTTTTTTTTTTTGTTTTCCTGGAGAAGAGATTTAGGAAGGACGTTGTTAACTGCCTCAAGGCTCCAAAAAGCAGTCATATATCAAGGGCATTAGCCTTACTCTGCTTAGTCCCAGAAGACACCAAGGAGTACAAATAGAATTCAGGTTTGATGTGACGAAACCATCCCACCAAATAGTGCTATCCATAAGTGGAATGGGCTATTGTCTCAACAACAACAACAACAAAAAGGGAGAGGTACAACTGAGGGATCTGCTGGGTCTCTTTTGTGGTTCAGCACAGAAAGACTCCATAAAAAAGTCTGTCCTCCCCGATGTCCTGGCCATCACTTTGGGTGAAGTATCAGTCATCCTTTAGGCACCATGAGGTAGTTCTAAATGAGCCTTGGGGGTAGCCTCAGACTCTGACCTCTTGTCCTCAGTCATTTGTTCTCTTAAAGAGTCAATGGACATGCTCATATTCTATAGAAAAAAAACATTTTCGAACATTCTAGACAAAGGCTCAGCATCCTAAGAGCTCAACAAATTGATGAATCCCCCAGATCAACCCTTCAATTAGAGGATGTTTTTATTCAACCTATACCCCCAGAAACTTACCCACCATAGGCTTATTGATAACAATGTCAGCAAAGGGCATTAAAAGGTCATTTAATCCCCATTCATTGTTTCGTATTGACTAACCAGTTTAGTATACATCTCTTTTTAGTATATATCTTTTAGTATACATATTTTAAGTATACATCTCTTTTTAGTATACATCTCTTTTCAGACTTGATAGAGGTCTTTACGCAGAAGTCTGTGCCAAACAGCTTTGGTGGAGGAGTGGAGAAAAACATCTTGACACCTTTATAATAGCTGGCCTTGTTATGGTGCTTTAAGGTCTACATTGTGCTTCACTTTGAGTCATTTAATCTTCCCAAGAATTCTGCGAATATGATGCCACAGGCATTATTATCCATCTTTTACAAATGATAAAACTGAAGTTCAGAGATTAAGTGACTTCACTGTAGCAGAGAAGGGAGGTATAAAGGCAAGATCTGAATTCAGATTTCTACTCTTTCTGAGTCCAGTATGGTTGACAATGCTGTTTCTTGCAGTTCTAAATTCATACTTCAGGCTTTCTTGTTATAGTTTCATATCTGGTATTTCCACATGTTTCTTTTAAATCTGGTAACAGATTATTTTGTGGCAAAGGCAAAGTTATTCTAAGCTCTTTTAACATAAAAGAGAGATTCTATTTTTCTTTGACCAGATTTTTTTTGTCATTTGTTTTTTGGCATTTAAATCATTACTGAGTTTACAATGAAAACATGGAAATCTTAGGGCAATGAAAGTCTGCTTGGATTTTCATTTGGTTCTTGTTTTTGTTTGTATTTTTTGAGTTGTAACAACAGGCAACTGAAATAAATTGAAAAAACTGCAAAAATTCATTGGACTCCTGTTGCGTTTTTGCAGGTAAGGCTCTTTATTTTGGTCCTTCTTAAAATAGAACTGTTCCCTTGTGGTTCAGCTCTGCTATGATGTTGTTTAGGGGAGCTCATATATTAATTTTGGCTTCTTAGCAAAACAAAAAAACAAAACTATTTTTGAAGTCTGTTTCTTGCTAATATCTCTTTGGGGCAAATATGCAGCATCAGAGAAAATCAATTGGGACAAGAATGTATGAATCCCTTTAGCAAGATAGGCTCAAAAACTATTCAGAAATAAAAGTCAGTGGTTCCTGATGTAGGTCAACATAACCGCAGAGCAGCCTAATAAAACTCCTTAGAAAGAAGTTAATCTTTTCTCTGCTAAGCTGTAGCACATGCAAAGTCTTTTGTAGATCTTTTTTTCCCCTCTAGTGAAATTTCCATGTTGTAATATAGGGATTGAATTGGGAGAATGCTATATTATAGGACGAAGTCACTATCGTTGAACAATCAAAGGAGATGATTCACTCTTCGTTTTAGCAGAGTCATAGGCTGATTGGTGAAAGAAAGGACCTTGATTAGGACATTTCAGCATAAGTTCAAAAAGAAAAAAAATATGGAATCTCTGTGAACTAGAATCATAGTATAGTCTGATTATCTTTATTATTTTTCTTAGAAGAAGCAACATGGGTGACCGATTTTCCATTATATTGACTATGTAATTATATAGAACTGTATAGAGAGCCCTGGGCCTGAAGCCAGGAAGATCTGACCCGGGTAAGTCACTTAATCACTGGCTGCCTCAGTTCCTTCAATTGTAAAATGGGCTGTTAATAATAGCATCTACCTCTCCAGATTGTTGTACAGATCAAATGCAATAATGCTTGCAAATTCCTTAGTATAGTGTCTGGCGCATAGTAAAAGCTTAATAACTTCTTGTTCCTCTCCTTCTCCTTCCCCTGTAGAAATAAAAAGTAGAAAAAAAAGAGGAGGGGGAGGCTTGATATTTTTGAATGTGTAATTGGAAGGAATGGATAACCATTCATTTCATCAGTACCTGGTGAACTTCACAAGTCAGATGCTCAAGTATACAGAAGAAATGTTCAGCAAGCATAGGGCTTGGAATTATTTGACAATGCTGGTTAGACTACTTTGCAGTTGTTTCTATTCAGGACTGTGAGTAGTACTGGGTGACCAAACCTTTGCTCTATGGCTGAAATGGAGAGTTGGACAGCACTTCCCATTAAGATATTGACATAAGGGGAAAGGCTTCCTCCATGCACCTATTATGCTGAGTGTGATGGGGCCATTCAAAGTGCAGAGGACAACCTTGGGAAGGGGGAAGGGAACAAGTATTTATTTAGCACCATGTGCCAGGCACTGTGCTAAGCACTTTATTAATATTATCTGATTTGATCTTTATAATCACTCTAGGAGGAAGGTGCTATTATTATCCCCATTTTACAGTTGAGGAAACTGAAGTAGTCAAAGATTGTGACTTGTCCAGGGTCATACAACTATTAAGTAACTTAGGCTGGATTTCAATTTAGGGCTTTCTGACTCCAAGCCCACACAATCCTGCCCTTCAACCAGTCTGGGAGCAGCCACCTTTATGTCTTTGTCCTCATGTTCCATTTCCCAACCAGTTCAACTACCCCTGGCTGAGGCCAACTGACTGCCAATTGCCATCACGTAAGATACTTAGGATCTCTCATCATGGCAATTCACACCATCCCTGGTGTAGAGCTGTCCAAGGTCCCTCTCCTTCCATTCATCACTGTACCAGTGTCTGCTGTACCTGACCAGGAAAGATTGGTTGTGTGCCAGCCCAGGACTTGACACCTTTGGAATATCTCAGCTTTTTTGTTTTTTTAGAATATCTCTTTCAGTCTGTTTGCTACAGGGGTGAGAATTCTCAATTCTAACTTAGCTTTTATTTCCTTCCCGATTTTGTCTTGACTGAAAGACAAGTTGTAACTATTTATTTAACAGAGGTAGCTAGGTGATAACCTACTGGACCCGGATTCAGGAAGACCTGAATTCAAATTTAGCCTCAGATACTTACTGGTTGTGTGGCCCTTGGAATGTCATTTAACTTGGGATATCTGTGTCAGTTTCCTCATCTATGAAAATAAAAATGATACGTGCACCTACCTCTCAGATTTGTTGTGATGATTCTAAAGCGCTTTCAAATCTTAAAGCATTATATAAATGTTGTTATTTGAATTAATGTGATTAATAACTATATATACTCAGGCTACATAATAATATATGTACACACATGCACATGTATGTATACATACATGTATGCATGCATATAGTGTGTGCATATGTAGGTACATGTATATACACATACATACATGCATACACATATAAAATCTCCTGTCATGTATGACAGTCTTAAGTCTAATAACTTCCTTCTTGAAGGGAGCATCCCCATGAATACTTTTTAAGGAATTTCTCTTGCAGAAAGCTCTGACAACATTTCCACTAAGAAGACCTGAGTAAAAACCCTTTCTTTACCATTTATTAGCAACGGACTAAGAAGTAGTTTAAAGGCTTTCAATAAAATAAAATAAAAACAATTATTAAGTGTTTACTATATGTCATGTTGTATGCTAAGTGCTAGGGACATAAAGCTAAGGCAAAAGTTGTCACTGTCATTGGCATGGGGGATTAATTATATCTGATAAAATCACAGATTTTCATTAGCAAAGGTTGCCAAAGAGAAGACTGATGTTTTCAAAGGTGAAAATAATGAATTACTCCAATGTAAAAGTCAATTTAGAATGGAAATCAAATTCATTTTATTTGGCTGTGTTTTTAATCTCCTAGACAACTAACATACATTGAAGATTATCTATGTCAAGAGCCATGAAAAGTAAGAAAACCTAGAAATATAGACTGTTAGAGCTCAAAATGACTTTAGAGTTGGTCTAGTTATGATATAATGAAAAAAACTTTGGAAGAACTGGTATCTTTGTGACCTTGGACAAATCATGTTGCTTCACTTGGGCCTCAGTTTCTCTACCTTTAAAAAGAATAGATTGGCATTTTGGAAGGAGATTTGAACTTTATGTAGTGAAACAAAACAAACATTGAGAGAAGCAAACCAGAGGCACTGGCCCAAGGGGGTTAACATTTGGAAAAGGGCATATTCCTTCCAACATGCTCATAATTCCCAAATCTTGTCCAAAGACATAGAAATGAGAACAATGCATGGAAGTTGCAGAGAGGTAATTTACACAGGGATGTGGGGGGTGGGGGGAAAACTTCCTAAAAATTTCTTGTCTTTCAGTCATTTTTCAGTTGTATCAGACTCTTTGTGATCCCATTTGGGGTTTTCTCAGCAAAGATACTGGAGTGGTTTGCCATACTCCTCTAGCTCATTTTACAAATGAGGAAACTGAGGCAAATAGGTTAAGTGACTTACGCAGGATTACACAGCTAGTAAGTGACAGGCTGGATTTGAACTCATAAAGATGAGTCTTCCTGATTTGGTGGCACTCTATCCATACAGCCAACTAGCTACCCCTAATAATTAGAGATATCCAATAATGGAATGGGATGCCTCCATATCCTGAGGATGGATTGCTGACATGATTGGTGAGTTCTTAAATGGTATAACATTTTGTGAGGACCTCACTCCATTCCCAACATAGCTTAATTTCTGGACTGTCCCCATTTTCTCACCAGCAACTCCTCCCCTACTTTAGGCACGCTTTTATGTTTTATCTTCTCCTGTTGTAACATAAGCTTCTCAAAAGTAGGTAGTGGCTTGTTTTATTGTATTTTTACCCCCCAAACTTAGCACAATATCTGACACATAGCAAGCACATACTGTGTTTTATCTATATGTATGTATGTATTTATGTATGTATGTATCTATCTATCCATCCTTCTATCTGCTTGTCTCAAGAGGTAATGGATTTTTCCTCATACAGCGTGTCCTCAAGGTTTCAGTAAAGTTTTAGGCTTTAATACCTTAACTGGACAACACCTCTTTCTTATAATACAGGGACTATATGTTACAGTATCAATAGTAACATTATTCACTTCAAATCAGTTTTAAATACTTTGAGTACAGAAACTATATACCTAATGTATTGCTTACTGTTTATATGTTTTTGTTGTATGCTATTGTTTTTATATTTGTTTTTGACTTTGTGGTCAGAAGGACTTTCTACCAATGAGAAAGGCCTATTCTAACCTCATTGGACCTCGGTTTCCTCATCTGTAAAATTAGAAGACTTGACAAGATGGACCTCTAGAGGCTATTTATCCTGCTCTACATCTATTATCTTATGTAGCAGGTTAAATGATTTGCCCATGGCCACGAAGCTAGTACGTGTCCAAGCCAGTATTGGAACACGGGTCTTGCTAAGCCTGGAAGACTAGCCATCAGTCTACTCCACCAAACTATTTCTTGCCTTATACATAGACAATACCTAATAAATACTAGTTAGGTTAGTTGATTTATTCTTTGCATTCTAGGGAGGTAATGCAGTAAGGACTAGACTGAAAATCAGGACATGTATTCTGATTCTAGCACTGTCACCAATTAGCTCTGTCCTTTTGCCATACAGCTGAACCTCTCAACTGTGGCCACCACAACATCAACTAAACAATGACTTTTGGGTTTTTGCCTGTGGCTCTGTAGAGAAGGCACTGACTTTGGAGTCAGCTGACCTGGATTTGCATCAGGGCTCTACTGCATTCTACCTCTCCGACCTTGGATAATCCACGTAACTTCTCCCTAAGCCTCTTTCATCTGGGACACGGAGGAGTTTGATCACCCCTCTGTTCCCTTGTGGCTTTAAATCTTATGATTGCAAAATGAGGGACTTAGGTTTAACTCATCACGAAAGTCCTTTCCTTCTGCAATATGGTATGATCGTATTGCTTTTGTATGGATTAGCTGGCGACATGGAGGATAGACCACAGAAATGCTGGTACTTCCTTTCAACAGCTCATCTGAAAGAGTGAGCTTTGTTTTGTTTCAAAATAGCTGAATGTTTTAAAACAGAGGGCATTTCCAAAGGCATCGAAGTGTATCCAGCTTATCCAACTGCTCATCCAAATGTAGCTTTTGTCGTGGTGGTGGTTATGGCTTATGGATAAAAATTGCTAAGGATCGAGGATAAGAATTTGCTCTGAAAAAGAGATATACAGTCCCTGAAAACCCTTAGCTTCAGGCTGTCGGCTAATAATGAACGAAGACACTGATTCATTCCTCTTAGCCTCCCCTCCCATTAGGCTCAGGCTGTTTGATTGCTTACTAGGAAAGTGCTTTATTTCTCCTAATGAAGCCACCATTACACAGTAAGGCCCTCCAACAATGTCTTGAGTCCCCTTCTAGCATGTTCCCTGGGGAGGGGAAGATCCTCAGGGATTCTGGCCAAAATAGAAACAATTGCTACTTACTATTCACTCTGATCAATCAGGGCCAAACAATGGGCAAGTGGGGCTTGGGCTGGGACTATTATTAGCCAATGGACAGGAGCCACAGTGATTTGGGTTTAAGGAATGGTCCTTAAGAAAAAAAAAACTAGCCTTAGGTCTAACTCTTGGGAGGTTTTAGTGATCAACATTTATATTCCTTTGGTCCTTTGATGGTATAGAGATACATTCCCCATCCAAAGGTGACATTCTCAGCCCTTCCTTTTAATATAGCCCCCTCCTTCAATCATGCTAACTAATTAGATATCATGATGGACAGCCTCTTGCCCAAAGGCTTAAAAACCTAAAGAACTATCCATGCACTTGCTTTGACCGATAAGAGGATAAGGAGCTTTTTTTGTTATTCTCTTACCAGTCACAATTGATAAAATTGATTAAACTTACCCAAAATTTTGTCTCTTATTCACCACATATTTCATTGTTGGCTGTATGGGAATGTATATCACAACCTATCTATAACTTAGTAAATAAGTATATTTGAGCTTGCAAGATCATAGAATCAGAGATTTAGAGCTGAAAGGGACCCTAGAGGTCACTGAGTTCAATCTCTTCATTTTACAGGTAAAGAAACAGAAGCTAGGAGAAGATAAATATTTTGCCCATGTGATGAGGTTTGGTGTTGCTGGAAACCATGAAAATGTCCAGGTACAAGGCAGAGTCACCTGGAACAAATTCATACACTCAAGCCATCTTCCAGTCAAGTGGCAAAGTTTATTTGTAACACCAATAGAAGTGTGTGGGATTCTTGGGGAACCTCCAAACTAATGAGGATGAGACCAATGTTTATATACAAAGGGGAAAGTGAAAGGATCTGTGTGGGATTAAGGAGTGGTAAGTAGTCTGGGGTAGACCAGGTGCAACAATGAAAGGAATATCAAGTAGGCTAATTAGGTATCTAGGTGGGCTGGGGTCAGCCAGGTGCATTGGGTAGAGGTGCCAGATGGGCTAGAGATGTCCAAGAAATGCTATGTAGTCCTGAAACTGAGCAAAATAAGGCCCAAACTGACCTACCAAAGCCCAGGGAAGTTTTAGGGTGAGGTCCAATTTCTGGCTATAATAATAGAGAAGGTAAAGCCAGCATGTCTGGCGATGTCCAAGGATTTAATTCAGCCTTGGAGGTTGTATGATGCACTGAAAGGTAAGTGATGTATCCACAGCTACCAAATATCAGAGGTAAACAGAAGCATCTTGCTGACTACAGGTGACCAATCCTAGCAGATGGCTTCCCTACTGTTGAATACAAAGATGCAATACAGGGGAAGGTAATCCATTCATGTTCAACATTCAGTGGGACTTGGTATCTAGAACCAAGCTCTTTAGCCTGGCAGGGAAATGTGTCTGTCCTGTCCCAGTTTTCCTCCATCAATCATCTCTGGGCCTCAAATATCCTTCTTTCTTTAGGACCTAGACTCTATGCTGTTTAGAGTTGGAAATAAGTCAAAGGAAGATTTCTTTAACCTTGTGGAATTTTAGCAATCTCCCTTTTTAATAGGATACACTTCCTTTCCATTAATTCTACCAAAAAACACCTGTTCTTTTCAAGGTGCTGCTAGAGATCCAGGAGGATTCCTATTTACAGAATCTTGACAACTTTTCACAGTGGCTTGCCTTTGATGGGTCTTTAAGCACTTATAGCCCTCCCTACTAGGCTTAATCTGCCCTGAAATTAAATGACTGTCTCCCTTAAAGTGCTTGTTGCTCTCTTAAACCCCCAATAAATGGTTGCCTCTGTTGTTCTGGGCCAAGTTTGCTTTCAAAGTAACAAAAAAGGGAACCATCTTTGCAACCAGGGGAAATGCTAGAAGAATAGTTCAATCTTCATTCCTTTTCAGTCATTCCTTTAATGTGTTTAAGTAAGCCTCTTGTGCTCCTCCTAAATGACTGGGTAGGTCACTTAGTCTATGACAGAGTGATGATTTGATTTTATATACTTGAATTGGTGACCTGGTTTTTAGTGAATTCAATAATTTTCCTAGGATTAAAACCAACTCATTTGTGTCTTGCCATCACCTGATTCATGGCACTGTTATGTCTTTTTCAATTTGACATGCACTAAGTTCAAAATACAATTTGTAGGGTAGTTTGAAAGTTATTGGGAGTTTTAATTCTTGGCATGAGGACTGTCAAAAAGAAATCTAAGCTTATTGTAGGTTTTACAGAATCAAAATGACAAAACATGTTCATGGAAATTTTGGTCTTGTCCATTTTTGCCATCAGATAGACAAATAAAATGGTTTTGTTTTTATTGGAAGGCCAGGACCAGGTGATGTAGTCCCCTAGTTATTATAAATTTAAGATTATTTTAACCCTCTTTCAGGTACTCACAGCTGTCATTTAATGTTAATTAGACCCACGAGCTAAGACTGTGAAGCTTATGGAGAGTTGAGGGAATAGGTGAAGGGTCGTGCCTATTTGGCAAATAGTTCTCAAAAACCAGGAGGCCAGCTGAGCATCTGTTTGGCCTGGACTCCTCTTTCTCTACATTTACCAACTCTACCCTGTTCCAACTCCTATTCTGTTGTATTTTTAAGAAGCAGAAAATGTACCCCTAACTCCATGGATAAACTTTCATTCCTGTGAAAACCATACAAACAAGAAAATAAGGAGAGGGAGAACATCTTTATTTCCTTCAACAAGATATATAATTTCCTGACCTAATAAATTTAACTCAGGCATGTGGTATAGTACTAGAGATTTATGTCAATTCCCTATATATTTTGTTTACTGGGTTTTTATATAAAATATCTAATTTAAAGATTTTTCCTACATTTGAAAGTTCCTTATTTATGTTGCATTGATTTCGTCTGTCCAGAAACTCTTAAATCTTTTAAAAATAATATTTTATTGCCTACCAATCACATGTAAAGACAATTTTTAATATTTTTTAAAGTTTTGATCCTATCAAAATTCTATCCCTCCCTCCATTCTTGCCTTCCCACCTTCTTGAGACAGTAAGCAATCTGATATAATTTATACATGTGTAATCGTGTAAAACATTTCCATAATAGTAGTTTTGTGAAAGGAAAGAAGGAAAGAAAGAAAGAAGGAAGGAAAGGAAGGAAGGAAGGAAGGAAGGAAGGAAGGAAGGAAGGAAGGAAGGAAGGAAGGAAAGAAAAAGAGAAAGAAAAATAGTGTGCTTCAGTCTGCATTCAGATGCCATCACTTATTTCTCTGGAGGTGGATAGCATTTTTCATCATGAGTCCTTTGGAATTGTCTTAGATCCTTGTATTGCTGAGAGTAGCTAAGTCAATCATAGGTGATCATTGTACAGTATTGATGTTACTGCATACAATGTTCTTCTTCATTCTGCTCACCTCATTCTGTTATCTCAGTTCATGTAAATCTTTGAAGGTTTTTTTTCTAAAATCATCTTGTTCATCATTTCTTACAGCACAATAATATTCTATGGAAATCATATATCACAGCTTGTTCATCCATTCGCTAATTGATGGGCAACCTCTCAATTTCCAATTCTTAGCCACCACAAAAAGAGCTGCTATAAGTATTTTTGTACAAATATGTTCTTTCTCCCTTTTTAAAAATATCTCTTTGGGATACAGATCTAGCAGTGGATCAAAGGGAATGCACATTTTGATAGTCCTTTGGGCATAGTTCCAAATTGATCTCCAGTATCAGTTCACAACTTCATCAACAATCCAGTAAGGTCCCAGTTTTTT
Organism: Phalanger gymnotis; assembly: GCA_028646595.1. Taxonomy (NCBI): domain Eukaryota; kingdom Metazoa; phylum Chordata; class Mammalia; order Diprotodontia; family Phalangeridae; genus Phalanger; species Phalanger gymnotis. The sequence continues at coordinate 43,349,368 of CM053626.1, forward strand.
CACATCCCTTTCAACATCTATCATTTTCCTTCAGAAGCTCTTAAATCTTAATTAAAGTGGAAGTACTAATTTTCACAATTTTTCAATTCTTTTTACTGAAGTGATATTAAGTTCCCACTATGTACAAGATATTGTTCTAGGGGACTAGAAATTCACAAAAATGGTACAGTTCCTGCCTTCAGAGAGCTTAATTCTGATTAGCAGTGTATTTAAAGGTTGATTTTCATTAGTTAAAGACTATTGGAACATATTCCTCGAGGTAGCAGAGTAGAAAGCAGTTAATATTCAGAAAAACGAATCTCAATGTTTGAAACACCTACCTACCAACTACAACAAAATGAGTGTTTAAATGGATTTCTGATCTTCATGAAGGAAGCAGGTTGCACAAGTGAATGAAGTAGGCTGAACCAGAAGTGTGTTGGAGTCAGAGTGGCAGTTGGTACGCAGCATGAGCAAATGCACAAAGGGAAGAAAAAAAATGCTGATTTCAGGGAATTGTGTTGAATGGCATGTATTCATTCTTGCATATGAGAAGGGAGATTATGAATTAACCTTTCTAAGATTCCATGGGAGCTTTGGTTCAATCTATTATGTTGTTAGTCTTTAAAAGATAGTAAAACAAAAAAAAAATAAACAAAAAGTGGATAAGAGTACGTTGCTGATTTTTACCCTAGAAAAGATTTAAAGGAGGGATTATGCCTCTTCAAATACTAGGTATTCTAAGAGTCTTAGTGAAGTTTTAAGGTATTAAAATTTAAATCTACGTGAAGACTTTAGGGGCACCAAGTAGATAGTGAAAAGTCATGGGGAGGAGAGAACAACTTATTCTGTGTTGGTCCAGAGAACATAACTAGGACTGCAAGATAGAAGTTAAGGGGAGGCATGGCAGGACAACATAAGGAAGAGCTTTCTGCTGGAAGAACCAGAACTATTGAAACATGGAAAAGGCTGCTTCAAAACCAAAATATGTCCAGGTACTAGATGTGTTCAAGCAAAGACTAGATGAAGTCTTACTTTCCTGAGAAAATGGAGATCATTCAACACTACCTCCCTTTTACCTCCACTCTTCATCTTAAAACCCACTCTATATTCCATTTCTCCAGTCTCTTACAAAGGCCAACTTTTCTATATATGCACTTGTCCCATCGCCTCTCACCTTCCCCAGCAGATTGTATATTCAATGAAATCATACCTTGAATCTTCAGTTGTTCCTTATCTACTGGCTTCTTCCCATCTGTCTTTAAACATTTTCATGTCCTTCGTCCTTAAAAAAAACTAACCTAACCTAACTACCACCCTCTCTAGCTAGTGTCCTCAATCCATCCTCTCTTTCTCAAACAAATTACTGTGAAAAGTTATGTTTACTCTCTGCCCCCACTTCTCCTTTAACTCACTCATCAACCCTTTGCAAATTGGCTTTCAGCTTTGTCACTATAAAGTAAGACTATTCATTCAAATGTTATTAACGATCTCGTAATTTTCATTTTTTTTCCATTCCTTATCTTTTTCCATATATCTGCTTTATTTGACTCTATTGACCACTCTCTTCTCCTGGATATTCTAGGTTTCATGTTACTACTCTCTCCTGGGTCTACTCTTACCTCCCTGATTGCACCTTCTCAATCTCCTTTGCTGGCTCATATGCTGCCTAACTGTGGGTGTTTCCCAATGTTCTGTCCTAGGTCCTCTTCTTCTCTCTTTCTACATTCTCTTTTGGCAGGATCAGGCCCCGTGGGTTTAACTATCATCTCTATGCAGATGACTCAGAAGTATTTGTGTATGTGCTCCTCTGAACTTTAGGATTGCCTCAACAATGACCTATTAGATATTTGATACTAAATATCCCAGAAATATCTGAAACTCAACATGTCTAAAACTAAACTCATTATTTTTCAACTAAACCCTCATATCTTCCAGACTTTTTCTACCAAAACCATTAACTTTCCAGGCTTTCAAATGCACGACCTCAGCATTTCCCTTGACTCCACACTCTCTTTCAATAAATATAACCAATCAGTGGTCAAGTCTTCCCATTTCTACCTTAACTATATCTTGTGCTTCTGACCTTTTTCCTCTACTGTTACGGCTACCATCTTAATTCAGGCCTTCATCCCCTCTCACATCAATCATTGCGATAACTTTTTAATTGATCTCCCCATCTCAAGTCTCTCACCGCTCTAGTTTTTTTTTTCATTAAGCATATTCTAACCACATTTATTAAACTCCACAGGTCCCTATTGCCCCTAGGAACAAATATAAACTCCTCTGTTTAGTGTTTAAATCCCTTCATAAACTGGTCTCAACTTATCTTTGTAGGCCAATCGACACTAATTCCCCTCTTGCACTCTTCCACCCAACTAAACTATCCTTGACACTCCTCACACAACACTTCCTCTCCTTTCTCCTATGCACTGATTGTTCCCTATAATATCACCTCATCCTCATTAGGTCCCCTCTCTTCCTTTCAGTTTTAGTTCAAGTGCCAAAGCATGAAGCTTTCCCTGACCCCACCTCACCCACTAGTAACTTCCATCTCAAACTACTTTGTATTTAACTATTTTACACATACCCACTTTGTATGTATGTATGTATGAATGTATGTGTGTATGTGTGTGTGTGTTTCCCTCATTAAAATGTAAGCTGTCTAGAGCAGAGCAATTATGGTTGTTGTATTGTGCTGTATTGTGGTCTTTGTGGTTGTATCCTCATTACCTTGCACAGTTCCTAGAACAAAATAGGGACTTAATACTTAGGCACATGTTATGCTTTTAATATTTGTTGATTGCTGTTGTTGAGGGGATCCCTACGTAAGGAAAGATGATCTTTAACATCTCTTTCAACTTCAATATTCCATGATCCTATTGACAGAAGTTATGATGATCCAGATTCTGAAAGCCCAGGAGCTAATAGGGTCCCCAAAAGACCAATCTTGTGTGTGCTGATAAATGTTTAACAACCAAGTCGGGGTGGGGAGGGAAACATGCCTGACATGCTTTTAAGTTTAATCTGCATTATTATTAAGATTTTTAATCACTTTCTTAAGTCTATAAATCAACAAAATAATCAATTTTTCTGATTTGTAGCATTGGTTGATTTACTGACTTTGGTGATGTGCCTGCATTAACTCTA
>CM053626.1:43352996-43370039 GCA_028646595.1 Phalanger gymnotis
CACAATACTCTGTGGTCTCATATTCGTAGAGTGTTACCACAGATAAATAAGGATCCATAATTCTGTTCATTTACACTCAGTGCCCATTTAATTTAAAGTCTCTAAATTCATATCTTTTAGAAATTTGTGATCCTCACATGGTATATAACCTTAGACTTAGAATGGGACCTAGTTCCCATTCAAAGGTCTAGTTCAGAACCTTATCAAGCCCCTAATTTTATAGATGAGAACACTGAGACCCAGAGAGGTTAAATGATTTGCCCAATGTCAAATAGGTAGTGAGAGGCCAAGCCAATGTTTCAACCCTTATATTTTGATTACCAAATATATTGTTAGTTCAATATTGACCAATATAGTTGATTGATGGGAACACTCATTCTCTTTCCCCAGAGATAAACAAGAATTTATTACAATGTTTAGAATCTGAATTATACTTTGACTTTCAAAATATTCTCCCTATGTCATTTAAAAAAATCATTAAGGCAGCTTACAAAATTGTCAAGTAGTTTGTTAAATGCTCAGTGTTGTACTTTTCAAATTGGAGAAGAGTTGTAGTATTTTAATCTGGGAGGGATAGTAGTGATTTTCTAACACAAACTCTCTTAAAATCATTTAGAGAGATCAAACCAAGGCCTAAAAAGGTTAATGGACACAGTCACAATCTCATAGCTGAATGACTAAAGCCAGGTCTCTTAACACCTAGTTTAATACTCTTTCCATGAAATAATACTGTATAACACCATGCCACCAAGAAGTTTAAAATGTGGTAATATTTCACACTCTATAATTCACATGCATTAGATTACATTCAGCATAACAACATTTTCAAGGGGAAATAGGATGAATCTACTGTAATAAGAAGTGAATTAATTTGAAACTAGGAAGGAAAGTATGTCTAAATGGATATTTAGTGAAGGTTGTGGAACTATAATTTGGAATGCTTAAACTGCATCAGTAATATTCCTCTCATCAAGAAAAGAGTGTGAAAATTATAAGGTGTGATTACAAAAAATTTGAACATTGTGTTATATTTTTGTCTGCTTTCATGTTGTCATGGAAACATCTACTCGAAACTTTGGTGCTAATCTTTGTCCCCTTCATATTGACAGATTTCATGAAACTTGCATACTATATTAATGCCACTTTTAATATTTATTGAATGCATACTATGATATTCCCATGAAACCAGAATGTGGTCTTTGAAAAAGCAGGCAAAGATACCTAAGGCAAAAATGGGGAAGTATATATCCTGGGGAAAAGTACATATCCTCAGAAAGAAGCATTATATAAGAATTATACAGCATTCAATTCTACAAACATTGATTACTTCCCTACTATGTGTGAACCGATCCCTTTTAATGTTGCTATTCTCCCAATGATGATGTGGACTGGGGGGGGGGGTGTATGAAACATTACTCTCTCAGAAGACTCAGAACCAAAAGACAAATGATGGTCACCAGGCTATTATAACATATAAGCAATAATGACATATTAAAAAGTTCATAGAACCCATAAATATCATCAAGGACTGATGATATTGGTAGCATAGTGTTAGACTAGGCACAGATCTGAGCCAGTCATGTAGAAATAAGGCTAGGGACCAAACCTCTGATTTTATTCACCTAAGGAACTCCTAGATGAGGAAATCCCTGCTGCTGAAGCAGGTTGGAGATTTCTCTGCATCTTCTTATTTTAATTGTCAAGAACATTGACATGTTAAATGATTCGCCCAGGGTCATGTAGCCAATGTGTGTCAAAGACAGGACTTAAATCCAGGTCTGACTTTAAGGCTAATTTCTATCTGGTAAACCAGGTTGCCTTGCATGAAAAAAATAATGAGGGACAATAGATGGATGGCCCAAGGTCTACAAGCGGTGGTCTTGAGATACTAAAATACCCAGAGGAAGAAGTCTAGTGGTCTATATGGATGGTCTAGGGAAGATTTATTAAAATATCAGGATGAGAGAGGGACCAACCACATCAGTGATATCACAAGTCCATCAATGTCAAAGTGTGACAAGAAGGTAACAAGTCACATATAATCATGCACACACACACAAACCACAAAATAAATGAATTTTAGAGTTTAAAGTGCCCCAAAGGTCATCTACTCCAACTCATACTGATCAAAAATCTCCTCTCCAATAGCTGCTACAAGTGCTTATGTAGGACTTTCTTGATGATTCCAAATGCGGAAGAATTCACTGCCTTCCAAGGCAGTCTGTTACACTTTTGGCTGTTCGCAAGCTTTTTTTCCCTTATATCTAACCTAAATTTGCCTCTTTGCTATTGTCATTTACTATTAACTTTTTATGGTTATCATTTCCTTTCTTAGATATTTACTAAACTTTCCCTTAATAATACATTCTAGAATTTCCACCGGCTTCAATGTCATGTTCAATGTCCTCTTATTTACAGACTCCATTCTTTCCTTTTTCTAAAAATTGGGACATTTGCTTTTCTCTGATCCCATGGTGCTTCTATTCCTCACAAATTTTCAAAGAATGAAGATGGTGGCTCGATGTCATCACATACGCCAGTTATTAGAGTACTCAAAGGTATCAATTATATGGGTCTGGTGACTTGAAATGGTTAAGCACAATTAGTTGCTCTTTTACTAACTTCAGTCTCCTATAAACCGTGTCTGTTCTTTTTCTCAAGAACTCAAGGCATTTACCTTGTCAGTGAAAACACAAATGCTGTATACTCTGCTTATCCAGCCTGAGTAGCCACTCAGTGACTCCTTTGCTCTTCTTCTTTCCTTAATACAGTACAGGTTAAAAACAGGCAAAAAGAAACCTATTTCCTGTCCTTAGCATTCCTTGCCAAACTCAGCTTTTTCTGAGTTTTAGGGGGAATAAGCATCTATTAAGCACCTACTATGTGCCATGCATTGTGCGAAGAATTTCACAAGTAATATTTCATTTGATCTTCACGACAACTATATGAGGGAGGTGCTATTATTATCCCCATATTACAGTTGAAGAAACTGAGGCAGACAGCATTTAAGTGATTTGCCCAGGGTCACAGAGCTAGAAAGTGTCTGAGACTGGATTTTAATTTAGGTTTTCCTGACTTCAAACCTAACACTATCTTCTGTGCCACCAGCTGCCTCTGAAAATTAATATTTGATGCTAATTTTAGGATTAAGAGATTATCAATTTAGAATAGAAAGGTACTTTGTAGACCTTTTAATCTAATTCCTTCATTTTACAGTTAAATTGGGATTCAAGTGGGCAAGCAGCTTGCTCAGGTAGTGAAAATCAGGATTTGAATCCATATCCTCTTATTCCAAATCCAGGTTTATCTCACATGACACAGTCCAGGCTATACCTTCATGTTAATCTTCTCATCTATCTGCCCTTTCATCCATCTACTCTAGAATCTTTTAAAAATGAGGATGGTTGATGAGTACCCTGTGTGTCCACATTAGTCTATTTGAAAACACCACCTACAACCTAATGCACTGCATACCCTCCCTGCTTCTTCCTTATTGGGATTTTTTTTCCCTTTGTATCTTCAATCTTTCAAATTTCCCACCTGGGCTGACTCCAACCTCCCTATCCAGCTTCATCATATGTCCCAGCCAAACCGGACTCTGCCCCTCATTTCTGTCCTTACTGTTTCTGTTCCTGCTTTTGCTCCCATTGCTTTCCCATGGCTAGAATGGACCCTAGTTACCCATCTCCTCCTATTGAACTGCCCCCTCTCTTCCTTCAGTGTTCTTCAATTCCAGTGTCTCTAGGAAGCCCGCCGTTGTCTTTCTCTCCTACTTTGCCCTACCTCTCACTCCTCCGATTTCTCATATCATTTTGTCTGTTTTGCATTCATCACATTTCCCCTTGCATTGAAGTCATTTATTTAGTTTCACAGTTTAATTCCACCCACCCCCAGAAGAGTATAGTACCAAGAACAATAGATACATTTATAGTACCCAAAACTTTATAAACTAAATGTGAATTAAATGGAAATGAAATATTTAAGAAAGCTATACAATAGGTATACAATATACAACAAGGTATACAAAAGCTATACAACAGGTAGAGTGAGAGGGAAGAGAAGAGAAGCCAGGAGAAAAAAATAGGAATACTATTGTTTTGGGGATTTTTTAGCTATATAGGAGAAATGTTCTTATAACTTTAAGCCTTATGATGAATTTACTGAGGAATGTTCATAATCATTATACAAAGCAGATGTAGAATTACTGGGTGACAAATTAGTTTAGTTTCATATATAAATCCTACTCAAATTTAACTCAACTGCTGGATAAGGGAGCATGGACTTGTGGAAAGAACCTCGGTCTCAAAATGAGGAGAAATAGGTATGAATTTGGGCTTTGCTATTAACTGTGTGACATTTATCAAATCACACCACTTTTCTGGACTGCAGTAAAAATGACAAGGTTGGCCATGTATTCTTAACCTTTGTGTGTGGGTTATGGACTTTTCTGGGACTCTGATGGAACCTAAAGACCTCCTTCTCAGAATCATATTTTTAAATAATTGAAAGAAATGCTACTTTTGAGTTAGAGGTCAGTGAAAATAAAGGTGTCATTCTTTCCTGATTCTTGTCCATGGAATCACTGAACTCCATCCATGGACCCAGTAAAATTGAGATTACAAACTCTTGGATTATACGAGCTCTGAAATATATCTCAATTCTGACACATCCTTAGAATAACTTTTCTGTACAGTTTAGGATGCAGGTCAAAGACAAAACAGTCTTTAATCCCCAATGAACCCAGCACAATAGTGGACATGGTAGGCACGCAATGATTGACTGAAGGAATGAATAAGTGACATTATACAAAATGCTTCAGGCAACAATATCAAGAAAAGCAGGTGAGTATTAGCACTGGGTTCTTTAAATTTAGAACCTGCTTATGATCTCTGGCTCCTCCCTGCTGGATAATCTTGGGCTATATACAATGATGAGTAGATGATGATGCTGTGTTACATAGTAAATTGGAAGCTAGTACTAGAAGGAGGAAGACCTGGCTTCAAATTCTGCCTGAGTTCTTGTTGTTGCTTCTGTTGCTGCTGTTGCTACTGTTTCACTCTTGTCTGACTTGAGTTTTCTCAGCAGAGATACTGGAATGGTTTGCCATTTCCTTTTCTAGCTCATTTTACAGGTGAAGGAACTGAAGCAACCAGGTTTAAAGGACTTGCCCAGGGTCATTCTGATAGTAAGTTTCTGAGGTCAGATTTGAATCACGAAGATGAGTCTTCCTACCTCCAAGCCTAGAGCTCTATCCACTGAGCCACCTAGTTGTTCAGAGAAACGTTTTGAGGTTTTTTGAGTGTTTTTTTCATTGTTCAGTCATTTCCAGTCATGGAGTTCTTACTTGCTGTATAACCCTGAGCAAGTGATTTATTAGCCTCTGGGTGCTGCATGCAACTCCATGAACTTATGTAATTAAACCAAAGACAGAATGAGATATGTCTTAGCAAAGAGTTAGTTCCTGTGCTGGGAATTCACCAAACTGTCAAAATCACAGGCCCTTTAAGTATCAGTACCTATCAAATGATGGAGGCACTCCATTACAGAATAATATTTTCAATTATTCAATATTCTTTCACAAAAATATATCTCGACTACTTCAAATTTCAAGCATTTTCTGAGTTTAATTTCCCCTGATCTCTCATTTCCCCAAGATCTGTTTCATGATCAGCTTTACTTCCTGTTGATCCCTAGATTTCCTTCAGTCCAACTGATGAAATGATCCATTAAGTGGATGAATCTGCTCTGATATTTAGCTGCAATTATATGCAAACGAATAGAGTTTTTTTCAAGGGCCCTGGGCACTTTTCCTATATTTGGAAGGAGAACATTTAATTCAATTCAGTTCAATTCAAAATACATTTATTAAGTGCCCAATATGTTCAAGGTAATGTGCCAGGCATTGGGTATATGATATAAGGTTAATTATAAAATGAAACAAAACCGAAGCAGTGCCCGCCTTAATGGAGGGAATACAACATGTAAACCACATATGTAAATAAAATACTATTTGAGAACTTAAAGATTACATGTGGGACCTGAGCAGAGCCTTGAAGGAAGCCGAGACTTCTAATAGACAGAGCTGAGATAGATGTTTGCCCAATCGAGCTAAGGAGTTTTGATGGAGTGCTGGGCCTGGAATCACAAAGACCTTTGTCAAATCTACTTAGCCTTTTAGCTCCTGTGTAGCCCTGGTAAAGTCACTCTTTATCTCTGTTAACCTCAGTTTGTTCATCTACAAAGTGGGGATAATCACTGCACCTACCCTCCAGGGTTGTTGTATCCAATGAGATAAGGTACTAAAGCACTTTACAAACCTTGAAGTGTTATATAAATGTTAGCTGTTATTATTTCCTACAGCAATTTTTGGCTCCATTTGAAATCACCCATCATTTGCCTTTTGTAGCTATTGAATAACATTTACTTGAGTACAAATGAGATAATTCGTAAGAGAATAAATAAATACATAAAACTCATCACTTCATTCTTCAGCTGCCACTAGGCCACTGTTTGGAATATAATACCTGTTGCAGATCAAACGTGAGTGCTAAGTAGCATCTGTTCATGCATCTCACGAGCAATGGTATAAATTATAATCATCACCAGGGTCTCTTTAAAACAAAATAAACAATAAACAAAGAGGGGGAGAGGTTTTGAGAAAGGAACTAACAGAGGATTCTACCAGTTTCTCTTAATGAAATTTGATTTTAGGAAAAGCTTGTTTCTCTCAGAGAAGCTTCCTTTTTCTGAGTCACATCACACTAAGAACATTTCAGTTGTGGTCGAGTAATTTGTACTTAAGAGGCCTGAGTTTGAATCCTGTCTCTGCCAGATGATAGCTGTGTGACCTTGAGCAAATCTCTTCACAGTTCAGTCTCCAAATCTGTAAAATGTGGGCCTCGATATTTGCGTTTAAATTCTAGGGGATTGATGGGTAAAATGAAACAAAGCTCATGTCACTCTTGACATGTCACTTACTGTTCTTATTAACATTATAAGATAGCAACTAGCAGTTGTGCTAGTTAAGTGATAACTATCTAAGTGATAACTTATTTAAATTGCCTAAGAAAGGAGAATAATAATTTGTGAATGTGTTTTGTCTTGTTTTGGTTTTTTTGTGAAAGTCATCATATCTAATGTAGAACAAAGAATGGACATGCCATTTCATTGAGTCACGGAACTCCTGGATGGGGAAGACTGTTCTACTAATACAAATCACCACCTTCTCTACAACTTAAAGTCTTAGAGAGTTGCCTTTCTAGAAGAGAACAGAATTCTTTCTAGGGACACCCAGGCACAATGTATCAGAGGCAGGACATGATCCTAGATCTTACTGATTTTAAGGTCAAATCTCTACCCATTAAACCACATTGCCTCTTAACACCCTGCTTAGTATAAGTCCCATAATATCTGCTTAATACATTTTTAAAATTCAATTATTTTAATTAAGTAGCTTGTTCACTCAAGTAATTAGTGATATGACTATGGTCTAAGGGTATGAAACATCATATCTTTCTGATGCTGTCCAAGGTCAAATACCTATTTAGCAGGGCACTCTACAGTCATGCATTCCAAGAATTGATGCTTGTTTAGAAATTCCTTGTTCTTAGAAAACAAATTCTAATCATTAATCTGAGTTTCTAAGAATTTAAGCAAGCTAACTGTCTGCCAGCAGGATGCTGCTCATCGCTAGCGTAGCTGATTCAATTAATAGAAGTGAGTGATTCTAGCCAGTACAAATGTTCCCTGTTCCCTCTATATATTATCCCCTTAACTTATAATGAGAGTGGTTAGGTGGTACAATGAATAGAATGCCAGGTCTGAAGTCTCATCTCTGAGTTCAAATCTGTCCTCAGACACTTACTAGCTATATGACCCTGGGCAAGTCACTTAACCCTGTTTGTCTCAGTTCCTCATCTATCAAATGAGCTAGAAAAGGAAATGGCAAACTATTACAGGATCTTTGCCAAGAAAACCCCAAATGGGGTCAAGAAGAGTCTGACATGACTGAGAAATGACCAAACAACAAAAACTTACAATCACAGTAAATGATGGAGAGAAATCCTTTTCCATAGTAATATTCTCTGCCCTATATAAGAAAACAAAGATTTATTGGGTCAATATTTAATCAAGTTTTTACCTATTCTCTGACTACATACAATTTTCTTGAATTGATCAGCTCTGGCAGCAAACACAGACTGCTATGCAGATGAAGACACTTGATGAAAAAAAAATACGCATTCTGGGAAGAAGATACAGGGGAAATTATTTGTAGTTGTTGCCCTTAAAATACAGCTCTCACTTATAATTGAAAGCGTAAGAAAGGATACAGTTTGCTCTGCTCACAATGTCTTAAGAAAATGACTAATAATCATTTCAGGTGAGGAGAGGTTGGATAGTTGATCTTTTTTGAATCTAAAGATCATAGAGTCATATATTTAGAGCTGGAAGAAACCTTCTGGCTCAGCTTGCCCAACTTTCTAATTTTGCAACTAAAGGAATCTGAGGACAAAAGAGACAAGGAGCTTGATTGAGGTCACACAAGTGGTAAATAGCAGGCTTGAGATCTGACCTCTGACCTTAATCTATCACTCTTTCCACTACATCATGGTCTATGGCTATAAGATTGTAAAGTAAGTACCCAAATCTTGCAGCTTTCCTTGAAAGGACACAATTCATCTCAGGTGAGGGTATGTGAAGGACAATGAGGGGAGGGCATAATAGTAGATATAACTCATGTGCCACTGTTATGAGAACATCTCAACTTTTGACTTCATAATGACTTATGTTTGAACACAATTTTTAGAGAAGTTCAGATTAATGTAAACCTGGAAATATTTAAAAGTTTACTATTCCTATCACATTGGTGAATATAATTTATTTGCTTATCTATACCATCGTATCTTAAGAATATTGCATTGCCAATAACTCAACTTTCTGATGAAATATTCCCTTTAAAATGTTTTTTTTTATATTTTCTTTCATTTTTCCATTCCACAGTTGACCCAGTTTAAAAAAAAAACAACTTTAAGGGCATTCTTTTTCCTCTGGACAGAATTACTATACCTTTTATTGCTTTTCTTTTGTTATATGAAGTACCTTAAAATTCATCACCTCTTAAGATTCTCTAAGGGCTGATGTACTCAAAAAGTTTCTAAGGAAAATCTCATCTGCCTATAGGGTATTTGGCTATGGTGGACATAGCTATACCCTTTTTGTTTTCTTTCTCCTTTAAGAATTTATATCACTTAATACAATCTTTTTTTTTAAAAGTGATATCATACCTTGATAAACTACTAAGCTTTGTTCCTCAAAATATGTGTTTTCCTGCTTTCTTTGTTCTTTTAAAGCCGGGTCTTTGTTGCTTTGTTGTCTCTATAGCTACAGAATTATAATTGCATTTTGGCCTGAATTTGTCATGGTTTCTAAATAATTTCTCTTTAGAGATCTCTATTGTTGATTCAGGCTGTTTCAGGTAGCTTTCCTTTAGTTGTAGAAAGTTTAAATTGCCACAAATTGAATTTGTTTTAAAATCCACAGACCAATCTAAACTACAGTCTGGATAAATGTTCTATAACGATATCTAAACTTTTAGCTTAGTTATGTGGTCCAAAAGACCATAGCAGGGCTAGGTAACACAGTATAATAATTAAAAGACAGGGGCAATAGACACTTATGGATTTTTTTTTAAAGTGTGTGAACTGAGTATATTCATCTATTCCAATGAAAATCTTACAGTAGTATTTGTGTGTCAAAGATCAAGAAACCAAAAAGCATCATAAGGAGAAAAAATGACTCATAAAATATTCTGTTGGAGGTTAGCTCCTAAGTAGATTAACTACCAGCTTTAACACAGTGAGAGGGAAGGAATTGTAGGAAGATGACAACTAAGCACTCCTCTACTTCGTTCCTTTAAAAAAGCAATAAATGTTCCAAACAAAGTAAAAGAACAACAAAAGTGGGAAAAACAAAACAACTTTCAGGGGGAAAATAAGTGAGAAAAAGAAAAATCTAGTGACAAGTATTGTGGCATAAAAGAAAGCTAGAAGAACTCTCCATAATAAAAAGAAAACAGTGCAGCAGTTACAACATGACTACCAGAATAGAAAAGGTACTTATCACAAGAACCTTCAAAAGAATTAAAAGATTTAGAGACATGAACATGGATCTAGCATCTGTAAAGTTGGTTGTAATGCACTGAAAGAAAAACACTAGAAGACCAACATGAAACTTGAGAGCTTGGAACATTATTTGGAAAATGTTAATAAAGCAATGGATACTCTAAGGAATAAAATTTCCAGGTGGAGGGCAAAAATTAAGACATGACAGAAAAGAATAATAAAACAGAATTTAAATCACAATTTGGTAAAAGTGAAGAGAAAGAAAAACCCAGAAATCAAAGAAAAAGTGGCTAAGAATAAGATAACAACCACTCAACTTGTTATTTGTTGCTTGGTATTTTGGTACTTAGTAAGATACATTAAACTCAAGAGGGAAATTAAAGAGAACAGGGAAAAGGGAAAGACTGCAAGAAGTCTAAGAGGCAGGCTGGCTAAGGGAAAAAACAATATCAAATGTGGCAGGAGCAACATTAAAGGAAAATTAAAGGAAAGAAAAAAGAACAACAATCTGGAATCAGATGTGGTGTAAAAAGATCTATAACAAGAGGAAACTGGTTGTTTCCCATAAAAGAACACAAGTGTCAGGCACATTTGCTCTTCTACAACCTCCCAATTCATAAGAGGAAGGTGGGAAGAAAAAGAGGAAGAAGTAAGAGGATAGAATGGAGGGAAATATACAATTAACAATCATAACTGACTGTTAATGGGATGAACTCACCCATAAAACAGAAAAGCATAGCAGAATGGATTAGAAAATACAATCTAACAAAGTATTTTTTAGAAGAAAAACTCTTGAAACACAAAGTTAAAATGAATACATACACAGTAAAAATTTTAAACACATAGAGTAAAAATGAGGGATTGGAATAAATCTATTCAGCTAAATCAACTAAACTGAAAAGCAGAGTTTCAACCGTGATTTCAGATTAGACTATAGTAAAGGAGGAAAAGATTAAAAAGACATAATATGGAAAATCACATTGTGCTAAGATGCACCATAGATAAGCCAGTATCAACACATTATATATAACACATATATATATATATATATATATAATATATTTTATATATATATATATTCACTTAAAAACATAACATCTAAATGGTTAAAAGAAAATATGTTCAAGTTAGAGTGAAAATGGATAATAAAACTATAAAGGTAGGGGAATTTATTATGTCCCTTTTGAACCTAGGAAAATCTAACAAAGTGTTAAACAAGAAAGAAATTAAGAATATAAACAGTATTTTAAAAATAAAGAAGAAAGATTTCTGGAGATTACTTAATAGGAATGGAAAAGAATTTATATCATCTCAGTTACAAATGGCATATTTATAAAAACTGACCATATGTTAGAGCATAATGATTTCAACAAAAAATTCTAGAAAAGCAGAAATGCTAAGTACCTAATTTATTGATGATAATGTGATAAAAATTCATTCAATCAGGGCACTTAAAGAAAGAATTTAAAAGTAATTGGAGACTAAATGATATAATTCTAAATAGCTGATGGGTCAAACAACAAATTATAGAAACAAAAGAACTTTATGAAGGAAAGTTGCAAAATGAGACAAGGTAACAAAACATGCTATTCAGCCAAAGCAATACTGAGGGGAAAATTTAAATCTCTAAACACTTTCATCAGCAACTTGGAAAGACTTTAGAACTCTCATCAATGCAGTGTTAAACCATAAGTCCAAAAGAAGGAGGATGAAATATATCACTCATCTTAGAGAGAGGTAATGAAGAAAGAGCTATATATTTTCATACATGGCAAATGTGGGAATTTGTTTTGCTAGACTTCATAAATATGTGTTGATGTTTTTTTTATGGGGGGGGGCTTTTTCTGTATTTTGCTTAAAGGAGGTAGTGAGAGGAATAGATTAATTTTAAAAATTATTTGTTTCTCTCTTAACTTTTCCTACCCAACTCTTCATGAGGGTAGGAACTACCTATACCCATTGTCTCCACTTTCTCACTTACTATTCACTTCCCAACCACATTCAAGTTTGCTTTCATCCCTATCACTCAACTGAAGCTGTTCTTTTCAAGATTGTTAATGACATCTTAATTGCCTACTAAAAATCATCCTTTTTTTCAATTCTTATATTTCATCACCCCTCTGTAGAGATTGGCACTTTTGACTACCTCATCCTCATGAATGCTCTCCCTGTTTTGTCTCCGTATCAGTCTCCTTTGTTTGATCATAATTCATGTGCCTTATCCTATGTGTGAACGTTGCCCAAGATTCTGGAGCTCTTGAATAGGCCTTCTCTCCCCAATTTCGCTTTTCTCTTTCTCCCCTCTGCCCCTTCAACTCTTCCTTCCTCTTCTTTCCCATCATTTTATCTCCTCCTCCTCTTCCTTCTTTTTCTTTCTCTTCCTCCTTCTCCTCCTCCTCCTCCTCCTCCTTCTTCTTCTTCTTCTCCTTCTTCTTCTCCTTCTCTTTCTCCTTCTTCTTCTTCTTCTTCTTCTTCTTCTTCTTCTTCTTCTCCTTCTTCTTCTGCTTCTGCTTCTTCTCCTCCTCCTCCTCCTCCTCCTTCTTCTTCTTCTCCTTCTTCTTCTCCTCCTCCTTCTTCTTCTTCTTCTCCTTCTTCTTCTGCTTCTGCTTCTTCTTCTTCTCCTCCTTCTTCTTCTTCTCCTTCTCCTCCTCCTCCTCCTTCTTCTTCTTCTTCTTCTTCTGCTTCTCCTTCTTCTTCTTCTTCTTTCTCTTGGAGTTGTCTCTCTCTCTCTCTGTCTCTCTCAAACAAAACAACTTGGCAGTTTCCCATAATTGAACAGTCCTTCTCTTATTAAGTTCTTGACTCAATTCATTATTCATTCACAGCCTATCTATCTGGCCAAGATATATGTGCTGATGGGCCAGAACCATGAGAAATCCATTAGAAAATTATTTAATGCCTCTAAATCTCAGTTTCTTCATCATTATGATGAGGATAAAAATCTATGTATTAACTATATCACAAGGATGTCACAAGGATCAAATGTGATGACGTATTTTGGAAATCTTAAAATACTATACATGTATACATTTAAATCATTAGTTTTCATCAAATCTAGGGACTGGCAAATCATAGCCTGTGGTCCATGATTTTCCTGCTCCTGAATTCTAATCTATACTCTTCTTTCGTAGTAACTCTCTCCAATTAATCTTTCATCTTTTCCTATCTCAGACTCTGTAGAAAAGCCCATCACCTTGTATGAGTTACATAGGCTCTGAAAGAGAGTTTTAGCTTCCTGGGTTAGCAGGCTGATCCCATTTTGAATTTTTATATCTGTAAGGCGCCCCAGCCAATCATAAAGGCAACAACTCAGAGTACTCACTGCAGGGGTTCAAGGTAGTGAACAACAAAGGCAATAGAGGGAATTTGTTAGCAACAGCATCCACCTGGGCATTGAATCTTAATAGGAATGGGGATATTTACAAAAGGCATTTCTAACCAAGTCAGACATTCTTGTGGCACACATTTTTTGGCAATAACACATTTATAAAAATAAACAATTATTGGTTCTTCTAGCAGTTTCAGAATGTAAGAGTATTTACAAAAACTCTAGCATGATTTCATAGAGAAATAGTTCTCATCAAAACTGGAATTATAACTATTTGAGGGAGTTGTTAAAATGCTTCCGGAAGATGCCTCAATTTTCATCAAGAAAGACCAGCAGGGGAAATGAATTTCCTTCTGAATGTCTAGACACATGGAAGGCACATGTGTGAAAATTTCTCCCAGAATATCCATATATTGCAAAGGAATGACAGCCAGACATTGAAGGGATGGGAATATGGGAAAGCATGCAGAAGGGCAGGAAATTCTAGACAATGTTCTTTTGCAATCCATGTGGGTCTGTACTTCTTTCCTGTATCAGACATTTTAGGTCATTTTATTGCATCCAATTTAGCATTTTATAGATGCTGTCTTGTGCTTTTTTGCTAATTGCTTCATGTGAGGTGGTGGTGGAAAAAACCCTAGATTGGCAGTTGGGAGAGGCCTGGCTTCTGGGCTTGCCTCTGGTGCTAGCTATCTGTGTGACTATGCACAAGTCAGTTAAGTTCCCTGAAGCTCAGTTTACTCATTTGTAAAAATGAATCATTATAAAATAGATTTAGAGCTAGAAAAACCCAAGATTCCATTGTGTTGGACCCATTATTTTATAGGTGAGGAAACACAGGCAAAGAGAGGTGAAAGGGCTCACTCTGGCTTAGACAATTGTTAAGTGTCTGGTGCAAGATTTGAAGTTGGTCTTCTTACTCTAAGTATACTGCATCATCTATTAAGTCACATTTCCTTTCATGGGCAGAGTACTACTTGTATTATCTACCTTATTGGAAAGAAGAAGGAAAAGAAAGAGGAGGAGGAGGTGATGGAGGAGGAGGGGGATGAAAAGAATAGCATTTATATGGCGCTTTAAGGTTTGCAAAGCACTTTATAAATCCTTATAAAAATCATTGGAGGTAATTGCTTTTATTACCATCATTTTATACCTGATGAAGCTGAGGCAAACAGAGCTTAAGTGATTTACCCATGAACATCCAGCTAGTTAAGCATCTGAGAGCAGATTCAAACTCTGGTCTTCCTGATTTCAGGTCCAGCACTCCATTCATTCAGCTACCTACTTGCCTCTGAAGACTGTCTACAGAACACTTTGTATACTTTAGAGAACAATGTAAATGCCCATTATAATTATTATTAGTGTCTCCCTGCAAATAATTTGAGGATAGGTGCCATGACCTGTATCTGGTATCCAACACAGTGCTAGGCACATAAAAATATTCATTGACTAGGTCTCAATTATATCTGTAACATTGATGGGTCATCTTTTCCAGGAGAGTACAGTGATCTTCTCTTTCTCCAAATATCCAGGTAATACTCTAAATCTATAAATTGTGGAATAGGTACCAACATTTATTGGCTAAAGGAGTTTCCTCTTTGGAATTTTCATATGCCAATGAAACTACAGCTCTAGTTCATATGTGCACATGTGCATGCGCGCGCGCACACACACACACACACACACACAAGTCAGTTAATCTCTTTAGCTCTGAGGACTTTTCAAGTCAATGATTAATGTAGGATTTTTAATTATTAGGAAATTAACACATAAAATATTGGTTTTTCTTTGAAATATTTTAAATAATTTGATATTTCTATTTGATTAATAGAAGCAACAAAACAAGACCAATAAAAATATTCTCACTATGAAAGCAAAACATAGATCTTGAGACAAGACATGAAGAGACAAAATACCTGTAATAGGTCTTCCAGAAGAATAGGACAGGGCAAAAACATCTTGATATCATAATGAAAAAATAGAAGAGAACTGCTCAGAACTTTTCAGCATAGAAAATAAAATTGCAATTGGAAGAATTCATAGATCACCTCCAGGAATAAAAAAATTCAACGCTGAAAACTCCAAAACACATAGTGATTAAATTTAGCAACTTAATTTAGAAACAAGTTCTACAAGTTAACAGGAGAAAGACTTTCAAATACAAAAGGCACTTAAATAATGTAAGACTCTTTTGGATCCACTAGGAAAAAGGAGGAGGGAATGGAATGATGTTCTGAAGAACACTGGAGTTCAAGACGAAGACCAGGGTGAACTACCCTGCAAATCTGAGCTTAAGCATATGGGACAAAATGTGGATATTCAATAATAAAGAAGTCTGAAAATTTTTTTTAGAAATAAAACCAGAACTGAAGAGATTACTTGCTTCTTGAACACCCAAAACAACAGAAACGCAGGAGGAGTGAATACAGACAGCAAAAGCAACATAATGACAACAGAAAGACCAGTAAGAGGTTTCTTTATAAAAGTACATAAGAAGACGCAGGAGTCAATGAAACAATCCAGTAGAGGAAACAGTGAAGAGGTAGACAGGGAGCATTATAGTAAGAACCTAGTGACACCCTCCCTATAGGTGAATGCTTCTTTTGTTGACTAGATTATGACATGGAAGAATACATGAAAGGGGGAGGTGAAAAAGGAATAGAGAGGAGTGAGAGATGCACTGAAGTCAAATAAAGGGCTAGCAGTGAGAGGGAGTGACCTCTGTAGTCTCAGAAAGAGAAGAACCAATAGGGCAGTGGATGAGGAAGGGGGTGGGGAGAAACTAAAAAGGGAAGGAAATGAAGGAGGCCTTACTTTGGACGTGGGAGGAATTCCACTGATTAATGTTCCTATGGCTCAAGGGAAATGAAGACCTTATGCTTTATGAGGCCAGGGGGATTTGGTGCCAGAAAAGTCTACTTGTCCTAAGGGTGAGAAGTTCAAATCACTGCAGGTGATTGGTACTTGGAGGAATGAAAAAGTTATGAACACAGGAAGGAAATTTCCAGGCAAATGTAGGGGGGGTGGAGCTTAGAAGCCAACAAGAGAGGGTATAGATCATTTGCCTGGGGGATAGTTAGGGGGAGAGAGTTAATGTGAGGAAGTGTCCTTTCTGACACCAGTAATAATAAGCATCACTCAGAGTGAGGCACAGTGAAAGGAGCAAACTCTACAAGGAAGGAGTAGTGATAAGCCCCTATAGGGGAGTGCCTAAAATGGATACCTTGGAAGCTTTGATCACATGAAGAATGCAGAAAAAAGAGAAACACCAGATGATTATAGGAGGGTTGTGAATTAGAGGATGAGAATATAGATAAATAGAAAGAGAAGATATAAAACGAAGACAGTAAAAAAAAATCTTTCTTGGAAAGGGATACAAAAATGAAATTAAAAAAAAGACCTAATCAACAGGACTAGCCAAAGGGGAAGAGAGGAAAGAGGAAAAGGGGGAAAAGGATAAGACCTAAGATAGGACAGGATAGGACCTAAGAGGGAAAAGGATAAGAAGAAATGGAGAATTAGATAAAAGCAAGAGAGAGGAGCTAAGAAACAAAACCCTAAAAGAAAAGTCATAATAAGTGAAAAGAGGAGATC
>CM053626.1:43370539-43390137 GCA_028646595.1 Phalanger gymnotis
TTGACTTTGTTGACTTCTTCTGGCTGTATGTTTTGGTCTTCTTTGTCATCAAAGAAGGATTCCAAAGTCTGAGACTAAATCTGAGCTTGTTTTCACTGCCTGGCCATGTTCCCAGCCAACTCACTTGACCCTTGAGTTTTTCAGCGGGCTATGACTGCTTGTAGACTAAAGAGTTCTATGTTCCAAGCCTGGGGGGATGCACCAGCTCTGCCACGCCAGCACTCCTCCTTCCCCAAGAACCCCCAACCTGGACTGGACTTAGATCTTCAGCAGGCTCTTCACTCCTGCTCTGATCTGCATTTAATTCCTCCCACCAGGTGGGCCTGGGGCCAGAAGCAACTACAGCTGTAGTTCTAAAGCTGCCCCACCTCCACTGCCCCTGGGGTGGTAGCCAAACCGCAAACTCTATCCCAGTCCCCAGCAGCTTCTCCCACTAACCTACTCTGTTGTCCTTGGTGTTTGTGGGTTGAGAAGTCTGGTAACTGCCGCAGCTCACTGATTCAGGGTGCTAGGGTGGGCTTTGCCTGGCTCCACTCCCCTCTGCTCCCAGTTCCATGTGGGATAGACCTTACCCAGAGACCATCCAGCCTGTCCTGGGCTAGACCCCTGCTTCCCTATGCTATTTTGTGGGTTCTGTGGTTCTAGAATAGGTTTTTGGAGGGACTTGGAGGGAGCTCAGGCTAGTCCCTGTTTTCCAGCTGCCATTTTGGCTCCTTCCCCCGCGTATATATATATGTGTGTATATACACACGCACATATACATTTATAAAATATTACTTTTACACATGTTTTTAGAAGGTTTGCAACACAGTTAGCAGAGGTTCCATGGAGAATTGGCAGAAACATGGGGACAATAATCCCCTAAGATGACATAGTATGCAAGAGTTAGATAAACATCATTGGAGGCCAGAAATGCACAGATGAGAGCACAGATCAATCAATAAATAGTCTTTCTCTTATTGCCTCCACTATTGCCAGCTTCTTTAGTGGATGGGGCAAACTGGGCTTATTCATCTTCATATCCTTCCCACATTTCAGAACTGAGCACAATGACCTATACACAGTCAATGGTTGGTTCTTGATTTGAATTCATGTCTGCAGTCCCACATTATTCGGTATGGTTTATATAGGTAGATTAATGTATAAACTGTATGATGAACAAAAATATCTAATCATTCCTGCAGCCATACCTCCTTTCCTTCTGTAAGCTCTCTCCCATTATGTAAATGAAGTTTGGCATAAATTGAAATTTCAATGACACTTTGTCAAGTCTATCCATTTCTCTTCCTCCATTTTTGCTATTATGAGTATCTTCATGAAACCTGAATTGCCATTGGTTAGCGTCTCATTGTCTCTTGCACCACTTCCTTTGCTGCAATCTCAGATGGATATTGTAGGCAATTGTGAAATGAAGAGACATAGCTTCAAGTGGGGAGCAAGCGGCAGGAGCAGATAGGCCATTTAAGAAGCAAAGATGATTTGATGTGCATCTACCAAGTCATCAAAGCCAACAGGATTTAGAAAAGATCCTTTCCAAATGAATTGCAGTGTTTTTTTTTCCTGAAATGATGTAATTACATAAAGACAACCAGAAATTATTTGAAATCCTAATTTTTCCCCATTCACATTTTGTGTAAATGAATCCAATTTCTGTTGGATTCCATACCTCAGAGATATGCTGGGTTTTTTTTCAATATGCATAGGTAACACATTTGGCCTACCTTGAAAGAAGGACCCTGAAAGAAAGGAACTACAAAATAGAATCTGTTTGAAAGCCCAGTTTTCATTTGGGTCAAGTAGAAAGGTCATATGAAAGAAAAGCCACATGAAAGGTACACAACTGGAAGCTATGATTTTTGGTGACATTCTACTTCTCCATATCTTCATTATCATTCATTGTCTTTCTATTTATTTTCCTCTCTCCTCCCTTTCTTTCTCTCTCTGGAGAAGCAGTATGGTATGGGCAAAGAAGACTAGGTGTGGTGCCCAGGTGGGTTTTAATTCTACCTCTGATAATAATTAATAATGTGAACCTAGTGAAATCATTTACATTCTTTGAGCCTCAGTTTCCTCGTCTATAAAGTAGACATTGTAAAACTTAATTCACAGGGTAGTTGTAAGGGGTCAGATGAGATAATTTACATGATTCACTTTGCAAACCTTATTTAAAATGGTGTATAAATATCATCTATTCTAATTTTCCTTTACTACGTTTTTTCTCTTTCTTCTCTCCCTTCTTCCCCTTTTTTCTTTTCTCTTCAACTTATCCTAACTCACAAGTTGCCAGGGACATCCAAAGACATTTATGGCTCATAAGGAGGTCAATGACGGCAGATGAGGGCAATTATCCTGTCAATCAAACAACAAGACGTGTATATAACATATCGGGCACTGTGCCAGGTGATGAAGACATAAAAGCGAAAGATGGAACAGCTTAGATTCTGAGAGGGGAGAGAGACTATGTGTCTAGGACATACATGTTATCATTGTGGAATAATGGAAAGCACACTGAGCTGGACTTTGCCCCACAAACATGGCTCACCTATCAGTTCCACTGTTTATTAGATATCACCCTTACTCTCCCCAAACCTTTGTTTTCTCATCTGCAAAATATAGATGATAATGCCTGCTCTATCTACTCCAAGAGTTACTGTGAAAAGCAATTGATACATGTTGGAAAGTATTCTATAAACTGTGAAGTTCTCTACAAACAGAGGTGATATTTTCTTTTAAATTTTCCAGCAGAAGTATTGAACTATGTCTCCCTTGCTGCATCAGAGAGGATGGGAACTACAGGCATATGATGATGTGTTGCTGTTCAGTCACTTTCAGTCTTGTCTGATTCTTCATGACCCTGTTCGGGCTTTTCTTCACAGAGATACTGGAATGGTTTGCTATTTTCTTCTCCATCTCATTCGACCGATAGGGAAAATGAGGCAAACAGGGTTAAGTGACTTGTCCAGGGTCACACGGTTAGTTAGTGTCTGAGGTTGGATTTGAACTCGTGAAGACGAGTCTTCCTATCTCTAGGCCTGCATTCTGTCCATTGCACTACCTAGCTGCCCTTAATGTTATATAGATTGTCCAAAATGGTCATTGTGTTGGTTCTTATAGCTGAACTGTTTTTTGAGGTTCAAGATGGGGTCAGCTAATTATGGGGACATATCTAGAAAAGAAAATAATCTGAAAATTAAGAGCATAAATTAAATTCATTTTAAGAGTTATAAAGTTGTCCAGAGAAAGAGATTTCTTATTTTCCTTTACGACAGTGGGATTGTGTGTGTGTGTGTGTGTCTGTGTGTGTGTGTATCAACAATAAAAAAATCACAACAACATCTAATCACCAAGGACAGATGACATTCCAAATCCAAATACTAAGAGCCTTGCCCTCTTCAAAGAATATATTTCTGTGTTCTACAATCATCATGTAAGTCTGATCAATATTTTGTAAGCCTTCTAAAATATTTATTGGGTTCAGATCAAAAGAGATTGATTGAACAGCCAAGCATTTTTAAAATAATTTGCTGAACTCCTATCCCTCCATTAGTAAGATTTTCCTTTTCAAATTACACTTTCAACATCTCTGTTAGAAATGAGTTGTAGTTAATTGCATTCTGGTGGTATTTGAAAATGTAGTTAATTATCAAGCTGTTAGCCATGTACTGGCTTCAAGGATGTTTTGATTTTTTAAACACATTTCTCTACTTAGGCATGGGTGTTATCTTTGAGATGCTTGATTCTTGCACTGATCATTATAGCATGGATGTGTTCCACACCAGCCTGGAAATCACTGATTTCATCCTGAATGCTTTGAATTACAATGGCATGTCTAGCAGGGCTCAGTGTTTCTAGCTGCTCACCATTCTTAGGCATTTCAAGTTCAAAGGCACAAAGAACTTTGATCACTTTCCTTCTTCGATGAACTAACAACAGCACAGGAAAAAAAATCAGTTTGTATCAAGCAAATGCCCCTCTTACTGGAAGTTTGTGCAGTCATTGCCTGGCCTTTTCATTGTAAACACAGCCCAGGTCCATTGGGGTTCAGTTCTCCCGTCTGTCCCTTAAAAATGTCCTAAGACTGAATTGGAACATCCTATATGATCTCCCCCAGAATAAAATATAGCAGCTCTTTGTAACTGGCTAAAGTGAAGAAACATCAACTTTTAAGCAAACAAGCTCATTATTTAGTTGAAAAAAGGAATAAAAATAATAGGAAAAACTACTTCCCTAGAATAAATGTCAGTGTCAGGAACAATGTTTAAAAAAAAAACAAAATGGATTGGCCTTTATTTTGAGAGGATTTTAAAACTATAATAAATTATTTCAGAGTGCCAAATGTAAACAAAAGTAGAGATAGGACGCCACAGTAGCTAGAAAAGCGCATTTTATAAAAGTCAGGAAGACCCTCGCTTCAAGTGTGTCTTTGGACACATACTGGTCGAATGATATATATAGATATAGATATAGATATAGATATATAGATATAGATATAGTTCTGCAATGATAAAGATCCTTACTGGGACCTCCCTATACCAGTAAAATCACTGAAATCACTCCAGTCCAAAATCAAAACAACAGCAAAGATAAAACACAACATAAGTTTATTAGAGTGAGTCAGGTTGCAGAGGTTAATGCACCATCAGGCTGCTTTGGTATATTCCATGTCTAGGTCCTCAGGGAGCTTGCAGCAGAGATCCCTTGTTCTCCCTCCTGTGGAAGAACTCAGCTTGGTAACCATTATGTAAGGGCGCCTTTACAAACACTGGCCCAGAGTTCTCGATCTCCCTGCTTTCAAATAATAATGATTCACATTTGCATAGAAATTTAATGTCACCCAAACATTTGCTTTAGAGTATCCCTTTGAAGTAGTCAAACAAGTAAATATTGTTATTCCCAATTATAAATTATTTCACTTTTGTGATGCTGGACGGGTCATGTGACTATGGGTATCATCATCATCATTACTGGTATTATTATCATTATTACCGTCCCATTTTACTAGTTATTTTATAGTTATGGTGCCCACCAAACAAAGGCACCTGCTTAGCCAACCAACATATGATGTTTTCTTCCACATTTGCGGGTCATGCCAGGGAGAATGAACTTTATCTGGGCGTAGTAGTGTGTCTGTAAGGCCAACTGGTGATCAAATTCTGTACATGTACAAGATGTTTAGCAGCCTCTGCAGTTTGTAATTAACTTCTTTCACTTAAAAGTCACCCTTGAGTCTACTGGCCGAAAGAGTTTTTCCCATGCCAGATCACCACACAAAATGCTGGACTTTCAGAGCACCAGGTTTGAAGTTGAAAGATCTGGGTTCAAATCCATGCTCAGTAACTTATCAGCTGTGTGATTGTTGGCAAATAATTTCATCTTCTTCCCCTCAGTTTCCTCATCTCTGAAATTTAGGTCACGATCATTGTGTTCTCCATTACAAAGAGTTATGGTACATAATGTATGTCACAAGTGGCTGGGTATTATGTCATTGCATTTTTTTAATGGGAGAGGGGGAGCCTGTGGGCTAGAAGGAATTCTACACCTGAAGTTAGGAGCTATAGTTTCAGGTCCAGCATAATCACTAGGCATGTGACTATGGGGAAATTGCTTATCCTCTCTGAGTCTTGGTTTCCCCATATGTAAAACAAATAGAATATTAAATTCTCCCTGCCTCACAGAATTGCTGCAAGGAAAGTGTTTTGCAGGGAGGTGGTATGATATGGTTAAAAGAGCACTGTCTTGGAAGCCATTGGACCTGGATGCAAATCCTTCCTCTTATACTACCTGATAACTTTGAATAGATTATTTAGTCTTTTTAAGCCTCACTTTTTTCAAATCTAAAAATAAGAGGAAATTGTATTAGATGACCTTGGAGGCCCCTGCCTCCTCTAGATCTATGCTTGTAAACATGAATAGGCTCCATATTACAGAGATGAATTAATATTATTTGATGGTATTATTTTCCATATCACTATATGGTGACATTGTTTGGTTTTGTTTTGATGTGGGGGGGTGGAAATTATCATATATTATATATGACATGTGTGAGATTGTTTTGTTTTGTGGTTTTTTTTGCCCTCCTGAGGAAAACTAGAGTCCAGGCTTATGTGCATGTTTGTGCATGCACATGTGTGTGCTTGACAAGGAGAGAGGGAAGAAAGGCACCCTCCCGAATGCAGCTCCCTAAGTCATATCCATATTAGTCCCATGGACTACTAGATCACTGGCTGCCTTTTTAGAGCAAAAAGTGAAACCATACCTGTCACTCTTCCTTCAGAAAATAATAGCCCTTGCTGTCCTCTCCGCATGCCCTGGCAATCTCCCTGGCAGTTACACAGCAAAAACTGGGAATATAAATTGTGAGGACAGTTTGTGGCAGCTCATCATTCTTCCAAATTACTTTTTTGAAGCTTTTTCATAATTGATTAATAAAAAGCTTCACCTATTGAAATAAACTGTAAGGCTTTGGCAGCAAAAATATAGATTTAGTCCTACATGACAACCTCAGGATCATAGAGAGAAGTACACATGCCCTCTTACTCCTTCCCACCCCCTTTCAAGATCAGAAAGTGCCTCACGTATGCTCAGAACCGCCTGGAGCCAATGAAGACATTGATTCTACTTGAGGTTCAAGTTACCTAGGGTTTCATAATCCCTTAGTAAAAAATGGCCCTCTTCCCAGAAGTGTTAATTAATTCAACTTTTTTTTGCCATTGGAATATTAAATGGCAAGATGTGTCCCTGTCCACAGCCTATATCAGATGCCCTGTCGATTGCCTTCTCTAGATGGTCACCAAAATCAAAATTGAAGCAAAACTTTTGCACTAGGAGTCCTGATGGTACTTATGATGGAGAAGCAATGAGAGGAGATATTGTATGAAAAGCATTGAGCGTCAGAGAGAAAAGATGGCCATGGCCATGAACATGAATTCTACGTGCTAAGATCTGCTCCACAATTTCTCGGATTTCCAACCCTAGTTCAAGTCTTTTGAGGAAAAGCCTAACAGCCTCCTGCTTGGCTATTAAGTACCTACCATGTGCCAAACACAATTGTAAGAGCTGAGGATGCAAAAACAAGCAAAAGACAGGCTCTGCCCTCAAAGAGCCCCCATATAACTTCTCCCCAAATTCCTCCTGATCATTTTACATTGTTGTTGTTCAGTCATTTCAGTCATGTCCAACTCTTTGTGACCCCACTTGGGATTGTCTTAGCAAAGATCCTGGAGTGGTCTGACATTTCCTTTTCCAGGTTGTTTGATAGACGAGGCACTGAGGCAAACAGGATTAAGTGGCTTGTGTTCCGTCACAAGGTTAGTGTCTGAGACCAGATTTGAACTCAGGAAGATGAGTCTTCCTGACTTCAGGCCCAGCACTCTGCCCACTGCACCACCTAGCAGCCTGATCATGTCATAACCTGCTCCAAAAACATTCAGTGACTGCAACTGTCTATCACACACACACACACACACACACACACACACACACACACACACACACACACTCCTTTTCTGATATTGAAGACCTTCAACAATCAGGTTCTTACCTTTCCAGCCTTACTTCGTAATATTTCTCCCTTAATACAGTGGATTCTAGCCAAATGGAGCTATCAGATTTTCTCATATCTTAATCTACTTTCATGTTTCCATGTATTCATGTCACCCCTTCTTTGCACCCATTGCCTAGAACACTCAACTCTGCTGATTGTACTCTAACAGATGACAGAACCAACAGATTGACAAGAACCAGGCCACTATTCTGCTTCTCACACAGCTTTGAATCATACTGTTGGGTGGCTAATCTCAGCCCTCACCCCCATACATGTGTGCATGCGTGTGTGTCTTCCTCTATGTAAAAACTCTCTAACCGAGGGTAGAGCCTGCCTTGATTACTTGTATTTGTGTCTCCAAAGTTTAGCACAGTGTCTGGCACGTAGAGATAGGTATGGGGCACTTATTCTACAACTTCAGGTCTTAAATACATAAGAGGTTAAATAAATTGGCCAATGGTTACACAGCCATTCTGTGTTAGAGTCGTATGCAGTTAACTTAAGGAGTCTTTGCAGTTGTGAAATTAGCTCTCCATATAATATATAAATGGAAATATACATAAAATATAGATTTATCACATATTTGTGTGTATACATGTACATATGTATATTTGTATGTGTGAATGCATGTATGTATATAAGCATGTTGACAATAATGATCATATCTGATGATACTTCTCAAGTTAGAACAGAAATAGAACCTCTTCAATTCCAAGAAGAGCTAACCCTGAGTTCCTAGGGATAACTGAAAGTAATAGGTATTCAGATTGTTTCCATAGGTAATTGCTCTGGGGACAGCTTTCAATGCCATTGGTACATGAAAATTTGTCAGGGAAAAGAACACAAGAAGGGACTAAACATTAAAAAAACTGAGGAAGACCATGTGTGATCTCCTTGCTAGATGCTTTATAACCTATTTTTACAAAATAGGAAAGAGCTAGCAGATATCAAACAAATCCATCTAAAAGAACACTTAGCCTTTGGGCACTTCCAAATTATTTCTCTCAATTCTAACAGTTTGAGGACAAACACTCTTGGATTTTGATTTTCCTCATTAAATATATTTGCCATTTCCCCTTGCCTTGGGCTGCCTCCAACTTTCGTGTGGTTCTTGGCTATAGGTATAGGTAAGTCTTAACTTCTTGACCTAACAACTTGGCTTACTCTCCAAAAGTCCCTGTCCATCCATTGACTGAAGCTCAGGCAAGTTTTTTAAAGGTAATACTTAGGAAGGAGTCTGTACATTTGCTCAGGTCAGAGGTAAACTGATGAATGATCTGCAGAGAGAGTGGTGGATATGCAAGAAAACATATTTTAAGTAAATTAAAAATAACATATTTCATTTAAATACCCTCAAATTTGTGAAGGTGTAATTTACATTCTGTTATTTCAGGGGACCCTGATGTGTGTGTGTGTGTGTGTGTGTGTGTGTGTGTGTGTGTGTGGTTGAGCGTGCGCACTTATGGACTCCTAAAAGAAATGTTAAACTTTATTTAGAGCTTCATTAAAATAAAAATGGATTTTTTTCCTATCCAAGCTCAGAGATCCACTGAAATCTACCCATGTTCCTGCTGGAGCTGGGACCTAGGTAAAGAACTCCTTAATTATTTCATCCATTTCTTGTTTCATGTATAGGTTACTAAAAATCATTTGCATCATTTCAATCTTTCAAATATCAATATAAAACCCTGTTATTGTCATGGACATACCTAACCACTGTTTTCAGCTTCCTATTTTTCTGGACATGAAGAGATATGCCATTGATTACTATATTCAATTCAGTAATAAGTAAATGGAACACATATAGAGTGTTTTTAAAATTTGCGAAGCTGATAATATTCATTATCTCATTTAAGCCTTATAGCAACCCTGCGAGGCAGATAATTCAACTTCAGTCTTATAGAGGAGGAACCTAACACTTAGAGAAATTAAAAATTAAACTTTCCATATGTATTGTCTCCCCCTTTAGAATGTGATCTCCTTGAGAGTAGGGGCTCTTTTATTTTTCTATTTATATTTCCAAGATTAGGATAAACTTTTGATTCAGTCATCGAAGAGGGAGTATTTTCCTTCACTCCAATGCCTTCTGTAATGGAATGACTCAGCCTTTCTGAACATGGCTGTTAGAGGTTTCATGAAACTCCATTTTTGACTGTGTTATCAGAAATGGGTGGATGTGGCTCAAAGCACTTGATTCCTGATGGATACAGTGAATTTATCTAGAGGCTAATAGTCTATTTAGATGCTTTCCTTTAAAAGCCTAAACCCTAAGAAATGTGGCTGTATTTCTCCTGTCAAATTCTAGCATTGACTGAATTTTCCACTTCTGCTGGCCAGCAGCACTGTTGTTGTTGATTGAAGTCTCCCCAACAGTGCTCTCAATGTTGAAGTCTGCAGTCAAGGTTAAGTGGGCACTAGGGATGCTTGTCTGCTAGAAATATCTGTTTCCTGATTGCTATCCAAAGGAGGGCAATCAGTGCAGTGAGAGGACTTGTTCAAAGAATTAGAGATGTTTGGCCTAGAGAAGAAAAGATATACATAGAAGGAAAGATCTGGTCCCTGCTTTCCACTATTTGAGGGGGCTTTCTATATTTTTACCCAGGGCTCCCTTGGCAGTCAAAGGGGTAAATAATTCAGTAAAGATCGCATTGGCTTCTTCCAAATTGCAGCCATTGATAATGGTGTACCCAACACTATAACTCCATAATATGGACCATTGGTCCACTGGTTTTTCAAGAAAGGTGAAGAAGAGTGTTATTTTTCTATGATATCTCTGCATTCGAGATAGGGGTAAAAATCCCAGAGTACTTGTTTTGCTTGACTCCTAAAAGAAGGACTGGGACTAATAAGGTTATCTAGTGGAATACACCCATGTATATGTATACGTGTATGCAAATATGTAGTATTTATATGTGTGTCTATGCATATGTGTATGTATCCAGATCTATATATCTGTATGTATCTGTGTGTGTGTATATACATATATATGTATATATACTTATATACATACATATATATATATATATATATGTGGGGAGAGAGTGAGAGAGTAAAAGAGAGAGAAAGATGTAATATACAATGTATAAATTTTCTATCAAGGGTAGTTGTCCAAAAGTGAATTAGGTTGCTTTCCTTAAAAGTTCTCTTCTACTGGAAGTCTTTAGGTAGAGACCAAATGACCACTTGGGGATGATGCAAGGGCAATTTATGCTTCAAGTATGTGGTATGTATAATAGTACTTAACCTCTGAGGTTATTTCCAGCTCCGACTTTCTACAATACATTGAACATGCTTTAGGTACTCCTGGTTAACCTTGGAGTACTGAATAGGTTATCTTAAGACTTGAGTTCAAATCTGAGCCCTACCTCTTACTAGCCACGTAAACTTGGGCAAGCCATGTAACTCCTCTGTTCTTCAGTTTCCTCACTGGTAAAATGAGAGGTTTGACTAATTGAACTCTTTCATCACTTCTAGCTCTATCTCTATGACCCGTATGATGCTATGGACTTACCTTCAAATCCTGAATCTTCCAGTACTACTTGTGAGATCTCTGGAAAGACATTTAACCTCTCGAGTTCCCAGTTGGCTTATCTGTGAAATAGGAGATCTCGCATAAATCAGTTACTGCTCCTGAGAACAAAGCTCATACTCCAAGAGGCTTCTAGTTATCTGGGGGTAAGAGGTGGGCATACTAGTAGTGGGGATGGATTTCCCCAATGATGCTCAGCTGCTGCTGTTGATGCCCATGTAGCAATCTGGTAATAATTACCCATGCCCAGCTCAGAAGAATAGGAGTTAGAAGGTCACAGATTTTAAGAAAGGGATAGAATGTGCAAGTTTTGGGACATAGGGTTAGAGGTGATTGTATTGGAGATAAGCTCCACTATTAGCCATTGCTGGGAGAATGGCATGTAACCCATCTTCCCACTTTCTAGTGGTCTAATTATGCAACCCTTAGGGTTGGGTAATAGGCCCTGAGAGAAGGTCAGTTCATCTTTTGAGACCACTGGCCTAGAGCACCAGGTAAAATGCAGGAGCATATGTTATGTTGCAAAAACCACTTCCTCTATGAAAATAATTGAGTGTTTTCATCACCAGGTGTATTTTCTCATTTATAAAATCGAGGCAATGATTCCTGGCACCTGCCTAATTCATTGCTGGCAGGTAACTGTTTGTCAGAATAAAGAATAAGCCCGTAAAGTACAGTGACCCCCTTAGAAACAATTTCTAGGTAAAAAAAAACCACTCGGTAAGGCGTTATGCTTACACAGAATAGGTACTTACTATATGTTAAAATGAATCTATCCATTCACTTAGCAAATATTTATCAAGGGACTACTAGGTACACGAGGGGCAGAATAAAGTAATGGGTAGAGAGTTAACTTCAGGCCAGAAAAACCTGGGTTCAGCGTCTGCCTCTGATAGATCCTGGCTGTGTGACTCAGTCTGGCCAAGGCACTTAGCCTTGCTGTGCTCTGGCTAGCTCTCAAAATGCATCAGTTGCAGAGAGAAGGTGTTGCCTGAATTGGTAGAGGGGTTTCCCTCATTCAGGAATTTCCTATACCTTATTCCCAATGAAATCCAGGTCTAGCCCTGTTCCTATCCTTACTATGTAAAAGGCACTGCCCTAGGAACTAGGGAACTAGAGACGGAGCAACAACAACAATCAATATTCAGAGACAAATAAATTGTAGCCAAAACAGAGTTCCTACTCTCAAGGATACACCATCTAAGGGGTTCAATTCTATGAAGAATGTATTAAGTACCCTTTATGTGAAGTTATGAAGGATTTATTAAGGTTTTCTATGTTCCAGGGGAGGAGGAGGAGGAAGAGGAGGAAGAAGGGGAAGAAGGAGAAGAAGGATTAGGAGGAAGAGGAAGAAGAAGAGGTAGAAGAGGGAAGAGGAGGAAGAGGTAGAAGAGGGAAGAGGAGGAAGAGGAAGAAGAGAGAATGAAGAGGAGGGAAGAGGAGAAGGAAGATGAAGGAGGAGGAGGAAGAAAAGGAAGAAGAGGAGGAGAGATGAGGAAGAGGAAGAGAAGGAGGAGGAGGAAGAGGGAGAGGAGGAAGAACAGCAATAAGAACACCTAGCATTTATATAGCACTTCAAGGTTTGAAAAGAGTTTTACACATGTTAACTCATTTGATCCACACAACAACTCTGTGAGGTAAGTCTTTTTATTATCCCTATTTTACAGATGAAGAAACTAAGGCAAATGAAGGTTAAGCAACTCGTTCAGAGATCACACAGCTGGTAAGTGTCTGAGGCTAGACTTGAACTCAGGTTCTTGTGGCTCCAAGTACTGCAGTCCATACAATATGAATTTTCCTTTTAAAGATTAGGCAATTGAGTCCCAGAAAGGTCACCCAATTTGCCCATGGTCACATGATACTTTAATAGGTAGCAAAACTGAGACTTCAGACTTCTGGCTACTAGTCGAAGGTTCTCTTCCTTATAAAACATTGTCTGTAAGGTATAGATAAATAGTACCTATTTATATGATCTTTAAAGTTCACATTAGTACCATTCAATAGATAGTGTGACTGTTATTTCCCCTATTTTGCAGATAAAGAAACTGAGGCTTGGAGATTGTGTGTACATTTTCACATAGCTAGTAAGGCTGGAGCTTAAACCAGCCATAAGTTCCATGTTCTTCCAATTATAACATGCTGCCTGCCTGAACCAAATAAAATGCCATTAGTTAAAAATATGGTAGATTCCATTATATAAAATGCTTTGCTATTCCCAAGACTGAGCCATACTCTGTGTGATGTCATGGGCATTATAAAGATCAGCATGGCCTACCATATGGAGTGTGAGACATAGATTCAAATTCTGCCTCTGATCCTTACTGGCCAAGTGACCACAGGTGCATCCTTTAATTTCTCTGAGTGTTAAGTTCCTCCTCTATAAGATCGAAGTTATATTATCTGCCTCACAGGGTTGCTATAAGGCTTAAATGAGGTAATGAATATGATCAGCTTTGCAAATTTTAAAAACACTCTATAAATGATACATTCACTTATTATTTAAATGAATGTAGTAATCAATGATATATCTCTTCATGTGCAGAAAAATAGGAAAGATAGCACATCTCTCCTGTCAGATTAGCTAAAATGACAAAATAGGAAAATGATAAATGCTGGAAAAGATATGGGAAAATTGGAACATTGTTACATTGCTGGTGGAGTTGTGAACTGATCCACCGTTCTGGAGAGCAATTTGGAACTATGCCCAAAGGGCTATAAAAATGTTCATTCCCTTTGACCCAGCAATACCACTTCTAGGGTTGTATCCCAAACAGATCACGCAAGTGGGAAAAGGACCTATGGGTCCTGTACAAAAATATTTATAGCGGCTCTTTTCATAGTAGCTAAGAATTGGAAATCAAGGGGATGCCCATCAATTGGGAATGGCTGAACGAGCTGTGGTATATGAAGGTAATGGAATACTATCGTGCTATAATAAATGGGGATGATACGGACTTCATAACAACCTGGAAAAACCTACACAACATAATGCTGAGTGAGTGGAGCAGAACCAGAACATTATATACGACCACAGATATATGGATTCTGTGAGGACTAACCCTGATGGACTGCTTTTCTCAGCAACCCAAAGTGCAAAGACAACTCCAAAGGACTCACGAAGGAAAATACTGTCTACATCCAGAGAAAGAACTATGAAGTATGAATGCAGATTTGAGGCACACTTTATGATCACCTTTTTTCCCTTTTTTTTCTCTCTCTTTTGTTTTTATTTTTGGGGTTTTTTTGGTTCTGTTTCTTCTTTCTCATGATTCATTCTATTGGTCATAAGTCTTTTCCACAACTTGACTAGTGTGTAAATTAGTTTAATGTGAAGTTATACATAGAAGATATATCGGATTCCATGCCATTTTGGGGAGTGAGGGGAGGAGGGAGGGAAGAAAATCTGGAACTCAAAATTATGTAGAACTGAGTGTTGCAAACTAAAACTAAAAAAAAAGGATTACTGGAAAATAAATAAAAAAATAGGAAGGAAAAAACAGCTGTTAGATATGTCCATGACAATAATAACAGGGTTTTATACTGATTTTTGAAGGATTGAAATGATGCAAATGATTGTTAATAACCTATACATGAAACAAGAAATGAATGAAATAATCAAGGAGTTCTTTACTTAGGTCCCCAGCTCCAGCAGAAACATGGGTAGATTTCAATGGATCTGTGAACTTGGATAGGAAAAAAGTACATTTTTATTTTAACAAAGCTCTAAATAAAGAGTAACATTTCCTTTGAATACTTGAAAAGATTTAGAGAAGGAGCCCCTAAGCTTCACAACTATCAAAGGGGTCTCTAACACACACACACACACACATACACACACACACATCAAGGTCCCCTGAAATAATAGAATGTAATTTACAACTTCACAAATTTGAGGATATTTAAATGAAATATGTTATTTTTAATTTAATTACACAAAATATGTTTTGGCATATCCACCATTCTCTCTGCAGATCATTTCATCATTTTACCTCTGACCTGAGCAAATGTACAGACTCCTTCCTAAGTATTACCTTTAAAAACCTTGCCTGAGCTTCAGTCAATGTATGGACAGGGACTTTTGGAGAGTAAGCCAAGTTGTTAGGTCAAGAAGTTAAGACTTACCCATACCTATAGCCGAGAAACACACGAAAGTTGGAGGCAGCCCAAGGCAAGGGGAAATGGCAAATATATTTAATGAGGAAAATCAAAATCCAAGAGTGTTTTTCCTCAAACTGTTAGAATTGAGAGAAATAATTTGGAAATGCCCAAAGGCTAAGTGTTCTTTAAGATGGATTTATTTGATATCTGCTAGCTCCTTTCTATTTTGTAAAAATAGGTCTTAAAGCATCTAGCAAGGAGATCGCACATGGTCTTACTCAGTTTTTTTTAATGTTTAGTCCCTTCTTGTGTTCTTTTCACTGACGAATCTTCATGTACTGATGGCATTGAAAGCTGTCCCCAGAGCAATTACCTATGGAAACAATCTGAATACCTATTACTTTCAG
This sequence comes from Phalanger gymnotis, assembly GCA_028646595.1. Lineage (NCBI taxonomy): Eukaryota > Metazoa > Chordata > Mammalia > Diprotodontia > Phalangeridae > Phalanger > Phalanger gymnotis. The sequence goes on from CM053626.1 coordinate 43,386,117, forward strand.
TTATCCCTAGGAACTCAGGGTTAGCTCTTCTTAGAATTGAGGAGGTTCTATTTCTGTGCTAACTTGAGAAGTAATTTCCATGACGGATTAAAGTGACAGATAAAACACCGTAGGCATAGTCATTTCACAAGAGAGTCACAGATTTCCAAAATAAAATTGCTTTTATTTCGACATGATATCCTCAGGAGGATCTGATACTGTTTAGTTATTAATCCATTCACACATCGTTAATTCTAGAGCAAGAAGGCGATAAATCTCACATACACCAACAAAAAAAGTTGTAGAATGCTCATTGGATGAAACAGCCAAGCACATCTATTTCGGTCATATACAGTATATATAGTAAAGAGGCAACATAAGTTTGTAATGCACTCCCTGTATAGGAAAAAATAGTTCTGTTGTACCTATATATTCCAAAAGAAACATCATTAAATGTAATTACAAATTATCCCATTAGTACTCTTTTAATACTGTCATTGGAATATGAGGACTTGAAAACATTAGAAAAATCCATTTATTTTCAATTATCTTCAAAGATTTCTGTGGGTTTGCCATATCTATGAATACTGTAAAAAGATATTAGACACATTATACATATTCTTCATTATATGTCTATAGGTTCCACAGACCAGAGGGGGCTGTCATAGCGCCTGGCCTGCAGAAATAACTCAAAATTGGGAATATACCTAGTCTTTGAACCCATGCTGGAGAAAAGAATAAAGGATAAACATTCCATAGATTAAGCCAAGCTACTTTGGTACATAAAAAATATATTTGTTCCAAAATGCCCAAAATTTCCTTTTTTTTTTTGAAGCTAGCTAAAGATATATGTGTCGACTGGCAAAATTAGGACATAATCAATTAGGGAACCATCTGACCTGTAGTAATCTAGACATGGTTTTATCTCAAAAGTCTATAACACCAGGTAATTAACTTTTTTATTGTTGTGGTACCATTTGGAGCTCTGGTGAAGCCTATAAACCTCTTCTCACATTAATGTTTCTAAGTTCATAAAGTTAAATACATGAGATTATGAAGGAAACCAATTATATTGAAATGCAGTTATTGATTTTTTTAATTCGCAGACCCCATCTTAAGAATTCCTGATCTAGAGTTTATATAGAAAACCCTCAAACTCCACCCATTAAAGTATGAATTTCTTAGCTCTAAGAGAAACTCAGATATGTGTGGGACAAATTCCTAGCACTAGCTATTTCATCTGTAAGGTCTGAGAGGACTCCAGAGGAGATAGAATCATATGGAAACCTTGGTGGTTCTTTGGGTCACCTAGAGACCACTAAATTTTAATTTTGTGTATTTTTAAATAAAGCCTGTACACGTAAGCCAACCACAAGTATTCTTGGTTTGTCAGACAATGGGAATCAATTGGATCCAGTAACTCAAATCTATGAAGCAATATGCTTGTTCCAAAATCCCTAAAATTTATTTTTATTCTAAAATGAGGTGAAAATATATGTTGACAGATGAAATCATGACACATTCCTATTAGTGTCACACTAGATTAATATCTTACCTGTAGTAATCTAGCAATCATTTTTATTCCAAAAGTCTTCCCTGGAAGAAATTATTCTGGTCAATTCTACTTATGATCTAAGATCTGAGCCAGTGCAAAATGGTTTAAATTATCAAACTATGTTCACACATGAATTCATTGGAAATATGCTCATCTATCTCCTTTTTTCCCTTCTTACAAGATTAGAAAAGGTCAGAAGGAATCACATGAATTTATTATTAATGGGTTACAACAGAGCTTCTACAAAATCTAAAATGCTAGTGTTTATTAATCAGAATGTAAAATATTTAGTGAAATATGCTGTTAAAAGCTTCATGCAGACTATTTATCTTTCAGTGATTTTTTCATAAACCAAAGGATCAACCAAAAAGCCAAAAATAAAGATTTTTTAGGAAAGGTTGATGTGAAACCTGATCCCATTTCACATACATGTGATCACTTCCCAAGTGGGACAAATTCAGACTGTGATGCCAAAGGAAAAAAATCCATTTCCTCCTGGTCAATTACTGGATAATGGTTAAGGCTGTTCACTAAAATATAACTGAGAAAAAACCCCAAATTTCTGGAAATAGCCTAATGAATAAAATACAAGAGCAATGAATTCTTGTGCTGTGAAAACATGATAAGAGTAATACAAATAATGTGAATTCATCAAAAATATTATTTTTTTAGTTTGAAAATACATTTAGAAGTTTGGTACTTCCCAATTTATTTCTGGTACATATTCTGATACCTTGTGTAATAAACAAGCCAAGGGCATCAAAACATTCATTGGTAATAATAACTAAGGTGAAATTCTTGATTAGAGGAAATCTGACCCAAATAGCTGAAGAATATTATTAATTACAAGTTAAATTGTAGGCTGACATATAGTATTACATGATCTCAACACAGCAAAATTAATGATTCATACTGCTCCCTAAATTAATCATTATTCTGTACCTACCAATGTGCCCTCAATACCTGTAATATGCTGCTTCTTCACCTCCACCCCCTAGCTTCCTTAAGCTAAGGCTCAGGTACCATGTCCTACAAAAAGCCACGTGTTTGTCTCTCTTCTTCTACATAAATAGGTGGTATTTTTATCAAGCTTTATAGGGCAGCTAGATGGCTTGGTGGATAGATTTCCAGGACTGCAGCCATGGAGACTCAACTTCCCGAGTTCAAATCTGGCCTCAGACACTATCTGGGCAATCCTGGGCAAGTCACTTAACCCTGTTTGCCTCACTTTCCTCATCTGTAAAATGAGCTGGAGAAAAAAATGGAAACAACCCTATTGTCTTTGCCAAGAAAACCCCAGTTGGGGTCAAGAAGAGCTGAACATGAACAAACAACAATATCATGCTTTAAGATTGCAAGGTGTGTGTGGGGGGGCAGAGCCAAGATGGCTGCTGGAAAGCAGAGACTTGAATGATCTCTCACCCAGGTCCCTCCAAACACCTATAAAAATGGCTCTGAACAAATTCTGGAACTGTAGAGCCCATGAAAAAACAGAGGGAAGCAGGGATCCAGCCCAGGAAAGCCTGGATGGTTGCAGGGAAGGGTCTATCACACGCAGCTGGGAATGCAGCAGAGCACAGCCCAGCATGGGCTGCACCCAGACCAACCAGAATGGGAGCCAGGTAGAACAGACCCTAGCATCCTGAATCAGTGAGCTGTGGCAGTTACCATACTTCTCAACCCACAAACATCAAAGACAACAGAGAAGGTTAGTGGGCAGAACTGCTAGAACAGAGTGAAAGGAGTTTGCGGGTGGGCCCAAGCCCCCAGGGGCATGGAAGTGGTACAGCTCTGGAGCTGCTTCCAGCTGTAGTTGCTTCCAGCCCCAGGCCTACCAGATGGGAGGAATTAAGCAATCAGAGTTGGAGTACAGAGCCTGCTTGGATCTGAGTTGTGGTCTTGGGTGGCAGTTCATGGGGGAGGAGCAGTGCTGGTGTGGCTGAGCTTGCTGTATTTTCTACTCTACAAGCAGTCATACCTTTACAAAAAGCTCAAGGGTCAAGTAGTTAGCTGGGAACATGGCCAGACAGTGAAAATGGACTCAGATTCAGACTCATACTTTGGAATCTTTCATTGGTGACAAAGAAGACCAAAACATACAGTCAGAAGAAGTCAACAAAGTCTAAGAGCCTACATCAAAAGCCTCTAAGAAAAATATGAATTGGTCTAAGGCCATGGAAGAGCTCAAAAAGGACTTGGAAAAGCAAGTAAGAGAACTAGAAGAAAAATTGGGAAGAGAAATGAGAGTGATGCAAGAAAATCATGAAAAACAAGTCAATGACTTCCTAAAGGAGATCCAAAAATACTGAAGAAAATAACACCTTAAAAATAAACTAACTCAAATGGCAAAAGAACTCCAAAATGCCAATGATGAGAAGAATGCCTTGAAAGGTAGAATCAACCAAATGGAAAAGTTAGGTCCAAAAGACCACTGAAGAAAATACTACCTTAAAAATGAGATTGGATCAAGTGGAAGCTAGTGACTGT
>CM053626.1:43390637-43406966 GCA_028646595.1 Phalanger gymnotis
CTAGGAGTTCCGTTTGGGACAGACCTTACCCCGAGACCATCCAGGCTGTCCTGGGCTGGAGCCCTGCTTCCCTCTGCCACTTTGTGGGTTCTGCAGTTCTAGAATTGGTTCAGAGCCATTTTTTTATAGGTTTTTGGATGGACTTGGTGGGGAGCTCACGCCAGTTACTGCTTTCCAGTCGCCATCTTGGCTCCCGGCTTCATTTCCTTGAACTTGGCCAAAACAGGACTTGGAGCTGGAAGTGTCAGGGAAAACATATCATGCCTCCAAAAGGATTTTGTCCACTTTTTTTCTTCTTTTTTCTCTTAAGTTGTGCAGCAGGTAACAGTTTTCATTGCTAAGGGAAGTTTCCTCATTGGGAGTTCCCTATATCAATAAGATCACAGGTCTGGTCCAATGGACAAGATTTGAACCCAATTCTTCCCAAGTCCACATCCAGAATTTGATCTGCTCTACTCTACTTCTAATGATAATTATTAGTACATGCAAAACTGTATTCACATGTTAGTTATTAATATCCTATGTGTTCTATTAAGCAAGATATTCATGCCTATTTAGGTGTTAGTAACATAATAGTAATTTTTTCATGTCCAGATTCTTTCATTGATTAGGGGTTTCCTGATTTGGTCAGCTTTCTGATAGGTGAAGGTAAATATATAGACCTTTGGACCATTAGAAAAGTCATTGTGATGGTACTAGGGAGAAACACTCAAGGTTCCATCTTCTGGCTGGTAGAAGCAGGGAGGTCAATATACCTATGTTGTTTTTGAATAAATTAAAGTTAAGCATGGGTATTTTCTCAAAAAGATTAAATTTCATTTAAATTTTGCTGGCTCATTCTTTCCATAAAATGATTCCTTTCTAAAGTCTTATAAATCTTAATAAATGTAGGGGTTATCTGCTTTTATCAAAACTTCCCCAATAAAGACCTAAATATGTGTAATGTGTTGCATTTAGGCTGAGCAGTCTTTCACTGTGAATCATTACTGAGTTTTAATTCCATCTTTGCATAATTTCATGTGTCATATTCCCATAAGGTATCAAGAGATTGAAATAATGTCCATAAATAGTTTTAATTCTATTCTATACAATCGTGTTTAGTTTAAGATAATAGGCACATTCTGTTTTTAAAAATGGCGAATTAATTTACAGAAATTAATTAATATCTATTTCATCTTGTATAGCAGATCAATGATCTAGAAGAATTTTGTCTTGAGTTAAATGATGTAAAATTTAAAATATAAAGACAGTCTATTTGAAATGTGGTTTTTGAGGTAGATAAAGATTCTACATGCTTCTGAAACAATTCTGGGCAAATGAAAAACTTTGATTTATAAAGAGAGAGGATTAATTTATGGACACGAGTTTCTCATGACAGCTGCATTAACAACTTCAAAAAGAATCACACCTGGATGTTACCAATATGCCTTCTCTTGAGGAGCTTATACAGATGGCAAAATAGAGAAATCCATCGCTTGCTTCCTGTCTGGCAGAAATTGCTATTCCCTCTGAGTATTAGGTAAAGTACAGACAGATGACAAATTTGGCTAAGGCATCACACCCCCGGCCCATCTGCCCCAATCGCTCCATATTCTTGGGCCTACCCACCTATCCAAGTGCCTCAGGGCACTGCCACTAGTGCTCTCCGTGTTCACCAGCCCTCCCTTCTAGCACCCAGAGGGTGCATCTGCCCTCAGCTGCTGCTTTTGAGAGTCTCATTCATATCATGAGCTCATGTCTAGTTTTATGTGTGTGCTAGATAAGTTCAGCAAACCATGAGTTAGAGTTCTTTTCTTCTTTTTTTCCCTTGATTTGAGATTCGTGTTGCCTCCTACTATTCACTGCTCTCTGCTTTGTTTCACTGAGAGGCTCACATTTTCAATGAACAAGCTCATCTGTTCTTCAACACTTTTTTCTATTTGGGTCAGTCTTCGTGCTAGCCAGTCTTGGAGATCTCAAGTAATATAGACAAAGCCTCACAATAAGTTTGGCATAACTATAGGTTTTATTATTGGCTCATAAACTAATTCAGTGGACAAAATCCTTTTGGAGGCATGATATGTTTTCCCTGACACTTCCAGCCCCAGGTCCTGTTTTGGCCAAGTTCAAAGAAATGAAGCCACTCAAGTGGATGGCTAAATTCCAGTCCAGACTTGAAACTATAGCTTAGCTACTACCTCATCCTGGAACTTCTCTTAGCATCTAGGTCCTCCTTACCTTGGAACATCCTCTGTTTGGCTTTCTTACCCTTGTCTAGGTCAGTCTTCTTCTCCCACACATGAGTTCTTCATAACACCTCCATTAAGTTTTCCTAGAACTTCTATTTTATGAGGTGGCCCAGCCCAGGCAATCTCTGTTTTACCCCTAACTCTATTCTTAACTTTCTAGACTCCAAAACTTTGCCACCATGCTTTTCATCTCCCTGTCATGTGTTGTCTTCTCCAATAGAATGTAAGCTCCTTGAGAGGAGGCATTGTATTTCTTTTTACTTCTGTTCGTATATCCCTGCTTAGCACAATGCTTGGCATGTAGTAATCACTTAATAATTAATTGTTTCCTTCCTGCCTTCCAATCTAGGTTAAGCAAGCTCCAATAATCTTCAAATATTCCAATCAGAAGCAGGTGGGATAAAGCTAAACTTGGGTGGAGAAAATTCAAAGAGGTTAGTACAGGGATTGCATTTGGTTTGGTTTTGATATTCCCAGCACCTAACACGGTGCTTGGCCAAGAATAAGTCCTTTATATGTGCATTTTCACTCATTCATTTAGTCAGTCTGTATGAGGATGTCTTTGCCTGCATGTACCCCTCTCTTCTATAAGGACCCAATGCAACAATGCTACATCATCATATAGCAATATATTTAAATGTCTTTGAAGAATAAAAACTGTGTGGTAAAGGAACAGGTTGACTTCAGCTAACTAGATACAATGATTCCTGCTAAATCTATCATCTGATGATAATAAAGTATAAGCAATTTTCCACTGTGTAAAAAAATCCAAATGAGTTTCAGTAATAAACAAGTTTAAAACGTCTAATGTAATATGCTTTATTCATCCCAGAGCTTTTGTGTGCAGTTTAGTTTCCAAGTTACCATGTTTTATCATCATTTCCTAATTGGTGACTAAGCCTAGTAGAAACAGCTCAGCTGCTAAAGAACGTAAAAGCAGAAAGTAATAAGATTATGATAGATTTGAAACTAAAAGGCTATTAAAGCCTGTCTAGTTTGATCTCTTTTTTCACAGTTTAGAAAAGGCTCTCAAAGTGAAATGACTTACCCAAGTTCACATAAGTATTAAGAGACAGATTCAGGATTTGAACCCAGGTTCTCTGACTCCAAGGTCCATTGCTCTTTCCATTGAACCAGATATGAAAGTTTTTACATACAGACTGGCACCCTTGGCAAAACAAATTCACAGGCTTTGGCTCTCAGTAAATGCCTCTGATGGTTGGCTAACTAGTCAATCTATATCCCCATTAATGTGTTCATATATCATTACTACTCCCCAGCACTGGCCCTGCCTTGATTTGTCCCTCAGTGGGCCACCCCTCCAAACCCCCAAATCTTCTCAAGAGGAACCAAAGGACTTTACTTGGTGGTTCTCAACCCAGACAAGGCCAGCAATGTCATTCCAACCCAAATGAACTAGCCTTATGCTTTCCTTATTCTAAAGGAAACCTGGCAGGCCACGACAGTCACAAACATTTATTAAGTGCTTATTGTGTGTCAGGCACTGTGCTAAATGCTGGCACCAAGAACACAAAATGATCAAGTTGCTCCAGATTGTGAGAAGCTGCTAAGCTGGTCGAGGGGTGATGGAGGGACTCAGTGAGATAAGAATCATTAATGCATTTCATCAGACTGACGAAAAAGTGTTGATTTAGATAAGCATTCCTATGGTTTACTAGGTGGTTTTAATGAAAATAATAATTTTCATTTATGGACTCCTTTATTTTTCCATAAGCTACTTTTTAATACTCAGGAATCAGTTCTTCAGTCTGCTAGTCTGGAAACTTTTCAATCTGGAGTTCTAGGCTTCAGCAATGTGGCAGAATCCTCCATTCCACTGAAGAGCTTCTGTTAGGAAGGATTATCAAATCATAAACTTAGAGGCCATCTCATTCAACCTATAATTTGAGAAATAAGAAGCAAGACCCAGAAAGATAAAATGATTTGGCCAGTGTCACACAATAAATGGCAGGAAAAGGATTTGACCTCAAATCCTTTGACTCCAAGGGCAATATTCTCTTCATTGTACCATTCTCTCTCTGTCAGGGATCTAGGCTGATAATATGTGATATTCTGCTTTTTAGTGAGGTTAGATATAAATTTGAAAGGGAATTTATAGGTCCAGTGGTCCCATGACCCTCTGAGCAAAGAAGCAGGTTCAGATAGATTGTGAATTACCCAAGTAACAGATAATAAATGCCAGTCTGAGGACTCAAATTGAAGTTTCTTGACTCAAGGATAACCAATGAAAATCCTATGCTTCACTAGCATCTATACAATATAATGAGATATAGAGAAAAAGACATAAAATATGTTAGCTAGAACTAGGGTTCTTCAAGCAGAAATCTCACCAGAGCAAGTGAAGCAGAACCATGGACAGAGAAGGTTATACAGCTATTCCTTCCCCATCATGGTTTCGATATACCACAGGTCAGCATAAGAAATTAAATGGGAATTTGGGGGCAGGGTTCAGAAGCCACAGATGACACAAGAAACCCAGTAGATAAAACAGAAAAAGTTTAGAAACTCAGAAATACATGAAATATATGTATAGTATTGTATAATACCAACCCAAATTTTATAATAAGGTACTGTAAACACTCCATAAAAGACAAAGAAAAAAATCAGCCTCTTCTTTGGTATGAAGGGAGGGCCAAAACATTTACATGAATTTCCCAGATCACAGGGGCACCACACCCCTGACCCCTGCAATGTGGGAGGGATAACTGGGATACAGACTACAGATGGAGTGAATCACAAGAAACACACCCTCTTTCCTTGTCAGAACCTTATCTAAGTAACAGCAGGGAAAAGAGGAGGGAGAAGTTGAGGGAAAGAAAGAAGGAAGGAAGGAAAGAAGGAAGGAAGGAAGGAAGGAAGGAAGGAAGGAAGGAAGGAAGGAAGGAAGGAAGGAAGGAAGGAAGGAAGGAAGGAAGGAAGGAAGGAAGGATGGAAGGAAGGATGGAAGGAAGGAAGGATGGAAGGAAGGATGGAAGGAAGGAAGGATGGATGGAAGGAAGGATGGAAGGAACAAAGGAATGAATGAAGGAACGAACAGTAATAGTAACAGCTGCAGCAACTCAAGGTCACAAGAGACTGAGAAAGTGGCTTCCTTCCATAAAGACTAGCCCTGATGGGCTTCAGATCCTAGGGAATTGCACTAATGACACATTTGGTCACATCATTTTACACTCAGAATACCTCATACTCAGATGATGATGGTCTTGTTTCTAAGATCTTTACTACTGATGATGGTATTCTTGAATTATTTATATAATTTTATGCATACTTATGCTGTTATTTTCATTCTTTTTATTTAGTATTACTTCACTTATTTTCACTTTTTAGTAGTAATTGTTTTGCAGTAGAGAAGAGCTTGGAGGCTTGCAAAAAATGAAAAATTAATGCTAGTAGGAACTATTTCGATATTCTTCCATTGGGATAAGGTAAATGAAATTTTAAAATAAATTGCAAACAAGTTACAAATACAAAGAAACTAGATTTAATAACTATGTGGAGATGTTACTGGAAAAAATATATTTTTTCTTCAAATATATCAGAAATGTTCACAAAAATGTATCATTTTGGTTACACGGAATTCAAGGCAAATTTAGAAAAGAGGATATTGTAAATACTGTATTTGCAAACTATAATACCAAAAAAGACAACCAATTCATGCTAGAAAGGTACAACCCTACATTGAAATTTAAAGATGGTCTGTTTAGCTAAAAATTAATTTATTTGAAATGAGAGCAGACAAAAATAATTGCAACAGAAATGCCATGCATAAAAATTTGAGGGAAGCATTCAAAGAAGTATTTAGAAGAGGCAAATTTTAACATTGAATTGACAAGGCATTAATGAAAGAAAAATTAATTATTCTTTATTTAAAGAAAATAGAAAGTTAACTAAAGTTAACTAAAATATTCAATGAAAACAAAAGGGAGAGAACTTAACCATACAATAGCTTACATAAATAGAAATGGAATAAAATTCCAGAATTCATAAAGAACAGATTTAAATTTATAACAATATGCATTACTACATGAAAAATACTCAATAGTTAAATGGATCTGTGCTTTCATTGATTCAAGAGTTCCTGCCCAAAGTGAAACCTGTGATCCATCCATGTCTACCCAATTCCATGGGACCTCTGTGGGTCTCATTTTCCTCATCTATACAAGAAAAAACTCCATTGGATTAGCTCTCAGGTCACTTTGAGCTCTAAAACTATGATCCTGTGACTCATTGAAAATTGAAGTGATGGGAACCAAAGAGATTGTCAAGGGTTAGAGTGTTGCTATAGAAGAAGGTTCATAATAGATCTTTGAGGAGTAACCATACTTAGAAGAAAGAAGGAGGATGAACCATCAAATGATAACATGAATGAATGATCTGATAAGGGAAAAAAAAAACAATAGTGAACAGTACCACAGAAATCAAAAGAGGAGAGCATATTTAAACAAGAGTGCTCGAGGGCACCACATGGTGTGTAAAAGCCAAGGTTCCAAGGTTTACAAAGTGCTTTATAGATTTTATCTTGTAAGCCCTTCTCCACAACCCTTAAGGTAGGTAGCTTAATTATTATTAACCCCACCCCACGACCAATAATCTTCATTATTATCAAGCAGTGCCCATTAAATGACCATTTCTTTTCTATTGATATGTACTTTTAAGCAGTGCATATTAATTCAACTCCTAATGTATCCCAATGATCATCTGGTTCTACTTTGCTATTTCTCACTCAAGTAATGTAATAAGCTGAAGTCAAATAAATGTCTCATTCCTGCTCTATCATCTCTCACTGTTATCAGTCTGGTATTGGGCTACATTGTATTCCATCAAAATGGTAGCATTAAGATAGTGGATGATGTATATTTCCAGGTTAATGATGATGTGTCCTTGGCCTTTGTGGATATCTAAGCTTCATTTCCTTTCCTGCCATTGACCAGGCAATCAGAATAAATCATTTTCAATCACAGGAAATTGTAGAGCATATTGACCTGATGGAATAAATCTTATTATTCGGTACACAACAAAAATAGGATTCCAAAATACCTCAGTGGGTTGAAAAGATAGGCTAAAACCCAAGGGACATCTAAACAAAGAAATGCAGCCCTGCCCTTGGACTCAAAGAATCAATTGCACAAAAAGTCTACAAAGACCTGGCTTGACTGAAATAAGTTTCTCTTAGCCTCAAGCACAATGGGATGAGGATACTAAAATGTTTTTAAAATAAGTACAATATTCTCCTAGGTCAAAAGACTTCCAGCCCAAGGAAATTATCAGTACCCACTGTATTCTACACTGGTATCTGCAGAATTGCATTCATTTCTGGGAACAACTTTGTAGAAGAATATTGACAAACTAGATTATGTCCATCCTTCCATTGAAAGTATGAGAGTTCCTCGAGGGCGGAGTCAATTATTTTAATTCCTTTAGTATAGTGACTAACATATAATAAGTATTTATTAAATGCTGGCCAATTGAAAGACTGAACAGAATACCAAGAATGGTGGTGGGTCTAGTAACTCTTTATATAACATATACTTGAGGTAGGTGGAGATGTTTAACGTAGAAAAGAAGAAATATAGGAAGCTAGGTACATTATTTCTATCATCAAATACCTGAAGGGTTCTTATGTAAAGGAATGATTAGAGAATGGTTATATCTCCAGGGAGCAAAACTCAGCCTAGGTGGTAGAAGTAATAGGGAAGGGCACTTCAGGTAAATGTAAGCAAAAAATCTCTGATGATTAGGGGAAGGACAATGGAATGGGCTGCCTTTCGCATTAGTCTCATCCTGTCCCTGGTGTTTCATCAGAAATTGGATGGCTATTTATTAATGACATTGTAAAAGCTATTCCTAGTTCAGATTGGCATTCTCTAACAAAAAGAGACTCTATTGATCTTTTTAATAAAATCCTAATTTTATTAATTGGGCTTTTTTTAGTGTAGAGAACTCCTGGGGATAGATTTCTTCTACAAATGCTGATCAGCACCCGTTTGCACTAGATAGTCTTAGAGAGTTTCCTTTGGCACCAGGAGAGTAAGCAATTATGCAAAGGGTCACATGGTCAATATGGGTCAGAGGCAGATAGAAGTTATCTTGAGTTTAACCAAATACTTAGTAAAATCATTCATCCCATTCTTCTGGAAAAGGTAAAAAGATATGAACTGCTAAATGACTGTACAATTAGCTAGATTTGGAGCTAGATGAAGAGATGGACCCAAAGAGTAGGTTTGATGTCTGCTTAGAAGGGTATCTGTAAGTAAAATGGCCTAAGCATCTTTTTTTGACCCAGTGCTATTGAATATTTTATTACCAATTACTTTGCTGAAGGCATATATGACATCTTCATCTGATTTGCAGGTGGTACAAATCTGGGAAAGATGCCAATGCACTGGATAGCAGAACCCGGATCTCATAGGATCTTAACAGCCTAAAATATTGGGTCAAATCTAATATGTTGAAATTTAATAAGTATAAATGAAGTCTCATATTTAAGGGGTTTTTAAAGTTAGTTTCATAAGATGAGGTAGGCATGGCTAGATGGCACTTTATCAGAAAATAATCTTAGGGTCTTAGAGGTCTAAGACCTAAATTTGAAGTTAACCATCTGCTATGGCAACTAAATAAACTAATGAGGTCATACTCCATTTCTTTGACTTTGTGCCTTTTTATTAGCTATCTCTCAGAACTTGAAAATTCTCCCTTCTCACTTATACCTCATGATAAATTTTCTACCATCCTTCAAGACAGCTCGAATTTCACCTTCTGCAGGAAGCCTTTTCTGGTTCCCCACCATCACCACCACTACCAGTTGCTAGCATCTTAGTTCTAAAATTGCCCTCCATATACTCTGTACGTAACTTATATATACATGTTGGGTTTTTTTTCATGCTGTCCGTTATATTAGAATGAGCTCCTTGAGGGCAGGAACTATAATTTTTCCTTTTTTTTGGCTCAGAGCCTATAACATAGTAAACTTAATAAAAGGTTGTTGATGAACTGAACGATGTTAAGAAAGGAACAGCAGAGATGAACAATAAGGCTATATACAATCTCTCTGTGTTCTGCCTTGTTGAGAACATATCCAGAGTATTGTGCTCAATTCTGGGCACAATATTTCAGGAAGATATCTAGAAAAAGGCAATCAGGATGTCCTAGAGCTCTTGCCCAATGAAGTCCTATTGAAGGAATGGGAGATATTTAGCCTGAGGCCGTGTTAACTGTATTCAAGAATTTGAAAAGCTGTCACCTAGAACAGGAATTTGACCTGCCTTGGTTAGCCCCAGAGGGTAGAAAAAGTAGTATGGCTGGAAGGCACAGAGAGGCAAATACAGCTGTTCTATAATGAAAAACCTCTTAACAATCGCAACTACCCAAAAGTGGAATAGGTGGGTTCCAGAGGCATTGAGTTCCCTTTCAATTGATGTCTTTGAGCAAAGGCTGAATGACCGCTTCTCAAGTGTATTATAGAGAGGATCTTTTTCCAAGTACGGCTTAGCCTAGATAGCCTTTGAGGTCCCTTCCTTCTCTGACATCCTGTCCTGCTTAACGAGTGTTTGTTGAATCAAATTGACTTTAAATAATCATAAGTTCAGTTGACATTCATAGACTCTCAGACTCCTCAGGCTAAATGACTATCTTAGTCATCACTCTATTATCATCAAAGAATATGCCTAACATAAGGAATTTTAATAAAGCCCCAAATAAGTGAAAAGTCATTTAAGGGCTTACCATGGGGGAGGCGGGGAGAGGAGGCTGTGCTAAGAGCTTTTTACATTGTCTACAGATAAGAAAGTAGATATAATCCCTGCTCTCAAAGAGTTCATAATTCTAATGAGACAGACAAAACATATAGGAAATTTCAGCAACAAGTCAACTGGAAACTCACAATCCTCAGGGTGTGGAGGCAAAGCAGAATGTATTGACTCCAGTGGTAAGACAACAGCATTCAGTGAGAATTAAATCATGAAAGATATTTTCTGAAAGGAGCAGTAGGACCAGAAACTTGTACATATCAATAAATATAGACTGCTTTTTTCTCTTCTAGATCTGGGATTTTCTACCAATGGAGCATTATCAAGAAATTTTCCAAATTCCATATAGTTCCTCCATGCTTACTATTCCATTAGAATGTGAACTCCTTGAGAACAAGGACTGTCTTTTTTTGTATTTTCTTTGTATCCCTAGCACTTAACACAGTGACTGGCACATAGTAGGTGCTTAATAAAGGCTTGCTGGCTAACTGACTGTTCTTCCTTCCTCTGGTTTCATACAAGTGCCAGAAATGAACACGTCAGAGAGTTTAGCAACCTGGTCCCCCCTCTCTCCCCCTTCTCTGTCCCCCCAGTAGCTCCATAAACAATTCTTTCCCTTTGTTTCCACCCCATAGCACACTCAACAGGAAGGTGGGTGACTACTGTGGTAAAAAGGCAAAGTTGCAGTTAGCTACAGATTTCATTTTAACCTTAAGAACAAGCCTGCAAATTAGGCTCAAAATGGGTAAATTGAATCCCAAAATAGTAACACCATTGTACTGACAGCTGGGAATGCTGATAGAGGAGCTAGTACAGGGACTGCTCCCTCTGAAGCTTCCATCTGCTGAGTTCTCTGCTCCCAGCATATATTTTAAACTACAAGACTCCCTAATAGCAAATTTAAACATTTTCTCTCTATGCATTTCACTATGTAAGAATTAATGTTTTCATGAAAAAAAACATTAGGTTGACATTATTGAAGGAGATCTTTTTTTCAATCATACCTAGAGATTATTAAAAAATGTTTTTTTGAAGATATAATTTATTTTTTTTTCATTTTTCTTTTTTATGTTTTATATTAACACATATTTATGGCATAAATCAAGCATTTCCATGACAGTACAATAAAAATGATGATTGTACATAAAACTGGAAATCTACTAAGCATAATTTGTTATTCCTTTCAAATACGTAACAAAATCATCATGTAAATTTATTTTTTCTTCTTTTTTTTCTACCCTTCCCCCATCCCACCCTAGAGATGCCTACCACTAGATACAAATATATGTGTGTGCACATGTGCATGTGCATGTGTGAGTGTGTGTGTGTAAAATTATTCTATACATACTTCCATTTATCAATTCTTTACCTGAATGCAGATAGCATCTTTCTTGATATGGCCTTTATAGTTAATTTGGACTACTTATAATAGTCAAAATAACTTATTCACTCAGAGTTGTTCTTAAAACAATACTGCTGTTTCAGAATCAGTATTTTTAAAAACTCTCCTTTATTTTGCTATCCTCTCTCAGCTTTGTAATTTCAAAATCAGTTTTCTCTGGCACTATATATCTAGGTGGGGATGGAGGAAAGGTGAGGGAACAAATCCATATCACAAAATGTGAGAATTCAAGAAGGTTTCTGTTTTTCTTTTTTTTTTAATTCCTCCCACCTTTCTTTCCCGCTCCAGACTCTAATTTAGACACCAGAGTGCAAATAAGCAGTCTATGTTAAAGAAAAAAAATCTGTCTCATGTGGTGTTCTCATTTGAATAGATATAATAGATGTGAATAGAAAGGTTTCATTTGCCTTTGAAAAATCACAGGATTTTGGTTCAAGGAAAGCACCTTGGTATGCTAAGCCCTTCATTTCACAAAAGAAGAAACAGAGGCTCAGGGACGTTAATTGATTTGCCCCAATTTATAGTTGGAAATTAGTAATAGAGTCACAATTCGATCCCATGCTGCTAGAGTCCAGTGCTCCTTGCTGTCAGCTCTCAAATTGATAACATTTGTAAAAGGGAAAAAAAGTAAGTTGAGTTGTGTCCTCTGGGTAGAGTGACAATGAAATATGTAATAGGAGTCTTCTCAAGAGTACACTATCATGGAGTACATGCTCCTGCCACATGGATTATTAATTAGACATAGGTCAAATTCCATTGTAATTAACTCCATGAAATATTCAAAGTGTATGGCCAATTTAGAGCTTCGTTATAATGAGCGCGTAATGGAATAATGAGCCCATTGTCAAGCCATCAAAGTGAGAGATGAAATAAAAATAACCAAGGTTTAGTCTGCCTCTATGTTGTGGCCTCTCCTGTCAGGAATTAATTTCAGTCCTTTCTGGTAAACAAAGGTCTAGAACTCCTGCTTTCATCTGCACCAAGTTCCTAATGAATTTCTTATATTATTTTCTATTTTGGGTGGGTAAATAGGTTGGAAATCTGGATGGCCCTTGGGGCAGAGGAATGTTTGAAATGTTTGGGTGGGAAGAGGTGGGCAGAGTTAAAATGTAAATTTTTGTTGACATAAGAAGAAAAAAGTTTTGATACAATCCATTAAAAATCCCAGCTGTTCTCTATAACAGACACACACACACACACACACACACACACACACACACACACACACACACACACACCTATTCCTGGAACAGTGTTAGAAAAAATGGAACCTGGAATCCTAAATGATGTGAGAGCACCGTATTATTCAATTGTGGTTGTAAATTTGTCATTCAAATGGTCTTTGAAAAGAAAAATAATGCCACAGTTAATTGCAAAAGCTCAGAAGGTTTAAAGGCAAATGAGCAGTTTAAAATGGTGCTAACTGTGGACACTGACACATCGCACTGTGTATAGAGTATAATGTTATTGGATATAGGGATCTGTCCAGCTCTTGGTTCTTAAGGGAACTGAGAGTCTGGCTGTCAAAACAGAGGTACTAGTAAGACTGATCGTGGCTAGTGTTCTTGGAGTTTAACCCACCCTAATCCTCTTTATTCTTCTGGTAACTGAAATTTCCATCTTGACCCTAATGCACATCTTTTTCTGCTATTCACTCTCTTAACCTTCTACACCAGCTTGCTGCCTCAAATCCAGAATGAGCTCTTTGCTTCACCTTGGCTGAACAAATGACAATATATGAATGTAAAGGAATATTCGTGCACCATAAGAAATAATGAAAGGGATGATATGGGAGAAACTTTGGATAAATTAATAATAAGAAAAGTGAGCAGAACAAAGAGAACAATTTATGCAATAACAACTACATAAAGAAAAGAAATTTTGAAAGGCTGAAGTGAAATGATCTGATCAGTGAAATGCCTCATCGTGATCCCACAGGACCAATGGTGAAACGGGCTATCCATCTTCTGACAGAAAAGTAATAGGTTCAAAAAACAGAATTTTTGTTGCTCAGTTGTGTCTGACTTTTTGCAAATCTACTTGTGGTTTTCTTGACAAAGATACTGGAGTCATTTGCCATTTCCTTCTTCAGCTCATTTTACAGATGAGGAAACTGAGGCAAACAGAATTAAGTGACTTCTCAAATTTCACCCAGCTAGCAATTGTCTCGGGTTGGATTTGAACCCAGGTCTTCTTGACTCCAGCCCTGATGCTCTACCTGCAACATCACCTAGCTGCTCAAAGACAGAATTAGATGCTCATTTTTTTTAGAAATGGCCAGTGTGGGAATTAAATCAGTCGACTATTCCTATTTGTTAAAGTTTTTTTTGGTCTTCCTTTATTTCAGTGTGGGGAGCTCCATGGTTGGAATAGGGTATCTCAGAATAGAGGGAAAAAAGGGAGGGAGAGGGAGAGGGAGAGGGAGAAGGGAAGAGAGAGAGAGAGAGAGAGAGAGAGAGAGAGAGAGAGAGAGAAAAGGAAGGAGATGAGATTCCTTGAAGAATTGGTTAATAAAGAATGGAACATACAGATGGTCAGAAAGAAACACAAGCAAACAGGATAGCTTTGGAAATTGTATATTTTTGTATATTTAATATTTGTGTATTTTATATGTTTATACGATATCCAAATACAAATAATATATGTATATATAAATTTGTATATTTAAAGAGCTATATATAATAAAGATGTGCAATTTCATGAATGATCTTGTTTTTCTTTGTGTATATGGAAATGTACATTTTATTTGGTGCTCTTAAATTAGGGATTTTTTAATTGGCCTTGAACACACTTATGGAAATCACTTCTTTTCTCTCTTCTTCAGTATATTAGTTTATTTTCATCTTTAAAATGAAACTAGATGCAGCCTAAGGTGCCTTCTAGTTCTAAGATGCTAGGATTCCATAAATTTAGTTGCTTGCACAGTACTGCAAGTGATATAAATAGGTAAAGGCCCAGATAATCTACCTTTCTTTCCATTGCTTCTTGCTCTCCATTGTTGTCCTCCATACACTGTTCTAGAACTGAAACTCTAGTCTTTTATCATGTTCTTGTTCATTGCCATAACTCCAAATTTTATCAGCGCCATTACTGTTGACTGATCATCTGCCTAACACTCAGTCTCAAGAACTACCAAGTCTATAAGACCCACTTCAGATTTATATTGTTTGATCATACTACTTCTAACCAGTGGCACTTTAGGCTATGAAAACTCACCTGATAACATCCTGTCAGTAAAGCTCCAGGGAAGCAGGAGGTGGGGAAGGGGAGGAGAGAGCAACTTTGCACCAATTCAATATTTAAATCCCATGCTTATGTTGTATGTATTAAACTAAATTACACAGATCACCTTGAATCTTTTGTGACAGAAAAGTACTTTATTTCATAAAAGAAAAAAACACTCAAAATACATTTTTTCTCAACAGAAATTGCCCTGCTGTGGGAGAAAATGTGTCTTATAAAAATACTTGTTAAGCTTTGTCACAAAGGGTAACCTTCCCAGAGGCAATAAAGTTATCAATCTTCCCCTATGATATGATGCCATTTTGTACAGAACAGGATATAACAGTGAACACAGTGTATTAACATCTCAACATCTTCTGGGGGAAGTATGAGGTTGGAGGTGTGGAAATTAAGCCAAGCAGCTGGTGGTGGGATATGAAGAGATGGCCGGAAATTCTGAAGTATCAATTGACAGCTATGTAGGTAGAAGATAAATTAACAAGATGAGAGCTTGAATATAGGGACACCAATTGGGATGTTATTGCAGTAGACCAGGTAGAGGAAGGGGACAGTCTATACTATGGGGTTTGTGTTGTGATTAGAGAGAAGGGGATGTGTTTAGAAGACATGGAAGTAGACCAACAAAAATTAGCAATTAATTGGACATGGGACAGATGAGTGAGAATGAAGAGTTGAGGATAACTGCTAGGTTGCTAATCTTGGTGACTGGAAGAATGGTGATGCCTTGGTAGAAACAGGGAAGTTAACTAGACTATGATGATAGTGAAATATCGTCCAGCAAAAAAGAGTTAAGTCCTATCGGGAGGGTCAGTCTTTATGTGGAGTCCCATTTATAGCACTTCATTTTAGCAGTTACACTGACAAACCTAAGATGGCTAGAATAGTGAGAGAACTGGAGACCATATCAGAGGACATCAGCTGAATGAACTGAGAATAGTCAGCCCAGGGAACAGAAGACTTGGGAGGGCACTGAGAGCTAGCTTTAAGTATCTAAAGGACTTTCACATGGAAGAGGCATTAGATGTGCCCTACTTGGCTCCAGAGAGCACAAGCAGGAGCAATGAGTGGAAGTTTCAGGGGAGCATATTTCAGTTCAGTCTGGAAAACTTTCTAGTAATTTGATCTGGTAAAATATTTTATTGGCAAGTGGGCTCCCCATCCCATGAGGTCATCTTGAGAAGGGCAGATGATCCCCTGGGACAGATATTTTAGAAGGCATCCCTGTTTGGGTATAGGGGGGATTTAGTTACCTCAAAGTTCCCTTCTCACTCTGAGGTTCTGTGACTCAGTTAATTTAGTTCTAGTGACTGGACAGTTCAGCAAGCTGAATATAGTTAGTAAATGATGTAGTAATCATGCTCAATAAGAAATGAGTTGAAAATATTGAAATGATAATGGAAATAAAACTTGTTAATAACACACTTATCTACTTTGTTTCAGGCATAATCAACCTGGGAGTAAGAGGTGGGTGGGGTGTGATGAGGAGGGACTGTGACTATTCTGGTAGCTAAGTTTGGTCATGATTTAAGGGAACAGAACAACAATCAGTGTTAACACTCCTGGAATGACCTCTTCCCAGGCTCTCAACTCTATTACAGGAATGCTTCTGGGGAAGTGGCAAAGAATAGATAGGGGAAAGTAGAGTTCAGGCTTCTGGCCCACCCAAATCAGGCTAAATATCCAAACCTCA
>CM053626.1:43407466-43434727 GCA_028646595.1 Phalanger gymnotis
TTTTTTATGGTTTTCTTACATCACTCTCATTTCTTTTCCCAATTTTTCCTCTACTTCTTTAACTTGCTTTTCCTAAACCTTTTTGAGCTCTTCCATGGCCTGAAACCAGTTCATGTTTTGGTCTTCTTTGTCACCAAAGAAGGATTCCAGAGTCTGAGACTGAATCTGGGTGCGTTTTCGCTGCCTGGCCATGTTTCCAGCCAACTTACTTGACCCTTGAGTTTTTCAGCGGGCTATGACTGCTTGTAGACTAAAGAGTTCTATGTTCCACACTTGGGGGGATGTGCCAGCTCTGCCTCACCAGCACTCCTCCTTCCCCAAGAACCCCCAACCTGGACTGGACTTAGATCTTCGGCAGGCTCAGCACTCCTGCTCTGATCTGCATTTAATTCCTCCCACCAGGTGTGCTTGGGGCCAGAAGCAACTGTAGCTGTAGTTCTCTAGCTGCCCCACCTCCACTGCCCCTGTGGGCGGTGGCCAAATCGCAAACTCCCTGTCCCCAGCAGCTTTTCCCACCAACCTACTCAGTTGTCTTTGGGGTTTGCGAGTTGAGAAGTCTGGTAACTGCTGCAGCTCACTGATTCAGGGCTCTAGGGCATACTCTGCCCGGTCCATGCCATCCACGCCAGGCTCTGCTCTGCTCAGCTCCGCCCCCCTCTGCTCCCAGCTCCATCCATTTTTTTCATTCCTTTGGTTCTGTTTTATAATTTCTTGATTTCTCATAAAGTCACTAGCTTCTACTTGCTCCAATCTGTAACTCCGACCTTACCCAGAGACTATCCAGGCTGTCTTGGGCTAGAGCCCTGCTTCCCTCTGCTACCTTGTGGGTTCTGCAGTTCTAGAATTGGTTCAAAGCCATTTTTTATAGGTTTTGGAGGGACTTGGCAGGGAGCTCACAGTAGGCCCTGCTTTCCAGCTGCCATCTTGGCTCCCTGTATTTTTCTTAAGTGACTAAAATAAGTATCATTAAACTGCTGTTTTTTCCTTGTTGACTCTCTGGAGACCTAAAGAGAGCATTTCCAGGGTGATTTAACTGATGTGCCTGGGTTTCATCCAGAGAAAAGGTTATGATCCCCATTTACCCAGAGGGAGGATTCCTGGAATGTTTTCCTCATATGAGATCTGAATTTACATAATTAATTCTTCCTGTCATGATTACTTCCTTTTTTATTTGCACCAGACATTCCTACCAACTACCAGCCAACTGCCACACACAAGGCAGGTAAGCCAGGCTAGCTGAAGCAGTGGAAACACCCTAGGGGTGGGGCAGGAGACAGAATGTGCCAGGCAATCAAACTATGCCCCCTCAGACCCTGATGGAGACAGTCCAGGACCCCAAACCCAGGAGCTTTGGGAATAGCAATGTTTCTATCCCAATGTCCTCAGTTACCATTCTGGAAAGAAACATCTGTGGAAATATGGCTTTGCTGCTGCTTGCCCAGGTGTTATAGCTACATTTACTGAGGATCCAGGAAAGAAGTTCTTGTCAACAAAGTCCTTGAGATGGTCAAACAATTCAACATCGCAAACTGATGTCATTTTAACATGTAACTGAGGGGAAATAAAAATATTGTATTTTAGGAGTATCCTTAAGTGGTCAGGTTTGCTAATGCCATCAGTTCAAGTTCACCCCCACCCCCACCACTCTGGCTGGTGTGCCTCCCCCTATGATCATCAATTGAGAAGTATTTTAGCCAGCCAGCCTTAAGTACATTTTATTAGATAGAAGTATTTACTAAGGTGGTATTTTAAGAAAAATTGGCACAAAGTATTTGCCCAAACTTGTATGAAGCACTATACGTAGTACTCTGTATGTACTGCATGTCTAGGGAAAGGAGCTCTAGCTTAGACAGCATGTATGGCAAAGGACCAATTCAGAAATCCCTGCTGGAAGTCTTTGTCTCCTATTCATGAGATGTTCAAGGAGTTCCCTTTAGGCAGAGGGTATTTGCTTTGCTAGGCTCCTTGTTGACCCTTGGGTTCAGTCTATCCGCCCAATTCAAACACTACTGCCAGTCAATGAGGGGAGCTGGCTAGGAAGCCAACAGGAAATGGGAGGTCTGATATCCTCTGAACCCTTTGAAATTCACATGGTCCTCAGAACAAAAGGGTAGTTAGGGTGGCAAAAGATTGAAAGTGACCTTGGCAAGGCTGGTTCTAAGACCTATCTTCCCACGATAGGCATTTATTTTTCAGAACTGTGCTATAAATCCACATTTGCTACAATTTCTGAAAAGAATTCCCTTATTAGTAGTATTTTATTTTTTCCAATTACATGTAAATGTAATTTTTAACATTCTTTTTTATAAAATTTTAAATTCCAAATTTTCTCCCTCTTCCCTAAGAGAGTGAGCAATGTGATACAGGTTATATATGTGCAATCATGTAGAACACATTTCCATATTACTCATGTTGCAAAAGAAAGAACGGAACAAAAGAAAAAAAACTATGAAAAAATAAGAAAGTGAAAATAGTATGCTTCAATCTATATTCAGACTCCATCAGTTCTTTCTCTGGATGTGGATTGCAATTTCCATCATGAATATTTGGGAATTGTCTTGGTTCATTGCATTGCTGAGAAGAGCTAAGTCAATCATTGTTGAGCATCATACAATGCTGCTGTTACTGTGTATAGTGTTCTCTTGATTCTGCTCACTTCACTTTGCATCAGGTCATATAATGCTTTTCAAGTTTTTTTTTTTCTGAAAACTACCTGGTCATCATTTCTTATAGCACAATAGTAAAGGATCGCTTTTCAACTTTCTTGATAATTCAGATGATCTGTGAGGTATGGCAAAGTTTCCTCAGACGATAATGCTATCATTGTGCTTTCAACACTAAAATGGAGTGAGGTGGTTTTGATCCCACCCTTATGCCCATATGTGTCTTTGATTATATTTACATACATATATGTTATTTTCTCCCATCCCTCCTGATCCCACTTAGAATATCGGCTTCTTGAATGCAGGATTCTTTGGCTATTATCTTTGTATCCCTGGCACCTAGTTCAGTGTCTGGAATATTAGACCTCTAATGATTCTGAATGTGTGAAACTTCGGGGTACCATTAACAGAGAGGAGATCTGCAAAGTTGCTTTAAAAGATTTCACAAATGAAATTTTATTTACCCTTAATTTGAAATGCTAAATGAGTGATAGTACCTATTTCCAAGATTGTTCTATAAATCTAAAATTGAGACTTAATAAAGTTAATCCTTTAGTATATTGTGTGCATATATTGTGTATGTGTGCATTATATAATCCATTGTCAGCATAATGCTGTTCTCTCTCTATCTCTCTGTATCTCTATGTGTCTATGTCTCTCTCTGCCTTGTACATGTCACTCTCTGATTCTCTGTCTCTCAAGACCTGCCTACTTAGTTATTCCTTAATTCAATTCAGCAAGCATTTATTGAGCACCTGCTATGTGGCACTATGCTAGGTAGGCACTGGAGATACCACATAAGCACAAATAGTCCCTACTCTTAAGAGCTTACATTCTACTGCAGAAATAGGACCTTTATGCTGATATAAAAATAAAACAGAGACAGAAACAGAGAAGATGTGAGCATCATTTGTATTGCTTTTATTTGTTTCCATTTCTATTCTTGTATACTAACTATGGAACTTGTGAAAGACAATTTCTGTCTGGGGTATTATCATTAGATAGAAACAACTAGGTGGCACTGCAGTGGCTAGAGTGCTGGGCCTGAAGTCAGGAAGACTCATTTGCAAGAGTTCAAATCTGTCCTCAGATACCTACTAGCTATGTGACCCTGAGCAAGTCACTTCACCCTGTTTGCCTCAGTTTCTACATCTGTAAAATGAGCTGGAGAAGAAAATATTAAACCCTTCCAGTATCTTTGCCCAAAAACCTTCAAATGAGGTCATGAGGAGTTGGACACAATTGAGAAATGACTGAACAACAGCAAACACTAACCAAGGAACTTGCACAAGTCAATATTTGGCTGGGGTACTATTGTTAGACAGAAACACAAATGCTAAATTGGAGTATGAACCATAAACAAATAGCTGCTGGTTTCCAAACAATTGTGAGACAAGCAAAAAGCCACATAATTGCTGGTTGTCTGTGCAGAAAAGTACGTCCAATTGGCCACTTAGAGGACCCTCAGTTCAATCCATTCATCTAGCAACAACAGCAACAACAGGAAATCACTTTTAAACGTCTCTCAAGACCAGCCAGAAAAGAAGAAAGGATGTTCAAATATAAAGGGATATTTTGCCTCCATGGGAGTCACCTGCCTCTTGTTTTCCAGCACATTTCAGACTTTCTCCTGGGCGAGCAAACATTTTGTTTTTGCCAGAAGTGAAGCTTAAGCAGAGACAAGACCAGATGCTCTCTGAGGTGAACCTTCATTTTCATTTAGGAACCAATGGAAGTTCACAAACATGCAGTATCTAATATTGGTCTCTGTGGTCTCATTTAATGATACTGTGCTTCCTGCTCTGTCAAGGCCTAGGTCTGAATGTGTTCACTGAACATAAAGGCACAATGCTTTATGGGGGAGGATATTAACTAGAGCCAAGGAACTTTGTGCCTCAGTTATTCCATTGCTAGCCAGCACTAGCCATGGCCTTCCTCTAACGAATGGTGGGGCAATTTGGCACAGAAAATGTTATGTTTCTAAGTGTATGGGAGATATGAAGTGATTCACAATGTAAAGCATTTAAAATCTGCTTAAATGGGTTGTTTCCAAGAAATTAGAAATAATTGTGAGCACTCGTCTGCATTCAATGTCTCATAAAATCTGGAAACATATTTTGTTTGGCTGAGTGTCATGAATCTGAAGACCTCACAAAATAAAATGCTTCCAGAAATAAGAGTGGAAATCTTTCAAGGACAGGTTTTCTTGAAAGATTTCCAATGCATTCTGCCTTTGATTGAGTTGGAAGTTCTGCAAAAAACAGCTCTTTGCTTCTATGGGGCCTATGACCACATTCTCCCCATTTATGGAGTTCAGGTTTATTCAAACATGACTGTGAATTCCAAAGTGGAAAAACAAATGTAATGAGTGACATGATAAAAATACAGAGTGTAGAGGTGTCTCAAAGAAAAAAGAGATCCCATCCAGTCATGAAGGGTCAAAGAAAGCTTTATGATTCATCAGACTGCTACCACTCAGCCTTGACACAGAAAGGAAAACCCTAATAAGGTGGCCTGTACCTTATTCAGTCAGAATCAGAAGAAAAGAATCATAGAACTATGAATTGAAATAAAACTTGGTGAGCCACCTAGTCTAACCTATGTTTTGACGTTCAATCATTTCAATTGTATCCAATTCTTTGTGACCCCATTTCTTGGCAAAGATACTAGAGTGGTTTGTCACTTCCTTCTCCAGCCCATTTTACAGATTAGGAACAAAATAAAGTTAAGAGACTTGCCCAGGACCACACAGCTAGTAAGTGTCTGAGGCCACGTTTGAACTCAGAAAGTTGAGTCTTCCAGACTTCATGCCCAGCACTCTATCCACTGTACCACATAGCTGTCCAGTCTAACCTCTACCTGAGAAAGAATCCCCTTTCTGATGGTCTTGACTTGTCAGTTGTCAAGGCAGTTTCTGACATAGCCAATGTGGGAATTTATTTTCCTTGGCTCTGCATGTATGTTACAAGATTTGTTTTTTCTTTATTTTCTTAATTGTGGTAAGAAAGAGATTGGAAAGGAAATAAAAATAAATGCTTATTTAAACCACAAGTCAGTTGTCAAATCTTATCAATTCTACTTTCATAATCTCTCCCATCCACCCCCTTCCCATCACTCTAGTTTAGGTCCTCATCATGTTCTCCTCTGAACTTTTGGAAGAGCCTCAAATTTGTTTTCCTTGATTTCAACCTCTTCGCTCTCCAATCTTTCTTTCACGCAGCTGTCATATTGCCTTGGATTTAGAGGCAAAGAAATTGGGTTCACATCTCAGCTTGGCCACTGGGTGGGATGTTGGGCATCTTTACTTAATTATGTTGGGCAAATAAAATTTTAAATGAAATCAATGGCCAAAATAAAATTGAGGTCTTGTCAAGACTCTCTTAACTCTGGGAAAAAATACATTCTCCTCAGCTTGACATTGCATTTCAAGCCCTTTGCCACCCAGAGTCTCGCTCAAGCCTATCTGACAAAACATTTCATATTATTTTCTTTGATATTCTAGTCAAACTGGCCCACCTTTTGTTTCCCCAGTTCAGCCATTTGGTCTCCTTCCTTGTCTTTGCATAGTCTGTCCCATTCTTGGAATCCACTCCTCCTTACCTTCCCCTTATAATCCTTAATTCTTTGAAAGACTCAGCTCAAGTTTCCACCTTTGAAAGGTCTGCAGCCTTAATTATAAAGGCATTGCATTGTGTAAAAGCCTTCCCTTGATCCTCTTAGTTTTCAGTGCTTCTAATATTTCTTATATTTATTTATCTGTCTGTGTGTTGTATATCTCCAGTAGAATGTACCCCTATTTTTCCTTTGCATCCTGAGACTTTCTCTTCATAAAATAGACACTGAATAAATGTTCATTGAGTTGAATGGAATGGAATTTCCCTGGGTATTTCAAAAGAAAAGCATTGTGAGAATTAAAGAAATCAGGTAAGACATAGGTGGCAAGCTTGTGCCAAATTGTCTTGGTATTTTTCAGAGCTAAAAAAGCTTTTAATTCAAATTAGTTTAATCATTTCATCAGCCTGATAAGATAATTAAATGTCTCCAATTTTAAAAGACTTACAGTCTAATTTATGAAGGCAGTTCATTGTGTAAAACCTTCTAATCGATGCACGCTTGGCCAAACCAAATGAATATCAGAACCATGCTCATTAATGGGAGAAACTATATTCAGAAACCAGAGTTTATTTTTGTGATCACCCAGCAATTCCTTACAAGGTAAAATAGATGTCACAAGTGACTAGAAGGCATGTTTACTATGCTAGAAATTCAAAGTATTAAAAATTGCTGTTCTTTGCATTAAGTAAACTACCTTGAAATACAATCAACATGATTATGAAATTTTTACTCAGGCTAATTATGTTTTAATTCTGTTTGTCAGGAAGTCTACCATTAATAAAGTTTTTCTTGAATTGTTTCTCTAAACCTTGATGCTTCTAAATCCAGTGACTTGGCTTGTTCACAAGTATATGCAGGTATCGAACATTGGAAATGTTAGATACTAGAGGTTTCTCATTATAGATAGCTTGATCATATCAAATTGAAGCTTCTCAAACACAGAAACATCAAAATACAGATTGACTCCTTTCTTTTCACTCTTCAGGTACTCTCTCTAAGCCGAACACCAAGGCTATTGTCCCAGGACAAGGGAAGTAAACTGTAGAAACACAGGGTTCACTAGAGTCAAGGGGTCATCTAACTCCGGTCCCTTAAACATGAGTTCCCTGTTCAACATAGCTGCTGTAGGAACTGCAGCCACAGCTACCGAAGACCTAGAAAATAAAACTCTTTCCACCAAAGTCCTTGGCAATGTCAAATGGGTCAATATAACAAACTGATGTGATTTTCCCATTGTAAATGATATTAAGGTAAATGCATTTCTATTTTCTTTGGTACTTTCCCCTAAGGACCATGAAATCTTTCCATCTGACTTGCAATTGAAACTGTCCAAGTATAAGAAGGCTAGGTGGTACAGTCAATAGCGTTGGGCTTGGAGTGATGAGCACTTGAGTTCAAATGTGGCCACAGACACTTACTAGCTATGTGACCTTAGCCAAGTCACTTACCCTCTATTTGCCTGTT
This sequence comes from Phalanger gymnotis, assembly GCA_028646595.1. Lineage (NCBI taxonomy): Eukaryota > Metazoa > Chordata > Mammalia > Diprotodontia > Phalangeridae > Phalanger > Phalanger gymnotis. Next base: position 43,415,209 of record CM053626.1, read on the forward strand.
TTCTTATCTGTTACATGGGATGGATAATAGCACCTACTTCCCAAGGTTGTTGTGAGGATCAAGTGAAATAATAATTATAAAGTGCTTGGTACAATGTCTGGCATATAATAAGGATTATTTCAATATTAGCTATCATTATGTATGGTCTCCCTGATTGGAAGGTGTGTTCCTTGAGAGCAGAGACCATCTTATTTTTCTATTTTTATCCCCAGAACTTGGCACAGTACTTTGCAAATAGTAAATGCTTAATAAATGCCTTTTTACTCATTTTTATTCATGCCTCACTAGTTGTCACCTAGTCTTTGCCTGAAAACTTCCGCTGAAATAGCACCCATTATTTCCCAAGGCAGGCTAGTCCATTTTTAACCAATTATAATTTTTAAGCTGTTTCTTCCTCAAGTAAAACACTCTTTCCACCCATATTTCCTTACTCTGACTTTTGGAGACATGGAGAGCATGTCTAATGTCTTCTCCCATATGATAGACCTTCACATTCTTAAAGCTATGGGCCGTCTAAATCTTGTTAGGTCACACAGTAAAAGGAATGGAAGGAAAAATATCAAAGAAATATTTGAGATGAAAAAGAAGGAACTGTAAAGGTGACATGGGAGGGGGGGCTTTGAAAATGTGAAGGATAGAAGTTGAATTTGGGAAAGAGAAATTTGGGATATGGCAAGTTGAAGAGAAATGAATTGAGCTGAGGAGCAGAGAAAAGAAAGGAGAGGAAAAGGAAGAGTGATCAGATTAAGGGGAAAGGCAAAGTAGTTAGTAAGGCAAGTTAAAGAACAAAAAGTAAACAAAACAAGATGGTAAGATAAGGTAAGTTGTTAGGGGAAGGAAGCTATGTGTGACTGTCAAGTTTCTATGAGAAGATCAAAAAGGACATAGGAAGTTATAACCAGCCACAAGCACTTTGAAATACACAAAATGAAGATTTCTTTTCTGGTAAGTATGGAGCACAAGGGAGATTTTATTGAAACTTGTATTAACAATGACTGCTTGGATCTCTCCCATGGGGACTACTGTATATGCTCAAAGTGCAATTTCTTCTCTCTCTTTGAAAAGAAAGTGAAGTGATCCGAGGAAATCCTCTCCATACTTCCTATTACGGGTAGAAATGAAGGAGTCCATTTGTAAAAATGTAAAAAGAAAGAAGAAAAAGGATCTGAAGAGAGAGAGAGAAAAAGTATACTCACCTCTCCAATATAAGAAGAATGAAAGAATAACACATGAAGAAGGAAGGAAAGAATCACTGAATACTTTGAGGTAAGAAGGAACTTTGAACCTCTTCCTGAAGGGAAGGGAGCTGGATTCTCTGAAGAGGAAGCACATGTTTATCCTCTAAAAAATTAAAAATTAGATTTTCATGTGCTGTCAGATCTAAGATAACTCAATTGGGTCTGAGAATACAAAAGAATTTTGTTGGTTGGTGACTACTCAGGGATGTTAACACAGCTCTCTCTCTCTCTGTCTCTCACGTATATTACACATATATATTATACACACATACATTATATATACATATATATACACACATATGCATACATACATAATATCCATAATACATAATATCCATAATATATATTAGCCATATAGAGAAGTGGCGTTAAACCCAAATAGAAATGGGAGTAACTAAACCGTACATGAGGATCATTGCCAGCTACATATTGACTTAGAATACCACATACTAACATTATCTCTGATTTATTGTATTTTGTTAAATTTTTCCCATTTACATTCTAATGTGGTTCCAGACCCACTTGGAGTGTTATGGGCTGTACTGTAGCATTGTATCCCAGACTGTGTGTTTGACACCTCTGATACTGACATCTCTCTTCTTGTAGTCTATATCTAAGACACAGCAGAACCTCCCTAAGTATGACAATATGGTTGACCATTACTGACTTCTATTCATTCCTATGGGCATCGATGATGCTTCTAGAAGGAAACTCTGCTAAATATTTGCTGTGCTAAACATTTAAAATTTGTGGACAATAAACTGAAGACCTTGGGACATAGGTGGGATTTATATCACTGCTGTCTATCCATGGCAAGGGATGTAGAAAAGCAGAGTTGGGAAGTAAACGTGAATAAGGGGTCAGTGTCTGAGAACGGGACTTGTATTTCTAGACTGCAGCACAAAATAGAAGAATGACAGGCTTCTGACCAAGTGCAGAATGCATCTGAGAAGAATTGGATTTGCCTGGTTTTTTGAAAAATCTAAATTAGATGACTTTAAACAATTAAGAAAGAGGGAGGAAGAAAACTGTCAATTTATCATCACCAGCCTAGATACCAAAGAGAGTACCTACAACAAAAAATAGCAGCTGAGATACCCAGAAGTTCTCAGAAGACAAATTCCAAGAAAAGGGCAAGTAGTGAAACCCATGACCTCAGATTTCTCTACACAAATGTACAATATGTAGGCAACAAGTAGGATTGTTTAAGAGTCTAATACAAGAATGTAAATTGTATCACATAAGTATCACTGAACCTTGCTGGGATGAGATATACAGCTGGAATGAAGCTCTTATTCAAAAGAAACAAGATAGATTGAGAGAATACAGTGGGGTTTGAACTTTGAAGTAAAAAGATACATTCATAAGAAAAAAATCCAAATACCAGAAGGTGAAATTCATGGTGCAAAGCATTTGGGTGAAGATGATCAGAGGAAGAAATAAAAGTAATGTTGTCTCTGAAGTATAGTGCAAAACAAGTGAATAGAATGAAGAAATATATGAGAAATTTGGGGAACAGATGACGAGGCTGGCCCAGGGAGATGCCACAATAATGATTTGGCACTTCATTTATCCAGACACCTGCTTGAATTCTCTTTTTGCCCCAAAGCAAATCAACCAACAATTCCTTGATTTGCCTTGATGATAATTCCATCTTTCAAAAAGTGGAGGAATCAACAAGGAAGAGTTGCAGCTACTTCTCGGCAATTATGAGGACCTGATTACAGAGATAGAAACGAAAAGGAAAGTTGGGGGTGACAGGGAAGTGACTGCTACCAGTTGGAATTTGTGATGGAGGAGAGGAAAGCAGGGCATAGTCTAAATGGTAAGAACCCATGGACTAAAAGTCTACAAAGTAAGTAAGACTAAGATGAATGAATAGCTCCTATCATTGAAATTAGAAGGTTCAGAGAAAATAAATTCTTATTAAAAGGAGAAATTATAATTATATAGAGAATGATATAGTATCACAGATTTCTAAAAGATGTACAGAAATTTGCAGCAAGGATGGTACAGAAAAAAGAGAGAAGTCTCAGAGATCAATTCATTTAAGAAGGATCTGGGAGGTCTGAGTAGATCGCATGTTTGCTATGAATCAAGAAGGTGGTAGGACAGCCAAAAAAAATCAAACTTAATCTGAGCATGGATTAAGAAGCATAGCTTCCAGGAATGAGAATATTTTACCACTGAATCTGTCTCTACATAAATTTTTATTTCCATTTTTAAAAGTTTCTGATTTTGTTTGTTTCATTTGTTTTGTTTGTGGGATCTGTAATGTTATGTTCCATTCTCGGTGCCATATTTGAAAAGGACATTGTTGAATGACTTAAAAAGCATTCAGAGAAAGGCAACCAGCATGCTGAAAGGCTTTGAGTTTATGCCATATGAAGATCATCACAATAAGGTAGAAAAGAAGAGAGCATGCTACAGTGGAAGAACACTGAATTTGGAGTCAAAGGACCTGGGCTCAAATCTCATATCTATCACTGACAGGATGGGTGTGACCTTGAGTAAATTGCTTAATCTCTTTGTTCCTCAGTTTCCTCATTTGTAAAATTAGAGTTTGGTATAGATGATCTTTCCCCTTTAGCTCTAAATCTATGATCCCATAATCAGTATAGGAATTGGAAATGTTTAGAGGAAACTGGGGAAGAGAAGACTCAAGGGGGAAGTGATAACTGTTCAAGTACTGAAAGGGCCATCATGTGGAAGAAGGGTTAGACTAATCAGTCTCAGGGGCATAACAAATAGAAAGTGAAAGATGCAGCAGGGAAACTTTATGGTTAATGTCAAGAAAAAAGTCCCGAGAAGTAGAACTGTGCCCAAATGGAGTGAACTATGTCAGGAGGCTAGGGGTTCTATCTCATTGCATTTTCTAACAAATACAAAATAATCCCTTATTATTTGAGACATTGTAGAAGAGACTCTTGGATTGGCAAAAGAAACAAGATATGTTCTTTTCTTACTTTGAAATTTAATGATTCTAAGATTCTTCTTCATGATAAATGTCTCTGCTCTCCTCAACTCTTCATCATGTGATATGATCTCAAGACCATATGATAGCTAGGTTTCTTCCTTCTAGATGTTCTGTAGTGTTTACGATCCTGAAAAACTGAGAAATATTTTTGCCATTTTGGGAGATTATACAGACAACAAATAAATTTCAACAAAATACTCATGCAAAATATTTCCTGGGCTCCACCTGAAGTGTAAGCAGTGCTAATATCTCTGAAGCGCACATCAGTTTACAGTATGCGGTAAGCCTATGCTTATGCCTTTTGGCTTGAGGCTCATGTCTCAGCAAATGTTTTATAATAAGAAAACCTTTATGACATTGTAAGAAATGAAGTTCAGTATTTTATGTGGCTGGAAGACAAAAATACTGTAAAAAATAATGATATCGAAACAGATGATCAACCAAAGCTTTTAGAAATTCTCCATTTTAAAACACTGCATAGGTCAGTGTCTTAACAACACCAACAATTAAAATGTCATGGATCAATGAACTGTGCGGATTACTTAACAGATCGGTAAGTAAGACGCAATTCTAAATAGATCAGTGGACTAGAAAAAGGATAAGGAGTGATTAGCTCCTAAGGACCTCACATTTGAAAAGGCAAGTAGTTACCATGTATGGGAATAGAGGCCCCCTGCTTACAATAACAATACTCTAAAGTTTCCAAAGCACTTTTCTCACCTTGTGAAATAAGCAGTATACAACTTTTTACAAACCCTCTTTTAACTCTTAGAGAAACTGAGTTTCAGTGTGACTAAAGGATTAAGATTACACAGTTGGTTATCAGTCAAGACTCAAACTCAGATTTCTTAACTCCAAGAGCAGTAGACTTTGTGCCACGTTGCATTTGCAATCCCAAAGACAGAATGCCCGGTAAGTACAGTTATCACAAACCAGCTACAATTTGGGTAAATGCTGCTCTGTATGTGGAGAATGTGGGTCTAGACTATCACGAACTTTTGCTAATGTGACTTAGTCCAAAAGTACGTAGACAGGGAGATAGCCGCTTCACTTTCAGAATGAAATCAGGCTGGAGGGTCTCGAATGGAGGAGTTGGACTGAATGACTATTCAGCTCTAAATATATATCCCTAATGATAGCTCTTCAAAGAGTAGGAAGGAACAATTTAAGGTCCCTTTAGAATTCCTTAAGGAACCAAACAGAAATGGATAAAACTACAGCACATGCCCTATGATGGGGTACAGGTCTGCTGATATTTTACTAATTGGCCACATTACACCATTCCCCTAAAACTCAATTTGCATTTATGATATAGAGGCTTATAAAACCCATCCTGGAAATACCATAAGATAGCTGACATTTATAAAGAACACTACAGTTTACAAAGCACTTTAGATACATTGCCTAATTTAATCCTCACAAAACCCTAGGAGATTAAGACAAGTGTTATTATCCCCATTTACAGATGAATAAATTGAGGTTTTAAGAAGTCAGATTATTTGCCCATGGTTCAGAGTTTTGATTATAAGTTTCAGATGTAGTATTTGAACTTAGATCTCTACTAAGTGTCTTTTTATTCTGGGCAGGTGCCCAGGTATCTTTTGATATTGTCCGTTAAGGTTTATTAACAACTAAAATGTAGGAACTCTATTTAAACCGAACTTTATGTGGCTTAGCCACATAGTGGTAAGTAAGTGGTTGCTTGTGATTTCTGATGATGGCATCTGGAGACCAATGTGCCCATAGAGTTGCCCTTCAGCAAAATGGATTCTGGCCAATGTATTATTTCAGCACCTTGGGTGAATTCAGTCAAGGAAACAAGTCGAAAGTCAAATTTTGAGTAAATCTCTTGTATAGGATTTATGGGAAGACATAAACAAGAGTCATGCAGAATAAAAAGGAAGGCGTGGATGGGTTACGATTAGCATCAATGGACAGGGCATTCACATCAAGATAGCAGATCCATTAATTGTTCAGAGAAGTCTCCAGTAAAGATACTGTTTCTTTATTCTAAATATGCTGGGTTTTTTAAAGGTGTGTGGCAGAGCTGGGGCTTGACCCCAGGACTTCTGAGCCCAATTCCACTGCTTTTTACACTACATCTCACAGTTTCTGGTCTAAAAATGCTATTCAACTCTTAAAGTTGCTTTTTTTTAAGTATGCTTTTTTTTGAAAATTATTTTAATTTCATTGTTAACATATTTCTTTATAAAAGAACGTGTCTCTTCAAAAAGGATTTTGTCTCAAGTACATCATTTGTAACTTGTTGCTAGAAGGTAATCTGTTCAGAACTGTAGAAATAATTCAAGGTTCCCTCTCAATTTTATATACTTCTAGAATTTGGTTTTCTGTGGGCATTAATTGTGTGTTAAATAAACTCTGTAGCTTCCCTGGGACTTCCACAGTGCTCTGAAGATGGTAGGTGCTTAAAAATGTTTATTGCACTTAATGGAATTAGAATCACAGAGTTTGAGCCAATAGTGACCCTAGGTTATCTTGTCCAATCCCCTAATTTCATAGAGGATAGATTCAACTTGTTTTGTTTTGCTCCAGAAGGAAGAAGTAGGAGCAGTGAGTAGGAGTTGTATAACAAAAAAGGCTAAATTGGACCTAATATAAAGAAATATTCTATTAGAGTTATTCTTCCTAACTGTAGATTTTCATACATAAGGTTACATGACAAATTAGATTTATGATATATACATATATATATATATACATATATTATATATTATATATATATGGTGGTCGCCCATGTTGTAATGCTTCACATATCTTACCAGGTATGTGGATACTTATTCTCTGGGCTAGCTTCCTCATTACAACCTTCTCTCACATTGTTAGGTCTAAGTTTCTAGAGAAAGACCATCACCACATGGTTACACTCTTGAGGTACTAGAGCTAACTCACCATTCTAGCTCTTGAGCCCCTACCAATGTGCTTCACTTTCAATCATTTATAATAATTACACTTTATGGATCTTAAACATAACCATTTATTCAATAATAAGGTGAAAGAAATAATAGTATCAGAAGTGCTCATAGGCTAAAGCAATGCATAAATAGGAAATATAATAAGTATATCACAACCTACACATAAACCAAGGCTACATTCTTCTACCAATGCTTCGTTGGGAGAGTAGACACATGAACTTGATAATGAAGAAGTCAGATGACTTGTCCGTGGTTGTAGAGCATTGATTCTAAGTTTCTGAGGTAGTATTAGAACTTAGATCTCTTCTAAGCATGTTCTTATTCTGGGTAGTTTCCCAGGTATCTTGAGAAAAACCCATATGCTCAATGTAACTCAAATTCTGGAAATAGAAAGTTCACTGTCCCTTTTCTATTTCAAGAACCATCCATAAAAATATCCTTGGTGAATGTAACTTCTATAATGTTCCCATTGCTAAATTGAGTTGATCCAAGCTGTGCACTTGACTAGGAACAATGACACCTTTAGCTTTCTTCTCATATCTTTCTGATTTCATATTATAGTCAGATAGCTTATATTTGTCCCATAACCATACAATAGGCTTGGTTGCTATAATATCCTGGTTATTAACCTAAAAGTCCTCCAAATTACTGAAACCTCTTCTGTTTTCCATTTGCTCTGGCAGTCATTAGCTTGTCACCTTCAAAATTCAGTGACAAGTGTCTTGAAAATCTGAATCAGAGACGAACAGCTTGAGAAACTGTAGCTCTCTTAGAACTCTGAGGAGGCTTAACATAGCAACATACCTTAAAGATGTGCTGCATAGATTATGAATATGATGTGACTTTGTGATACTAGTCATCAAATGGCACTGTGCCCTCACTTCTTTTGTACTCTTCCTACCTCTTTTGCACTCTCAGTAAAGCTCTGCTATCAGTAAATGAATAAAAATGTAGTTTTACTAATGAATAAGTGACTGATGTAGTTCATTGATAAGTATAATAATAATAGCTTGTACTTATGTAGCACATTAAGACTTACAAACTCTTTCCATGTGTTATCTCATTTGAGCCTCACAATAGCCCTATGAAGTAGGTGCTATAAGTATGCCCATCTTACAGAAGAGGAAACAGGAGGAAATAGGTTAAGTGACTTTCCCCGGGTAGCACAGCTAGTAAGCATATGAGGCTGGATGCAAAATCAGGTCTTCCTGATTCCCAATCCATTTGGAGTCTCTATTGACTATTCTATCCACTGCACTACCTAACTGACACTTAATTCAAAGTGTAGTGTTGTTGTTTCTCTTTCGTTTTCAAAAAGGCCAATGACATCAGGAGAGTGATATCTTGACTTGCAAGTGAATTCAATTTAAGTGAGACAGAGCTCTTCAAAGTCATCAATCCCATTCTTTCCTCCAGAGCCATCGCAGTCCAGTGGCAAGACACAGCTCAGGATGACTGGTGATAGCAAAGGACACAGTGGGAGACCTTGGCCTTTTTAAGGTAAGATCTTTCCCGTACCTAAGTTCATCTGAAGCAACACCCATTCAGTAGTTATTGGCCTAGCAAAAAGTGAGGTAAAAGAAGACCCACTTTGTCTTCACAAAAGAATCAATCAGGGAGGGGAAGACCCTCAGAGTTTCTGGTCAGAACAGAAACAATCGCTATCTACACTCGCTCTGAACTAGCAAAATCGAAACAATGAACCAAAGTATAATGACTCTTATGGGATACATACAATTTTAAAGAAATAAAAATCCTTACCTAATTGAATAATGTTTTAATAGTGGAAACTTGATGCATAGGTATTACTTTTGAGGCAGGGAATTTTTGTCAAATTTTCAACTCATAGTACTCCCTACATTTTGTAAATGTTAATAGTAAGAGTACTAAATTTAGTCACAAAACCTGGTTTTAAGTCTTTTCTATGATACTGAGTATGTATAGATCCTAAAACGGTTCACTTATCCCTGTAAGACTTCACTTTCTTATCTCTGAAGTCAGAGGCTTCAACTAGATAGATGCCCTCAAATTTTCTTTCCAGTTAAAATATTTTATAAAGACCATTGGACTTGTGTCAGGAAGACTTGGCTTTGAATGCTCCCTCAGACACTCCAGACACTCAGTAGTTGTTCAACCTTGAGAGTCATTTAACCTCTGAACCTCAATTTCCTCATATATTAAAAAGGAGAGAACAGTAATACCGGCCAAAAAGTCTATTGTAAGGGTCAGACAAAAATATTGGACATAAAATACTTTCTAAATCTTAAAACGCAATATATGTCAACATCTGTTATTTTGGATTATTGTATTATTTATTATTGTATTAATTGTACCATTATACTGGATAGTTGATTCCTTATTTTGCCTTTCAATCAATCAACAAGTAATTTTTGAGTGCCTGTTACGTATCAAGAACCAAGCTAGGAGCTGCGGATACAAAGACGTGCACAAAAATAGTTTTGCCCTCAGGTAGGTTACATTCTATCAGAGTATACGAAGAACCAAATTTATGAAGTACTAAGACACAGGACAAAATCCTTATTACTGATATCCCCACAATGGAGGAACTGGATCCCTATGTGAATGATTTCCTTCAGTCCACAGAATGTCCCCTGCCTTTCTGCACCAAACCTCAAGGAGTTCCCTTAGATTTTGGCCAGCTCACCACAGACTCATAAAGCTAGCTGGAAACAGACCACAGAGACCCTGCTTCTATCCTTGCAAAGCCTATGCAACTACTTCCTAACAGCGTAGGAGCAAACGAGCCTTTATTAGTTTGATCTAACTTGCCACCAGCAAGGCAGGGGAGTCCTGGCAGTTCCTTTCAATGGCTTCACTTATGAGCAGGGATTAGTTGGGACAATTTACCTGGAATCTTCAGATAAATAGGGAGGTGATATGCTTCAGCATAAAGAAGGCTGGATTTGGACTCAGAGGACCTGAAAATAAATCCCATATTGCCTCTATGACTTTGGGCAAATTATTTAATCTCTCTGGACCTCACATGACTCATCTGTCAAAAAAAGGAAGTGAGATTTTATTTTTTCTCAATGCCTCTCCAGCTCTAAATCTATGATTATGTGACCTTGTTACCCAGCCTGCTTACCTTTGGAACTCCTTCTGCCAAATTCAGCCATGTCCGATCTCTCAATTAAATGTTGTCCTCACTTCAATCAACCAATAGGCATTATTAAGTGCCTATTAAGTGATTGCAATGTGACACTGTGCCCAGTTCTGGGGGTATAACAAAAAAGCAAAAACAGCCCCTGTAGTCAAGGGACATACGTTATGTTGAGGGAAATGGAGTGGAGAGAGAGAGAGAGAGAGAGAGAGAGAGAGAGAGAGAGAGAGAGATCAAAGTCAAATAGAGAAGCAGAGATTTTAAAAGTTACACTCAAGAAAGAAGTTTCTTCAGGGAATGGGGGACCACCAATGCAAAAGCATGAAGAGAGAAGATGGAATATCACGTGAAAGGAGCACAAAGTAGGCCAGTATGGCTGAATTATAAATAGTTCATGGAGGGGAGTATTCCCAGAATAGAAAGATAAGAAGGGAGGTTGTGAAGAAGTTTAAATGCAAAATGTGGAAATTTACATTTGATTCTAAGGGTTATAGGGAATCAGTAGAGTTTATTGAGCAAGGAGGAAATGTGGTCAGACCTGGGCTTTAGAAAATCACTTTGATACTTCTACAGAGGATCTGGCTGGAGTGAGAGATATGAGACTGAGATCCCATTATTACAAGAATATTACAATTATCAATTAGCTATTACAATTATCTAAGTAGGCAGTGATGAGGGCCATATTAAGGGCCATACTAAGGTTATATAAATGGAAGAAGACAGTATGTGTGCAAGAGATCTTATAAAGAAAGAAATTGCAAGATTTGGCAACTGATTGGAAATGTGGGTCAAGAAAGAGAGAGGAATCAAAGATAAAACTGAGGTTATCAGTTTGGGTAATTGCAAGTATTGTTCTGTCCTTAGCAGTAATAGAAAAGTTGGGAAAGATGGAAGAATTTGGGAGTGGGGGGAAGATAATGATTTCTGTTTTGGGTATGTTGAGTTTGAGATGCCTATGGGGCATCCAGTTTCACATGTCTAATAGGCAGTTGATGATGCAGGATTGGAGCTCAGCAAAGAGATTAGGGCTATAAAAATAGATCTTGGAATCATAAGCATAGAAATGATAATTGAACCCATGGGAGCTGAGGTCACCAAGTGAGAGAGTGTAGATAAGAAAGAGAAGACAGACCATCAGGGATCACATAGAGTTAGTGGGTGTGATGTGGATGAGAACTCAGCAAAAGAGACTGTGAAAGAAAGGTCAGACAGGAAAGAAGAGAATCTAAAGACTGCAGTCACTAAAACCCAGAGAGGAGAGGGAATTCAGGAGGGATGAGTGGTCAACAGTGACGAAAAGTGCAGGGAGGTCAAAAAGGATGAGGACAGAAAAGAGGCCTTACATTTGTCAATGAAGAGATCATTCATAACTTTGGAGTAACCTCTTTTGGTAGGATTATGAAGTTGGAAGCAAGATTGAAAGGGGTTTAGAAGAAAGTGAGAGGAGACGAAGTGGGAGCACTGATTATAGATATCTTTTTCAAAGAGTTTAGCTCAGAGAAGAGGAGAAATACAGGATGATAGCTATAGGGCTTGGCAGAATTTAATAAAAGATTTTATAAGGATAAGTGAGACTTGGGTGTGTTTACAGGCAACAAGAAAGGAACAAGGAGGTAGCAAGAGATGGAAAATTAGAGCAAGAGATTGGGGATGATCATGGGGGCAATATGCTGGAGAGGACAGGAGGGGTTGCTATGAAAGGTAGATGTATAGGAATTAGCTTGGGAGTGTCACGGCCCTTAGAAGTCAAGAACCTAACAAGTTTCTGGGAGATAGTGTGCTCTGTCTAGAAACTTAGCCAGGAAATGGTACGGGGTCTGTCTTGGGCATAGACCTAGAAAGAAAGCAGGCAGCATCACATTTGTTTATCCTGGTCAAAATTCATTTGAGTAGAGCCAGTTGTTAAACTCTTTATGTACTTTCAGAACCTATAGTAGCCAAACTGGCACTAGAAGAATCCCAACTGCCCCATTCCCATCAAGTGTTTCTCAAGAAGTACTATAGAAATCATTGATTTTTCTGGAATGACACACCTTGAGATCAGAAACAATTTTTGACACTTGCTGCCTCTCTGGCCTGGGAACATCCGTTTAATCTTCCTAGGACCATCCTATTTTCTTTCTGATAGCTTTAACTGTCTAGAATTGTTTTTCTTTTAAATTATATCAAACTGAAACCTGGTTCTTTGCAACTTCTACCCACCATCTTTAACAGCCCTCCAGGGAAAAACAAAACAAGACTGGGCCCTCTTTGTGATGACAAACCTTTGAGAGCTTAAAACAGTTGTTATGCACCTTCCCCCTGCTCATTATTCCTCCTTTCTGGATCATACCACCCCTTCACTTCTCCTCTGAGCTGAACATTTATTAGGTAGCTGCTATATGCTAGGCACTCTACTAAGCACTGGGGATACAAAAAAGAAGCAGGAGACAGTTCTTTACCTCAAGGAGCTTATAACCTAATGAGGGAGATAACATACAAATAAATATACACAAAGCAAACTATATACAGGATAAATAGGAAATATTTAATAAAGGGAAGGCACTGGAATGAAGAAGGGTTGGAAAGGCATTCTGTAGGAATTAGGATTTTAGTTGAGATTTAAAGGAAGCCAGGGAGGTCAATAATCAGACTGGAGGAGAGAGTGTTCCAGGTATAGGGGACCAAAGTATAGGCCAAAGGAAGTGCCCTGAGGGGAGACGTGGAGTGTCTTGTTCATGGAATATCCAGGAGGCCAGTGTCACTGAATCAAAGAGTATGTGGAAAAGAGCAAGGTGTAAGAAGAATGGAAACACAGGAGGGGGTGAGGTTATGAGGAGCTTTGAATGACAAACAGAGAATTTCGCATTTAGTCCTAGAGGCAATAGGGAGTCAATGAAGTGAAAAGGGGCCATTAAACCATACTTAGGGATGCCTGCTGCCATACTGACTTTAAAAACACTATCTGTATTTTATTATATTTTTATTTATTTTGTTAAATATTTCCTAATTACATTTTAACCTGGTTCCTGTTGCACTCAGGAGTGCTGTGAGCTGTATGAACCCTCAGTGCATGTTTGACAGCTCTATGCCTTACAGAATCTCCAGCTAACTACACTTTGTTAGCTACTTAGCTTTTTAGCTCCCAGTGGTTGAAATCAGCCTTCTGATTAGAGGAATCTGGAAGATATCCATCATAAGCAGCACTAGGCTTGGCAGAAGATCAGATATAAGTTATAGGTAAATAATTCATAACCCCATATAATTGATAATCATTGGTCAATGGTGTTTCTGCCATTGGAGTGACAATCAGGTTAAGGAAATAGAAATAATAATATAATAATAGGCTCCCAAGAGCTGGAACCAACCCAAAGGTAAGATGCACCAGGCATCATATATGATTTGCTGATGTATTATATATAGCCTAGATCATAAAAGTCTTTTATTTATCTAGAATATCAGAGTCCAATTTGGTTTGTTCTTTAGTTGAACTTGGTTCTCTCAATACCTCAGAGCACTTCTTAATTCCTGGGGTCAGCATAAGATGTTGAGAATTATGACTTCATGGACCAGAAAGTAGCTGTTGTTTGTATTCATGGATGTGAATGTGTGAGTAAAAGCTTTGAATAGGAATGTTTTCATATGTGTCAAAAATAGTTGAGGTCTAGGGTGGCATGAGCAGTGCAATGCAAGGGATACTCCAATTCTCACCTGTGCAGTCTGGGGACACCAGTGTTTAAAGAAGTTTGCCACAGGGAAGAAGCAACCCTCCATGTCAACACTCTGAAGGAAAGCTCCATTCACTGCATGCAGCTTACAGATCTGACACATGTACCAATTTAAGTTGGTGAGTCTGAAAAGTTAAATCATTTTTAAAAAATGATTAGGCCCCCACTAGTTACAGCTCAACACTTTCTCCTGTCCCCCTTCTTACTTGTGGTATGTATCTCTTGGGTCTATTTATGCTTTTATTCAGAAAAAAATAAATTATTTTCTTAAATATTCTTAAATATTTCTTAAATAAATATTTTCTTAAATATACCCATAAAAAAGTATGTATGTGACACTTTATGTCATGATCAATGCTGTAAAATACTCTATCCTTTTATATTAAAAATAGGGTACAATTTAATTTTTAACAGGGAAATATCTTTTAGTTTCAATGAAGTGTGGAATCTGCCAATCCATTTTCAGTCATCTATAAATACTCAAATGAAAGCGAATGAACCTCATAAAGGGTTTTTTTTAGCCAACTGTGGCTGACTGAAAACCAATTTGCAATCAATGGCAGACAAAAATAAACTGCTAGTTCATATTTGTTTCTAATTGTCAGAGAATTTTTTTTCCAATTCTTATCACTGAGTAATAATTTCCCATTTAAAATGGCATGTTGCATGTATCTAAACTAATTATTTTTTGTAGATTGAAATCACAAGAATAATACTCTGGACATTCTACTTAATGAAGCCCAGATTGACCCAAACTGTGATTGGGAATAAGGCAGAAGGAAGAAAGGGAAAAATAAAAAGACAATGTTTTGTTTATAGGTGCAGAAATAGAATGACCCAATAGAACCATAATAACATCTTTTTCTAATAATCCAGAAATTAAAATAATCCAGAATAAAGCAACCTATAATGTACCTCCTGATACCAACAGGAGTCATTAAAGCATGTGCTTAGCAGCTTTTTTCAAATCTTAATCAAGTCTTGAATTCATCTTAGGGAATTCCAAGAGGGACTTAGTTCCAAAATCCAATCCTGAAGCTATTCTGGATGTAATTGACAGAAGCCAATCTGTCTTGTGCATCTGTGCCTTAAAATAAATGATAACTGATTTTATATCTAATTTGGTATTTTTAGGAGAAGAGGCAAGAACCAAATTTCCCCAGGTCACTGGTGAACAAACATGCTGAGAATATGAGACGAGGGTGTCCTTTCCTTTGTTGTGCTTGATCTCAAAAGATGAAATGTGTAATAGGACCTCTAACATTCATGCTACTACAAGCAAATCAAAGATAGGATCCTATATGATGACCACGGAAGATAAGAACCTTTCTGCTTGTTCCACCAGCTTGCTTTCCCTTCCTTATAATCTCTAAAATATTCAGGATATGAAATCAATAATAGCCTCAAATCTTTCAAGAATTTATTCAACATACAGTAAGTAAGTTTTTAATGTGGGCCAAGTATGAAGCTAGGTACTAGAGGTGATAGAAATTTTGGATGAGACATAGTCCCTACCTTCAGGAGGCTTACAATCTAATAGATGTATCACACCAACACAAATAACTATAGTGAACAATATCACATGCAAATACATCAAAGCTTTGTGAAATGCTACATGGCATGTCTGAGGAAGAATATTCTCAACCAATCAACAAGTATTTATTAGAAACTGCTTTATTCTGGGTATTGTGCTGGTGCTGGGGATTTGAAGAGAAAAAGGGAAATGATACAGGCTTTCAAGGTGCTTAGAAACAATTAGGAAAGACAACATACACATATGTGTATATATGTATGCATATATGCACGTACACATATGTATACATACATATTAGTATATACATCCTTTAAAAACATATAAGTATATAATAGAATAAATATATTCAGTATAAATATGAACTAAAGTTAAGGCAATTAAATGTGAAGTATTTAATGATAGAGGACATTAGCATTGGAAGAAATATCAGAAAATGTATTATGTAGAAGGCAATCCTCAGAACTATGTCTTGTAGGAAGTTGGAATTATTTGAAAAGGAAATACAAAGTAGGAATGGGCTGTGCCAGAGCAGAGATGGGAGGGGAAATGAGATATATGAGGAACAGAAAGAAATATGGTTTGATTAGACCAGAAAGTATAGGAAGAGGTAATATGTGTGCCTAGAAGCATGGGAGGGGATTCAAAGAAGACTTCACAGATCAGGAGGAATTTTAATTTGTCATTTTAAGATGGGAAGGATTTCATTAAGTGATAAGGGGAAGGCAGGACATTCTCTTAAGGCAGGGAAAAGCATGAACTGAGGCAATGCTTGGAGAATAGGAAGCAGGCCAGTCTAGTTGGAGTGGAGAATGTTCAAAGATGAGAAATATAAAATAAGACTGGAAAGACCTTAGGGTGCAAGGTTGGTGAGAGCCTCAATTGCCAGACTACAGAACATGAACTCCATTGTAGTCAATTGGGAGCCTCTGAAGATTCTCGAACATAGGAGTGACAAGGCAAGATATGTTCATGTGAAAGATTTTTCTGGCAGTGGTCTGAAGGATCAGTTGGAAGGCAGAACGAGTAGAGGATAAAAGACATATAATACTTCAATCAGGTGGCAAAGAGGCCCTATATGAGAGTAGCAGTGAAAGCAGGTGGGACAACTGTTACTGAGGTGCGCATTTATGGTTATACATTTGAAAAGGGTCTGTCAAGTCCCAGGATTAGGACATAGGAAGGGCAAACTTGTTTTTTTCCTGTTCTTTAGACTAAATTTTAAGGAAGCCCTTTTGTTTGGTTTGGTTTTGTTCTTTGTGTGATAGATTTCACTGTTGCCAAGGTCCCCACTTAACTGGTTGTGATGATTTCTTTAGAATCACATCCCTTGATCTGGAAAATCCCACTCGTCTTTTGCACTCCAAGATTTAAAATCCTCTTTGTCATCTTCACAGACATATGCTTTGCTTTCACCTACCCAGGCCAAGCAAATGCTGGATCATTTTGGACTTAAATCTTTCATTTGCTTTACAGAGCCCAGACTGAGCCGCTGAAATCAGTCTTCCGGAAGAAATCAATAACCAGAGTTGTTCTGTGCTTTTTGTTGGAGACGAACCATTGTCCACTTATCCACTCACCCTCTCTCCCCACCCCCTGAAAAAAATCTAAAACTCAAAAATCTTTGAATGCAGTTTGGTATGTGCTCATAACTGTAAGCTGGATCTACATACTGTAATATAGCATGTTGCATACTATAAATTTTCTCTTCTTTTGAGTATAATTAAAATTTTTATGATGTTGCTTTTTCTCTACTAAATGTTTATTTCCATTAAGGAAAGAGTTGAGCTTCAGTTTATATGACAATGGAATTTCCTGTACAGTCAGAATATACCTAATATTGTTAGAATTAAAACTAAAGAATATCTTGGTTCAAGTCCACCTTAGCCATGTTCTGGCTATGTAATCCTGGGCAAACACACTGTGATCTAGGCAACTCTCTGAGAACCCTAAGTGGAAGAAAAAGGTGGCAGATGTTGCTGATGAAGGGAGTTCCTTATATAAATGAAATCAAAGGTGAAATGACTTTGGTTGTCATTAGAATGTCAATGAAACCAGAGTAAGACTGATCATATATGTAGACTGAATTCTATATTTCTGAGTCAGATTTTCAGGTGGCACAGTAGATAAATTATTGGAGCAGGAGTCAGAAAGTCTTGAGTTCATAATCCAGCCTCAGACACTTATGAGCTATGTGACCCTGAGCAAGTCATTTAACCTCTGTCTGTCTCCGTTTCCTTATCTGTAAAATGAAGACAATAAATGGATCTTCCAAGTTGTTGTGAAGACCAAATGCTATAAAATTTGTAAAGTACTTTGCAAACCTAAATGCCACATAAATGTTAGCTATTATGATCCCAGAGAAAGCAGTCAGAATCTTTTAAAAAGTCCTCGTTACCTTTCTATGTACAGTATGCTTTCTGACAACAGAAAGAGTCCTAGATAAGACATGGAAAAGCTCTGCATTTGATCCAAGTCCTGTCCTCCCCTCAAAAAAAAAAAAACCCATCCAGCACTCTTGTCATATGACTCCAAACTCTTCTCTTTAAAATTCAGCTCATGTCTAGTCTAGTCTTACATGAGACAAACTTATGAGCGAG
Organism: Phalanger gymnotis; assembly: GCA_028646595.1. NCBI lineage: Eukaryota > Metazoa > Chordata > Mammalia > Diprotodontia > Phalangeridae > Phalanger > Phalanger gymnotis. The sequence goes on from CM053626.1 coordinate 43,433,316, forward strand.
GCAGAGACAGATACATCTTCAGCTCCCATGGTGCCTGTCCCTCTTCCCTGGACGGGATACATAGGATATGATGGTTTCAATTTGGCTTGATTTATTGATTCTACTTTTTTAACCTTTCAAAAGTGAAGACAGCCGCATTTCTATGTTCCTCACTCATTTAAAAATAATGGAACACCACGACCTCAGAAGAATCAGTAATGTAGGTGACATGAGACCAGTAGGGCACAGGGTCATTGACATAAGGCCGATATGTATTGCCGAAGGTCACTTGGCCATGAGAAGGAGGATAAAAAAACAATGACGAGAAGACATAGACTAGAAAAGCAAGTGGGCTCATCAAATAGTTTTAGAGAGTGATGAAAGTAGATTATTAATCCATCATTCCATCAACAAGCATTTATTAAGCACCTACTTTGGGCATAGCACTATGCTAACCACTGGAGATACAAATGCGAAAACTAAAATTATGCCTACTTACAAGAAACGTTTTCTAATGGGGTGATCTACTTTTTCGACCCAGGAATATCCCTAGCACCCAGATAAAAAGGAAGACCTTGAACTGTGGAACCTCTATGAAGGATTTTTGGGACAAGAGTTACATGGAAGGAGAAAGTATGGGTTATGATGGTCACTGATAGGAATCACTTTCATCAATGGGATCATGGATACATGCAAGCATCAGGGTACAACGTATAGCCTTAGAGCCTAGTATCATAATGATGGAGGCAACTCGGTGGCTCAGTGGATAGAGTACTGGGCCTAGAGTCAGGAAGACCTGAGTTCAAATTGCACCTCAGACACTTACTACCTGTGTGACCCTGGGCAAGTCCCTTAACTTCTGTTTGCCTTAATCCACTAAGAAGGAAAAGCAAAAACACTCTGATATCTTTGCTAAGAAAACCCCATACCCAATATTGGCATGATATGGCCCATGGGGTTGTGAAGAGTTGGACACAACTAAATGACTGGACAATGATGACAACACCATAACGATGATCTAAATCTAAACATGTTAACCTCATTTTATAGAAGATAAATAATGTCAAGATGATTTTTTTAATTACAAGGTTATTTCCCCCAGGTCTGTGACTCCCCCAAATTCTATGTCACCAGCTGTTCCTCCATCTGTGTTTTCAATATCATCTTTCACTATTCCAACTAAGCCAAACTGTGGCCTCCTCAATATCTATTGCTTCCTCTCACTTGGGGGCTTTTACTCACATCATTTCTACCAACCCAGAGTTCCTCCATCATCTTCCTCTTGATCAATTTGTAGCTGTGACATCCCTTAAAACTTGGTGCAAGAAACTCATGTCCTCGACATAACCTTGCCATTGTTCTGATTAGATTGCAAGCTCCATTAGATTGTAAGCTCCTTGAGGCCAAGGCTGTCTTTTGCCTCTTTTGTATCC
>CM053626.1:43435227-43464523 GCA_028646595.1 Phalanger gymnotis
TCCTAAATGGAGAATAGAGGAGTTTGTATTTGATCTGATAAGTACTAGGAAGGAAGTCAATGCAGCTTATTGAGTGAGAGAATCACACATTTGTTTGGCAGCTCTGTAGATAGATTGAAGAAAGGAGAAACTTAAACCAAGACCAACCATTTGCAGGCTATTGCAATAGTCAAGTGAAGAGGGAATAAAAAGCTAGACCAAGGTGGCAGTTAGATGAGTAAAGAGATGGATGCAAGGGATTATGTGGAAGGAGAAACAAGAAAACTTAGCAACTGATTTGATATGTTGAGATTGAAAGAGTGAGGAGTCAAGGTTATGACTCTGTGGCTTAAATGATAATTGTGCTTTCAACAGAAATAGGGAAGTTTGGAAGATAAGTGAGGTTTTTGGAGGGACAGGGAGTAGCGAGTGCTGTTTGGGATAGGCTGAGTTTGTGGTGTCCGTGGGACATACAGTTTAAACTGCCTAATGGACATGGGCAGGAGTCAGGAAGAGCTAAGTTCAAATCCAGCCTTAGATACTTACTAGCTGTGTGACCCTGGGCAAGTCACTCAACCCTGTTTGACTCAATTTCCTCATTTATTAAATGAGCTGGAGAAGGAAATGGCAAACCACTCCAGTATCTTTGCCAAGAAAACCTCAAATTGGGTCATGAAGAGTCAGAAAGGACTGAAATGACTGAACAACAATAACCACAATAGATATTTGGTAATGAGAAATTGGAGCTCAAGGGAGAGATAGGACTATATGTTAAATCTAGGGTCAAAAGCATGGAAGCAATAATTAAATCTGTGTGAGCTGATAAGGAGTGAGAGAGGGAGAGGGAGAGGGGGAATGGGAAGAGAGAGAGAGAGAGAGAGAGAGAGAGAGAGAGAGAGAGAGAGATAAAGGAGGAGGAAAAGAAGGAGAAGAAGGAGAAAGAAGAAGAAGAAGGAGGAGGAGGAGGAGGAAGAGGAGGAGGAAGAAGGGGAGGAAGAGGAGGAGGAAGAGGAGGAGGAGGAGGAGAAGGAGAAGAAGAAGAAGAAGAAGGAGGAGGAGGAGGAGGAGGAGGAAGAAGGGGAGGAAGAGGAGGAGGAAGAGGAGGAGGAGGAGGAGGAAGAGGAAGAGGAGGAGGAGGAGAAAGATGAGGGTAGAGCCTTTGGGCATAGCCACAGTTGGTGAACACAATATGGAGAATATATTCAGCAAAGGTGATTGTAAAGGTCAGGGAGCAGGAGAACTAAGAATGAGCAGTGTTATGAAAACTCAGTGGAGAGTATCCAGAAGTCAAGGGTGTTCAACCACATTATGTGCTGCTTTATAGGTGCAGAAAGTTGAGAAATGAAAAATGCCCAAGGGAATCTGATAATTAAAACATCATCGATGTCTTTGAAGAGAACAATCTTAATGTTAAAAGTTGGAAGTATAATTATAAAGCATTAAAAAGTGAAATGAGAGAAAGTGAACGTTTATTTCTAGGCACTCGGCAATGTGAATGGCAGAGATATGGTATGATAGCAAGGAGATAGTGCAGTCCAATGAATTTGTTTTTATTGGTTTTAAGATTGTGGGAGATCTGGGTATGTTTCTAGGAAGCAGGGAAGGCCTCAGTAGACAGGTATAGATGAATAATTAGAGAGAGGGGATGATTGTGGAACTAATCTGTTGAAGTAGATAGAATACAATGGGATGGAGGGTCAATATTAAGGTGTTGACCTTGGTAAGAAGGACCGCCTCTTCAATGGAGACTGAAGTAAAAGGAGAGAAAATAGAATATGATGTCCAAGAGTTTTGAGATGAGATCATGAGAAAAAGAGGGAGCTTGTCTCTATTTTCTCAGTAAGAGGAAGAGGTAAGGTCCTCAACGGTGAGAGTAGAGGGTAGGGTGGGGCAGGAGTTTGCAGGAGACAGGAAATAAATTAGCATGTTGTAATTTATAATATAATTGTATAGCTATTTTACAGTTCTGTGTCATATTTTTCCCTAGTACTACGTTATAAATTCAATAGGCACGAGGACCACCTTATCTTAACATCTCTTCTAGTGCCTACCAGAGTTCTCTGGCATATGAATGAATGAATATGAATAAGCAGTTGGATCTGAGTCAGGAATGAATGAATGAGAGAATTAATAAAAGAGTGAATAATAGTGTGACAGGGAGGCAACACTCAATTTGGAGTTAGAAGATCTGGGTTCAAATCTAGGTTTCATCTTTTATTTAAATCTGTAACCTTGGGCTTCATATCTTCGGGTTTCAGTTTCCTTATCAGTAAAATCAGGGAGTAGGATTGAAAATCTAAGATACTGTTCATTTCACATTATCAGGAAATAATTTTTTTTTAATGTTCAGAAATTTTAGTGGATAGTTTAGATTCCCAGCAACCTCAGAATTGGGTGGTTTATTACAATAAATTTTGGGTAGCCTCTTGACAAGTTTTTATTTTCTAGATTTACCAATTGGTCATTAGAAAACAAAATTCTTAAATTTCTTATAAAACTCAAGAACTTCCTTCGAACACAATCTTTGAAAATGAATGAATGCATCAGAGATCGGTCTAGACCAAATCTATTACTGCTAATAGTCAACGTCTTTTGGGACATAGCAGTAAATTCTTAGAGCCAGATTACAAGTAATCATCCGTAAAAACAATGAAGGTTCTCATGTTGAAATCATTATAAGGTTGTCATTGCATTAAAAATGATGTCTACTGTTTCAGTCTTTATAAAAGCTTAAAAAATACTGAACAGAGAAATTTCTGAAATGCATTTTGAAAGAAGACAAAAAAGAAATAGAATAGACTATTTTTAAAAAAAAAATCTTCCAAGGGAAATGTAGAAAATACTAAATAGCTATTGAAGAGGCTGTCATATCCCTGAAGTTTCCTTTGTTGCAAATATGACAAAAAACTTAATATTCCAAATATTCTATCACATTGGTTGATCAGAATTCCCTCCCTCGTTTCTGCTGATTCATCAGAACTTTCTTTTCTATCTCCATCTTTACCAAAAAGAATATAAAGAAATGCAGACAAATGTATAATCTGTCATCAGCAAGATGCAGTAGCAACATCAAAAAAAAAACCAATTCAAATAAGTTGAATGGTCTTCTTCATCATTTCCTTTGACCCGCCTCCTAAGAATGAGTGTAAAGTCAAGCCAAAAACTGCAGAAAATTATTTTAATTATAATATAAATGCTATTTACACATATACACACATATTTGTGTATGATTATAGAAATCTGGTGAGGTTATACATACACAAACACATACCTATATACATATATACATACAGCTTTTTTCTACCCAGAAGGCCTATTTGGCTATTTCTCTCTCCATAGATAAACTAATTTTATTCTAAGACAACTGAGATTTTAGCCAATCTTAGTTCCATCAACACCTTCCAATTTCCTTAAACGCCCCAGTTAAGCTACCATTTCTGCACATATAGATTACTTTCTGGCCATATATTCCCTATGCTGAACTCCTACAGATGATTTTTTTTACAAATAAGTAAAAGACGTTATATTTATTTCTATGTAATTTCTTCTCACTAGCCGCAGCTAATTCTGAGACATTTTAGATCTCAGTTCTGTCATCTAGTGAATAAGTTCCCCATTCTAACTTAATTTCTCCAATAAGTTTGGTAATTGTGTTATCTATGTTTTCATTCAAGTCATTCATAAAAACATTGAGAAGAACCAAACCAAAGATAGAGATCTTGACATTGCACTAGAGAACTCCCTCCAAGGTCACATTAACCTGTTAATGAATAATCTGAATCCAGTTGAGTCCAATCTGAATCCACAGTTACCTAGTAGATATTTTTCTCCATTATCCACCAGGATATCATAAAAGGCTTTGGAAGAAGCTTTGCCATATTCCAGAAATATGGTAACTAGGACCTCTCCCTGATCTAGTGGCAAAGTGCTCCTATCAGAAAAAGAAATAAATTAAATTGTGTATAACTTCTTAATAGAAAAGGTGACAATAGACCTCATGTTGCACTTACTTTCCCAAGGCTACACAAGTTGTGAGTAGAAGAGGCAAAATTCAAATCCAGATCTTCTGACTTATAATGATCACCTTGGATTTTGCCTCACAAATGTGGATATAGCAAAGAGCCATGATTTTATCTAGTGAGGACACACTCCAACCACCATTGATGCAGATTACAAGCCATCTTTATCTTAGGAGATAGTTTTAACTAACTGAGGCTCAAAGAGGTAGCTGTTTAATATATATTTCTGGCTCGATTCTTTTAAAAAGTTAATTCTAGAATTCGATGCACAATCAAAATGGAACTTATTCACCTTTAGTTTGGAATACATATTTTCTTCTCCTTACTACTTTCGTGAACTTGAAAATTAACATCCACTTTATTTTATATCATTTACTAATTATTGATTGAGAATTGTATGTAATTGACTATAATCACTGGAGTCAGCACTTAAGGAGAAAAATAAATGTTTGATAATTGAAAAATTATCATAATTCATTTTAAAAATTGGGATGATGTTGAACTATTCCAGTCCTTTGGCACCCACCTCACCCTTTTGCCATGACTATAATATTGCTCAGCATTCATAACTGCTTATTCTTTCAGGACCTTAGTATCAATTCACACAAGCCTAGTGACTTTAACTCATCAAGAGTCCAATGATTATTCAACTTGGATTAGGAAACAGAAGAAAAATAAAGAGTTGGGTAGGTCTGCCATCTCTTAGCCATCTATAGTCCTCATTCCATCTTTCCTGAACAGTGGTCATAGTTGGCAAAGAGGAATAGAGTGATATATGGTGAGCATAAGCAGGGTAAAGAATATTACCAGTGATCACAAGTCTGAAAGAAAGGGCATCTATATATCATCTGGGAACTGAAAAAGAGGTGAGTCAATCGTGTAGAGCATGAAGAGTGAGGAATGACTGATGGACTGTTCAAGTGCTACGTTGTTATCAAAAAATGTTTAAAAAAACTAGAAGGCTAATACTGCTTTTGACGATTCCTCTGTGAAGGATTTACAAAAGGACACATGGATACAGGGCAATGCAGGGTAATCATATAAATGGCATAAATGTACAAGATAAAAGTATAAGTTGTTGCAATTTATACCAATGGAGAGGGTACTCTCATCAATAACAAATCCATTAAAGTACTGTTTTTTGTATTCCTTTTTCCCTAACTTAGGTTTTCAAAAGCTATCTTGTTCTTCAAATTTATTGCATGCCTCAGCTCATTATCATCATTGGCCTTCCAAAACTTCTTTTAGGATAGCATAATTTTATATTTTTTTTCTCAATCCCAGTAGTATGGCATAATGGATAAAGATCTGGCTCTGGAGCCAAGAAGATCTGAGTTCAAGTCCTATCTCCAGCATATGTTGTGTGTGACCGTGGACACGTTACTCACCTTCTCAGCACTCTAAACAATTCTCTAAGACTATAAATTGAAGATAAGGCATAGATCTTCATTAGTACAGGGAGTATCTTTATCTAGTTGTTCTTGAATGAAGTCATAGGCCCAATCCCTGTCCCTATAAAGAAGAAAGGGAAATGTGGGCAAGTGCAAAGGGCCAGGAAATGCATTTGCTATTTCATGCTAGAAAGAACACTCAGATAAAGAATTACCCTGTACTAATTACAGATCTTTACTTTCTCTGCTGTTTATAATCTTAGCTTCTCCAAACACCAAGAGGTTAAGTAACTTGCCCTACATCACACAGCTGATATGTGTCATCAGTGAGACTTGAATGCTGGGCTTTCTGACTCAAAGGTCAGCTTTCTATCCACTATGCCATGCTGTCTCTCAAATCTGAGTTTAGTGGAGAACTCCATTGAGGCACATTATATTCTTTAGAGAGCTCCTCATTCTTTCCTCAGCATAATTATTAATGGTTCCAAAGAGTTTTGCCCTTGTAAGGATCTCATTCCTTGAGAGCTGAGGTGCCTTGCAAGGTCTAACCTGGCTCTGAATGCCTTTAAAATTGCTCCCCTAAACTCCAGAGTAACACCAGGCCACACTTGGTGTTAGTTCTGCGCAGACATGGGAAGATGTGATTTCTTTTAGTCTAATAAAAATGTACTTCTTTGAAGAGGTAAATGGAATTTTAAAAGCATTTAAACTGACAATTTTATGTCAGTTTTTTTATGTCAGTTTCATGATATATATAGGTGTATGTGTATGTGTGTGCTTAAATCAGAAAATTGACCTACAAGTTAAAAGACAAGCACTGGAGAATGAACACTTATAAGAAGATTTAATTTTACACTTCCTAGATAAGATGAATATTCATTAAGGACTGAATTTTTAATTTCTTGAAATTTCCATAACAATAGACAATGTCCCCAAGATGTAAGAATGCATTAGGGTAGTTTTGTCAACAAAAGTGAAGCAATGAAATGTGGACAGAAATGTAAAATACTCATCAAAAAATCAATTCAAAGTAATCCCATATTTTTAAAGTGCCAACTCTGTGCAAAACACTATTATAGATATCGGATCTAGGGTGACGGAAAAAAGGATACAAAAGGAAAGAAAGGAAACAACATCTGCCTCCTAGTCAAACAAAAGAGAGTAGTCATAAAACAATTCTAGTAATATCAAATCTAAGGGCAATAAAAGATGTATAAGCCTTGTAATCTTGGCTATCTTCAATGGAACCAAACGCTCAAAGCTGGGGCTAGAAGTTTCAGGTAAACAGATTGGAGAAAGATGGCAGGATAGATACTTTATCTGAAATCCTTTAGCACTTTAAATCCTGATAAAAAGAGGAATCAAGCACAAGATATAAAGTAACTATAGAAGAATCCATAGAACAAAGAAAAAAGTGATAAATGCTGATTTATCTCAGCTGTGAGAAGAAAATGTGAAGAAGTAAATGAAGTTTGGGAGGGAGTTGGGGGAAGAGGGAATGTCCATACTACTGTAGACCTAAAGGAAATGGGAACAAAACCCTGATGAGACCAGCCCTATTTCCCAAAAGGCTATTCAGGAGAGGGACCCAGGCCAGTGAACCTTAAATCTCCACACAGGAAGAAGTTGAAAATGTTTGGCATTCTAGCTTTTTAGGGGAAATAATCAGAAGAAAGTGGTCAAAGAACATAAGGGAAAGAGGCTAAAATGCCAAATATTTCAAATGAAAATAACCCTCAAAAACACAAGCAGAAAAAAGAAAGAGAATACTAAACCCAGAAGAAAGCATGAATACTAAATCATCAAGGAAATTCCAAAGGTCTCTTAGTAAACATGAAACAATGAAAAGCAACCCAATATCTAACAAATCCTACATTTAGTGGTTAAATTTAACAATTTCAATCATAAACAACCAAATTTTCCAGGCAGCTAGGGGAAGGTTTTCTAATATAAAGGAAAAGAAATTATAGTAACACAAGGCCATTCCACATGCAATAAGAAACTGTGTGAAGGAATGGAAGATAAATTACAAAAAGAAAGCGAGTTGCAATCAAACATGGTGTACCCTGAAAACACGAGCCTAATCATCAATGACAAAATGTGGATGAACATCTAAAGAGAGGCATTTCTGGAAAGAAAAAAAAATATAACAGAATATTAAACAGCCTTATGGTAGAGGTGGGGAGGAAAGGAAGACATGCGAAAAGAGAGCATTATGGGATTTTTAAAAAATCAAACGAAGATGGAACTTGAGGAAACAAAAAATGTGAAGGTCTTGATTAACTAAAACCAATAATCCCCAATCACATGCAAGTGAATCAGAAACAGGCTAAATCTAGAAATTTATCTAAAACAATATATGATTTCAGGCAGTAGTGTCAATCTCAAATACAGAGGGATAGTAGCCTGTGTATTGACTTAGAAAACCACAAATTAACATTATCTGTATTGCATTGTATTTTTATTTATTTTGTTAAACATTGCCTAATTATATTGTAATCTGGCTCAGGCTGCATTTGGGAGTGGTGCTGGTATATTCTAGTATATGTTATTGATACCTCTTCTTTTGGGGGATCAAGGTTATATAAGCTGCAAATTTCTTCTATTCCCTTAGGAGGCTACTTGCTAGGAAACTAGCAAGTACAATTTTGCACAATATCTTTTCTTGTAAAATTTTCACATTCATTTCTTTTGCAACTTTCCCTTTTGCTCAAAGCATAAGGTAGGACTTAAGCACACATATATCATTCCATAGCTTTACGGCTGTCCCTAATGGATGTTCAGCCTCTATACCTATATTTTTACACAGATTAAATCAGATTACACAGATTTTTACACAGATTAAGTTGTTTTAAATCAAGTTAAAATGTACCTTATACCTACACACATGAATTAATGAGTTAATGGAATTAAACGATCACAGATTGAGAGTTGGAAGGGTCTTCAGATCTAGTAACTAGGAAAAAAGGAAATTAAGTGACTTTCCCTAGGTCACATCGATAGTATGCATTAGATATGTAGACAATAGATAGAACAGCATTTATCAAGTGCTTATTAGGCAGTTAGGTGCTATAGAGAATAGAGTACTGGGCCTGAAGTCAGGAAAACCTGAATTCAAATCCAGTGTTAGACAAAATATACATATATACATATATACACATCCATAGATAAAATATATGGATGTGTATATAAATTCAGGGGACAGCTAGGAGGTGCAGTAGATAGAGTGCTGGGCTTAAAGTCAGAAAGACTCATTTTTCTGAGTTCAAATCTGGCCCAAGACACTTATAAGCTCTGTGAGCTTGGGCAAGTGACTTAATGGTGTTGGCCTCAGTTTCCTAGAGGTTCCTGAGCTAGAAAAGGAAATGGCAAACCACTCCAGTATCTTTGCTAGGAAAATCCCAAAAGGGGTCATGAAGAGTTAGACATAACTGAAAGGACTAGACAATAACAACAGCAAAGTGTTTATTACGTAATAAGCACTATGCTATGCCCTTGTGATATAAATACTAGCAAAGAAGATAGTCCTTGCCTCCCAGGACTCTACATTCTAATGTAAGCACATAAAGAAGTACAAGAATAGGGTTGGGAGGATCTGGGCATGTTAAGGAACCTGCTCAGAAGTAGTGGAAAGGCCTAGGCTCTGGCAAAAGCTCAACTATCAGAGCCAAGGGATCCAGGGCTTGAGTCCAAGTTTTGAATAAGGGAGAGATGGTTGGAGAATAGTGTCATGATGAGGAGATGGCCAGGAAATTCTCACCTCATAATACTTTGTGCTCTTATATTGAACTGTTTGTTCTACTTATCTGTTGATAAATTTTAACTCTAAGGGGGCTACCCTGCTCTCCTCCTACCCATCGCCAATTAACAAAAAAAAGAAAAAGAAAAAGAAAACACTTTTAAAATAAGTACACATTTTCAAATAAATCCCATTCCCAAATTGGCCACCTCTGATAACATGCGTTGCTTTCTTCATCTTCAGTCCATCATTTCTCTTTCAAGAAGAGGCAGGTTCATGATGTAATCATGGTTGGTGTTGCATTGATCAGAAAGATCAGGTCTTTCAAAATTGTTTGTCTTTACAAATTACTGTCATCATGTAAATTGTTTTACCGCTTAATCTCACTTCATTCCTCATCAGACCACACAAGTCTTCCCGGTTTTCTCAGAAAGGGCCCTTTCGGCATTTGTTAGGCCCAATAATATTCCATTACACTCATATACCATCATTTATTCAGCTATTCCCCAACTGATGAGCACTCCTCTCAGTTCCCAGTTCTTTGTGATAATGAAATGAGCTACTCTCTGTATTTTTGTACATACTGTCTGTCTTTGTCCTATTTCTTTGATCTCTTTGGAAGAGCCACCAGTTATGTGATGATCAATAAGCTGGTTGACCCCTTTGAATCTCAGTTTCCTAATCTGTAAAATGGAGATAATGATGTTTATAGTGCATGCCTCACGGTACCACTTTGAAATTCAAATGAGATTAGGTATGTGAGATACTTTGAAAACCTTAATTTTCCATATAAATGCCAGCTACTGTTTATTGTTATATTATGATTTGTATTCATACGGTAATGCTGGTGGTGGTAGTGGTATCTTATCTCCTTTATCCAACACAGAAATAGTGTGCCTTATGTTCAGGAAGAGTTACTTCAGCATCTCTTTTTTTTTAATTCAGAAAGGTAATTAAACTCTTTTTTCATTTGTCTTTCTGTTTCCCATCTTCTTATGAGGTAACTCTGCTAGATTATGCAAATTACCCCTTACTGCTTCTCGAAGAAGGAGAGAAGGGTGGGGGGAGTGACTGAGAGATGGAGGAGCACCTCTGACCACATATCAAAGATTCATGTCCCCAGTACAAATGAACAAATGAAATACAAAGAGTTCACAGATGACAGAATGAGCAATATAGGGAGAACAGAGGAGGCCTAGTCCCCTACATATGGCTTGCTAATGATTTTAGAGACATTACTCCAGTGCTGTTTAAGAACATGATGGTATTAATTGCAGATCTCTTCATATTATCACATTCAACAGTCAATCAAATATATATTTGTTAAACACCAAAAATATGTAACCACTATGCTATGTATTAGGGGTACATAGATAAAATAAGACAAAAGCAGTCGGCTGTTTATTTTAATTCAACCTGGCTATGCCAAACCATTCCCCTCTCCCAGATGCCTTGCTGTGATACACACCAATTCCCAAATCATGTCCAAATTCTCTGAGTCATAGGAATATCTCTGTTTATGGTATTTCTTCTCATCCCTGTTAAGATGTCAATAGTAGAAATAATAATGATTCTATATAGACCATTCCTTCTCCAAGCACAAATTAAGGAACAGAAAAAGAAACTGCTCAAGTGGGATATACTTTAGGAAGAGGGAATCTATCCTTTACCCACCATGAGTTACCCAGTTTTCTAATTTTCCTCCAATTTTCTGTGTAACCATTAATAATCAATTTGGTCTTTAGCTGTGTGAGTCAAATTTGTCTGCAGATAAGTTGCAATTTGTGTCATTTTTTAAAATGTCCTTTCTAGGCAAAAATTACCATATAATTCTTTTTTCTACCTCACCCATTTGAAAAGAGTAGAGTGTGCACCTATTTCTTGGGCATAACCATTGGATGACAGTATAGGAGTGGCAATTTGTAAATACATTTGGGAAGGAAACTTCCACCCTGAAGGTATCCATGACTATTTCCTGGAGACCTATGTCAATGAGTGTGGCATTGACCTTTCAACACTGGCATTTGTAAAGTTGACCCACAGTTCCACAAGAAAATTCTTGATTGCTCCCTCAAGGAAGTGTGCCCCAGTCTTATGTGTTCACATGCATCAAACCTACTAGGCTCCAAATGCCACAGCACATTGATGCCTTTGACTTCCATTGATCCAAATACTAGGAGCTACCAGTTTATCCATAATAATAGCCCATAATAGCTATGTGGAAATATCAGTGCCTATTTAAAATTTCCATTTTAACAACATACTGTATGCAATTCTTAATCATTAAACATCGGCAGCTATTATCCGCAAAGTACTTTGAGGTCTTCATAGAGTATAACAGGATAAATGCAATCTGTAATTATGATGATCATTCAGGATATGTGGCCCCTTTGTGTCGCACTATAACTGAATAACCACAAATTAATGCTATACCAGGAGAGAGTGTTCATAAACTGTATGTAATTGTTACATTGTGTAGCTACCATTAACCATTAAACACTAATCATAATATCTTTAAAAGCCAAGTTTGTTACATTCAATGGCTTAGCTGTTAAGAATTTACAGTGAAATTCTTTTCCTGGGGAACTCAATAAAAGTTATTATTCTCTGCCTATTTTTACTCTTGGAAATTTCCTTGGGAGAATGAATTAATATGATGTGCCTGCACATTCCTCATTGCATTCTTAGGCACAGGAAAATACTGTCCCTTCACTCCTGTCATATTATTCTTTGCCTTTCTTATTGGTTCCCTGGGATAATATTGCCTCCCAAAAAGTAAAATATAGTGTTATAAATATTTGCTTTTCATCATGAAAATTCTCTGAAGAGAATGAGTTGTAAAGTAAAAGCCAATGATGATCAAGTACAAACAGACTGACTGTTTGGTTAGCATTTATTAAGTACCTATAATGTATGCTGCACTGCAACATTCCTTTATTTATTATTTCATTTATACACAAAAACAAATGTTTTTTATGGGTCCCATCTAAGTTCTTTTTAGTCAGTTTCTCAGCATCAATTCCTGGAAGTTTGTAACTTGTATTTAAGTTTGGTCCAAGAGCAGAGCTTCAAAGTTCATTCTGTCTTCCATGAATTAGTAAGTAGCTAATGTCTGCTTGTGCTATCCTCTTAAGTTAAGGGTCTTAATGCCTACAAGCTAGGTCCTTGGACTACAATTGAGAGAAACAGATAGACTATATTACCTTTAATTCACATCCCTCACTCCATCTCAGTAGAATTGTATCAGGATTGATAAATTCACAAATATCATAGGAAATTCAATTTGTGAATATCTTGGGCTCATGAGCCAGAACACTGAAGTTTTTGCCCTCCTTTATTGGAAAGAAGTACAAAGGTGTATTAAGTCTCAAGAAACAGCATGGTTACAGAATTACTAAAAAAAAAAGTGGAGTAGAATCCAAAAGATCTCATTTGAATTCTGCCTCAGACATTTAATAACTGTGTGGACAATTCATTTACCCTATCTGGGCTTTGGTATCCTCATTTATAAGAGGATGATGATAATAGTACCTACTTCATAAGGTTGAGGTATGTATGGAAATTAAATAACATGATGGAGCACTTTGAAAAACTCTAAAGTGCTCTATAAATATTAGCTATTTGTAAGTCTAGCAGTTCATTGGCCATTCCCTCCTCTTCCTAACTCAACAATCTAATGCCTGAATCTAATGCATTTTCTGACTTTGACCTTTGGGGATTCCCCCCAATTCCCACTATTCTATCTTTCCTCATATTTTATTCTACTTCTAAGTCAAACTATCTGCTCCATTATCATTGCCATTGTATGGCACTAAGTCTTTCCTTTCTCCACTGTTGACCAAGCTGTTTCAAATGTTGACCAAGCTATTTTAAAAGTACTTCCCAAGCTAAAACGCAAGTCCTACCTTCACTTTATTAGGAAAGTAATGACCTCCAATAATGAGCACTCTCTAATATACTCTTCCCCCTTAAAAATCTCTTGCAATTACTGTTTTCTTGTATTCTTGTCTTAGATGTTGAGTGTTCTCTCTTGTCCCCATTATTATACTGTAAACTACTCAAGGGTAGAGACCTTATCCAAGCTCTCTTATGTATATCCAGTGCCTAATACAATGACAGCCCCTCATCAAATCTTTATTGGCTATCCTTAATTAGCTTTAGGTAATTCCCTAGCTTAGAGCCATGATGAATTATTCGCTGGATGGAGCTAACTGTATATCTGTATGTATTTCTGTATATATGTGTGCATGTATGTATATGTGTGTCACTATGTGATATATTTGTATATGTGTGTAATATATATAACACATATACACATGTATAACAATATATACTGTACATATCTACATACATAAAACATGTATACACATACATTCTATATATACACATACACGTACATTATATATATATATATATGTCTATATTCTTTTTTATAAGACTCCATATGACTGTTTCAGAGGATAAGAAGGATGGCAATTTCAAAAAACAGCCAGAAAAAGATGGATCCATAGTACTGGAAGTAGTGAAATTCTTCTCATCTATCTTCCTGACTGTTTTATCTATTTGTGGGTATGGGCCTCACGGCAACTTTAATAATCATCTTTCTTCATCCTCCTGTTTTTTTTTTCCAATTTGTTCTTTTAGAAACCATCAACATTACCCGAGGTGACATCTTTTTCTATAGTTAGGTTTGGGCAACAAGCAAGAAAATCATCACTCCAGTTCACAGGCTGCTCTGCCACCTCACCATAAGAGGCTTAACCTTCTTGGTAACTCTAAGTCTGTTTCTTATTTGAGGGCTTAAAATTTCTTTTAAAAAATCAAATTCCTATAACTTCCCAGGAAAAAATGCTCCCCTTACTTTGAGATTGCAAACAGAAGGAGGAAGAAAACGGTAACAGAGTCATTAGTTATGTCTTCCCTTTCCTTTGAAACCTCGTAATACTTAAAACTGTGCTGCGAATACAGCATATTGTGTTTGAGGGGAATAAAGTTGGGAAAGAATCTCTAAATATGGAATTTTGTAACCCCAGCTCTTAACTGAGCTTTGGGCACATTTCCAAATCATTGTATAAGTCTACTTTTCCGAATGATTTTCTTCTGATTTAGGACCCACAAAATATCTTCTATAAGCCTTGCAAAATAAACTTATGTAGCAGGGAATATTGACTTTGCAGAACTTAATATATGGTTCAAGGGTTCCAATTAAAAATTATGTTATACTCCCTTGTCATAGCTTTCAACATTACATACATGCACACAGACACATAGAAAATACTTGATACATTTAAAAGACTTAAGATCTGTCTTTACACAATGTGTGTGTTTTCTGAATTAAGCTTGCTTTCTTGTCATGGTTCATATAGAAATTGAGGGGGAAATTGAGACCAAATTTCTAATGAAGAAAGACAACCACTATTTAAAGAAAAAAAAAAGGAAAAGGGAACCAACAGAGTGTCAAGTGGAAAGAGCACTTGTTTTGGAGTCAGAAACCCTTGGTTCCCATCCTGCCTCTGAGACCCATGTGATCTGGAGCAAGTTATTTAATTTCATTGTACTCCAGTTCTTTGTACAACAAGGAGATAGGACTGGATGTTCTCCAAGGTCTCTTCCACTCATAAATCTATTATTCAAAGATTATAAGTATTCAAGACTGAATAAATCACAAATTCAACTCAACAATAATTAATTATTTATTCCAAAGGAATGTAAGCTCCTTTTTGTCTTTGTATGCCCAGTGCCTCACATACAGCTGGTGCTTAATAAATAACCTGTTAAAATCCCAAAGATCAGCTACATCCATTTGTGGTTTAAGTCCTTTATTTGCTTGGTGATATTAAGCCTATTTAAGGAGATATGTTGAAAAATAAACGAAAGGCTTCTGACACTGATATGATATGAGACTAGGGAAAGAATATTAGAGTTGTAACTGATGAGGAGTAAATTACAGGTAGCAATGATTTCAGATCTTCAGACATTCTGGTTCTATGCCTCCACTCATTTTCTACAAACACAAATCAGATGCATAGACTTGGATGACATTAGTCAAAAGAACCCCCATACCGAGTCATCATTTTTGACTAATAGCTTATCTTCTGATTTTTTCGATCTTAAACTATAACATCCCATAGTATTCAGCTCACATACATTAGAGCCCTTTAACTCCCTGCCACAAGTCTCCTTTGCTTTTCCACATGGATAAGTGTTCCTAATTTTTGAAAATTGGAAAGAATTAAATGTTTAAAGTGGATTTACACCAATCAAATCCATCTGATAAACCAGAAATTAAAGGAGATCTTCCTATTAAATACTATGAGCTGATGAAAAATAATTGGGTTAGCTCAGCCCAATTTAACAAGCTTTGGTCAAGTGCCAACAGGATATAAATTGTACAAGGCACTTTCAGACTATTTGCTGCCATACTTCCAGAATCCACAGTTTTATGGATGCAGTTGCTGATTTCTCCACCCACATCGCTTGTGACCTCTCCCCCCATTAATTCATAGAGAGGTTTTGAGAGTTGCTGTGGCTAAAACATTGATCACCATGGTCAAACCGATGCTGAGCTTCTTTGATCTTTGCCAGACTAACTGGTCCTCAAAAACCAAACATGCTATCATAAAGACAAGACTTGGAGCCATTCCAGATTGAATGGACCACCGGTGTCTTAGCTCTGCCTCTAAAAACATTGAACTCTGTACTAAGGCATTAGTGTATACCTAGAAAACATGAAAAAGCTGTTAGAAAAAGGCAAACCCTACAGATAAAATTTCAGTTTCCCTTCCAATACAATTAAGAAGTGATAAAGAGTAACTCATCCGGTAAGAAGCTGTGAGTTTATGAGGAGGCTATTGTCTGAAGCAAATCTGAGTACTTATTCATTTAGCAGCAATTTACTGAGCAAGCAGAGAAAAGAGCTGGAGTGGTCTGTTTGGTTGTTGTTTAAATGGGTTTCATAAGGAGATTCATAAGTAAATCACTATATAAATGTCACACAAATTCTAGGCATTACTTAATGACAAAATGAATATGACACTTATGTAAGTCTTATTCATCACAGCGTGGAAATGACCTTGGGTTCTTGAAGGCTCTGTTAGCAGAGCACAGGCTTTCCCAGATCCTAACAAGCTGAAAAGGTTCCAAGATTCAGCTTAATGATGGAGAAGGTATCCATTTTCCAAGGACCAACCTAGTGAAGCTCAGAAAGACTTATCACCAGAAAGTTGACTTGGATGGGATGAATATCTTTGGCCACTATAATGGATTAGGGCCATCTGCTGAGCTGTAGAAGGGTTATGAATCTGTGTTGCTGGAGGACTCTTATCCACAGATGGCTGATCCTGGAAATATTGAAGTAACAATAACCACAAGCTACCAGAGTTCCTTTTCTACTGTTTTCTAGGAATGAGTAAATGGAGTAGAAGTCAAAGTGAAAAAGCAGGAAGGTCCATTAGGGTTACAATATCTTTCTGGTATTCCAAACTGTATTCTTCTTTGCCCTAGACTCTCTGATGGAGCTTTTGCATACAGTAGTAAACATCTTTAATGAACATTGGCATCCCTGTTTCTGTTTTGTGCTATATTTAAAAGTACTAATCAAAGCATCATTAACAAAGCTATATCTGTTGTTACATCTTTTAAAGGATTCTTGGGAGCTTTTAGTATGCACAGGTGACTGCCTGTTAAAAGAGATACTTTAAGATAGCATATTTAGCTGAACCAAATAAAGTTCTTTTTAATAGTCAAGAAATAATGAGTGTGGGATCTTGTATTTGCTATACCTTTCTATAAATTATATAAGCTTGGAATATATTTGATAGATCCTTCTTGTTCCTTTCTAAAAGATACCTTCAATGTGTGTAGATTATACTCACAAAAATTTTGTATAAATAGGAAAGTAGGTACATGGTCATTAGGCTATGCTATCTAGGACAGAGACTGCAAATGAACAGTGAGATGAGCCTGCAATTGGACAAAAAGAGGAAAGTGGATTGTACTGCTTTGGGGAAATTGCATCATTCCTTAAATAAAGCCAAGTTGTTGTTGTTCCCAGAAGCCAAAATCCTTCTTTTATGCAGAAATTATGCCATGAAAGAAATGCATGACTAAAAAAATGAGCATGTGATGTGAGGAATAGCCAATAAATAGTCTGTGTACTGCACTCGTATCCAAGTAATGCCAAGAGAATTTGAGAAAGGGGACCAGCATGACAAATGGACACCCTGAAGTGAATTCATGAGAGGACATTGAGGAGAGTTACCAAGAACTGATAGATATGGATAGATTTCGATCTACATCGTTGGGATGTTGCCCACCTCAGTCAATTCAGATTCCCTTGGCACACTAAAGTACTGAAAATTATACCTTTTCATTGCTTTAGCCTTATTTGCCCTGAGCCATCGTCCAAAAAGGATGCCTTTTTATTATCTTCTAGCTACTAACACAGTTTAAAATGCTTTTTCTGTCTGTCATTAATACTCATCTCCACCTTCAGTCTATTCTGGTTTTTAGCACTCTTGACATAATTCTTACAGACTATAATATCTCATACAAAACCATTTCTTTTTTCTGTTCCCACAGCTATCATCCTATTCCAGGATTTTATTAGAGTTTTTTAAATTTTATTTTGTTGATCATTGTGTTTTGAGACACTAGATATTTCCCAAACAATATCTGAAACTTGTATACACTCCCAACCTTTGCAAATTAATAATGGGATTCCAACTTATGGTACATATTACCTTTCATTTCTGTAATTTGCTGACAACTTTTTTTCTCCAAACCTAGGTTAACATTGGTATTGGAAATTCACAATGAGCAAATACAGTGTACTACTGCAAGGTCCGATAAAAATGCTTTTTTAAAAATCTTCCAATTTCAGAATACAGCACCAATATTGTATATTGTATATTGTTGCAATTATTATGTAGATTGATCTTTTTCAGTCAGTCAAGAAGCATTTGTTAAGGATATATTATGGGCCAGGCTCCATACTAAGTCCTGAAGATACAAAGAAAGGCAAAAAAAAAATTGCCCTTGTTCTCAAGAAGCTTACAGTCGAATGGGGGAAAAATGTGAAAACAACTGTGTAAAAACAAGATAGCTAGAGGATAAATTTCAGACAACCAAGAAAAAAAAGGTACTAACATTAGAAGGGATCAGAAAAAGGTTTCTTGTAGAAGGTGAAATTTTACCTAGGACTTGAAAGAGGTGAGGGAAGCCAGGAGGCAAAAATGAGAGTATAGAGCATGCCGGGGATGAGAAACAGCCAGTCAAAATGATGGTGAGGTGTTGGAAAGTCTTGTGTAGGGAACAGAAAAGAGGTCTATGTCACTAGGTCACAGAGTATATGGAGGAAATCAAGGTATAAGGAGACCAGAAACTGAGAGGTGGTATTGTAGGGAGAAAGATGATGAAGGGCTTTGAACACCAAACAGAGGATAGAATCTATTTTTAATTCTGAAGGTAAAAGGAAATCACTGAGATTTATTGAATAAGGAGGTCACATGCTTTAGGAAGGTCAATTTGACAGTTGAGTGAAGGATGGAATTCCTTGAATTCTTGTTCATTGTTCATAATAATGTAATAGTACTCTATAATATTCATGTGCCATAGTTGGTTCAGTCATTCCCCAATCACCAGATTATTTGTTTCTTAATTTTGATTATCACAAATAATGCCGTTAGGAATATTTTTGTACTTATGAGTCTTTTCCTTCAATCAAGTAACTTACTTAGGGGTTAAATTGATTATTGGGATTTCCATGTCAAAGAACACGGACAATGTAGAAAATTTTATTCCACAATCCCAAATTATTTTACAAATAATTACACCAGTCCATAGTTTGATCTGCAGTGATTTGGTGTACTTCTCTTTCCATAATTGCTACTTTTTGTCATTTCATTATAATCATTGTCAATTTGATGGCAGAATCATAATTTAGAACTGGAAAAGATCTTAGAAGCCATCTAGCCCAGCCCCCTCATTTTACAGATGAGAAAACTGAGACCCCAAAAGGTTAAATAACCTACCCAGAGTCACACAGGTATAAGTGACAAAGGTGATATTTGCAATCAGGTCATTTTCTCATTATTCTTTCCACTGAGATAATTCCTCAGTCATTTTAATTTCCATTTTTATGATTATTAATGATTTGGACAATGACCATTGATAGGTTGTATTTGTTCTTTTGAAATTTATTTATTCATGTCCATTGACTCTTTATTTATTGTCAATCCAAAAAAAATCATTTATTAAGCAAATGCTGGAGATACCAAGAAAGGCAAAGACAGTGTCTGCTTTAAAGGAGCTCACAGTCTAATTTAAAGACAACATACAAACCACTATGTACAAACAAGCTATATGCAGGATGCATTGTAGATAGTCAACAGACAAAAGGTACTAGCAATACGAGGGATCTACAAAGGCTTTAATAAGGTGAGATTTTGGGCAAGACTTAAAGGACTCCAAAGAAACTATGACACAAAGATGGGGGGGGGAGAATTGGAGAATGTCTGCTAATCTTATTCATATGGGGTATCAGAATCCCTTAACATTCAAGTTTATAATTAGTAAGTGTGTTTTTCCTTTCATTAAATCCTGTTATATTATTGTTTGACTAAACTTGTAAAAACAGCAATAAATTTGTAAAAACTAGTTGATTGTTACAGTCTAATTACTGTCTCCACACCTTCCCAGTCTATAATAAGGCCAGTGAAATATGAAATTGCCCAGCATGAGAAAAGACAGATGGTTTTGAAATTCTGCCCCACCCTAGAGAAACTATAAACAAAAGGGAGAAATCAGAATGTAAGCAGTGGGGAAACATAAGGAAAGAAGAATGAAATTAACAAAGATCATGGGAGGAAAAAGTTCAGTTAAAGACCTTAAGTACAAACAGATAAGTCAACAAGAAAATATTAATAAGAGAAGAGAATATTGCCTTCTAATCAGCTAAACAGTCCAGATATCTATGAATAAATACTGCAAAAGGCAGAAGGGAAAGAAATCCTATTTAGGAAATGGCACAGAAAATGAAATTTTAAACACTATTTTAAAATAAATTGAAGGGGAGAAAAAGATAAAGTTTATTTAGCTAAGGGGGAGGGAGAAGGAAAGAATTAAAAAGATTAAAACTGCAGAACTAGAGAAGAAATAACCAATGGTGGTGGTGGGCCCGTGGGTAAGGGGAGATTAGCCAAAGAGAACAGAATTGACTTAAATCTGATTCAGCTAAAACAATTGAAGAGAAAAAGTACTGTGTTTACAGAGGAAGACGGAAAATACTAATTCAGAAAAGAAACACTACATTCAGAAAAGTGGAGGAAAATATAAATCTCTCAAATTTAAACAGGAACGGATTAAACAATCCAGTAAAATGAAAAAGAGTGATAGATTGGATAAGAAAACAAAACCCTAGGTTGGGAGCCACGATGGCAAAGTATAGGTAATAACTCAGATGACCTCTTGCAATATTTTCCTTCAAACAACTTTAAGATGTTGCCTCAAATGGACTTCCAGAGTGGCAGAACCAACAAAAGGTCAGGATGAAACATTTTGGCAGCCCAAGGCAACTTAGGAAGTCAGCAGGGGAGGTTTGTGAAACTGGGTGGGGGTGAGCCCAGAGTGTAGCACATACTATGGCAACAGCAGAAGCAGTAGCATCTTTGGGAGTTCTCAGAGCAGAGATGGTGAAGAGGTCAGACAACTGGTCAAAAAGAGATAACATGGAACTCTTTGCTAGCACAGAGTGCAGGGTCTTGCTGGATTGCCTATATTCAGTTCTGAGGTTCCAGGGCAAACAAAAGCACTAGTGCTTATGGAAACAACGGAGCAGGAGTGCTGGGAACAATTACAGTGCCAAGAGGAGCAAAACCCCTTGCAGCTTCAGGGAGTAGGGGCCCTGAACATAGTTCCACAGTCAAAAGGAAAGGTAGGACTTGTAGGTGCAAGGGAGCAAGGTCTCTTTTAAGTAAAAACCACAGCACAGTCCAAGAGAGCAGTGGCCCCACTTCCTGGATCACACCACCTTGGAAGCATCAAAAACTCATAGACCCCAGAAATAGCTCTGAAAAAAAAGCAGCACAAAAGTACCTACAGCTTGGAAGAATTACCCTAGATCCCAGGAGCAGAGCCCAATTTTAACATAAAGTTAAAAGTTAAAAATAGGCTGAAAAAATGAGCAAACAGTAAAAGAAGAACCTAACTATAGAAAGCTACTATGGCGAAAGGGAAGATTAAGACATAAACTCACAAGATGTCAATGTCAAAACAGCCACCGGAAAAGCTTCAAAAAATATGAATTGAACATAAACCAAACAAGAATTCCTGAAAGAGCTCAAAAAGAATTTTAAAAATAAAATGAGATACAGGAAAATTCAGGGAAATAAATGAGAGATAAAAGAAAATTATGAAAAGAGAGCCAACAGCTTGGTAAAAGAAACAAGAAAATATACAGGAGAAAAACAGAATTTTCCAAATGGTAAAAAGAGTCCCAAAAATTCACTGAAGGGAAGAACTCCTTACAAAGCAGAATTGGCCAAATGGAAAAAGAGGTACAAAAGCTCACTAAAGAAAAAATTTTTTAAAAATTAGAATTGGACAAGTGAAAGATAATGACTCCATGAGACATTAAGAAACAATAAAATAAGTAAAAAGAATGAAAAAATAGAAGAAAAATGTGAAATATTTCATTGGGGGAAAAAACATTTGATTTGGAAAATAAATCAAGGAAAGATAACTTAAAAATAATTGGCCCACCTGAAAGCCATGATCGAAAAAAGAACACAGACATCATATTTCAAGAAATTATCTAACAAAACTGCCCCAATAACCTAGAACCAGAGACTAAAATAGAAATTGACAAAATTTACTAATTACTTCCTGAAAGAGATCCCCAAATTACAGGGTGTCCCTAAAGTCTGGACAGATAGGAAAAAATGCATATTTTGAAATATTTGGAATATTAACAGACCTTAGCCCCCTTGAATTCTTTTTCTGGGGTATGCTAAAGGAGAAGGTGTAGTCAATGAAAATCATAGAAGCAACATACTTGATTGAACATGTAAAGCGTGAATGTGCTAAAATTGATGGCAACGTGGAGTTATTGCATCGAGTTCACATGAATCTTGCAAAGCGCATCAACCTTTGCATCACAAATGATGGAAATCATATTGAAGATGTTATTTGTTAATATTCCAATTAAATAAAAATGTTGTTGAAAATTTCATTCATTTCATTTCTTGAAAATATGCATTTTTGTCTGTGTCCAGACTTTAGGAACACACTGTAAAACTCCCAGCAATATCATAACCAAATTCCATAGCTCCAAGTTCAAAGAGAAAATATTGTAAGCAGCAACAAAGAAACAATTCTAATATTGTGGGGCCACAGTCAGGATCACACAAGATTTAACAGCTTCCATGTTAAAGGAGCAGAGGACTTGGAACATGATATTCCAAAAGCCAATTGAGCTTGGATTACAACTAAAAACAACCTGCAATAAACTGAAAAGCATAAAACTGAGAAACCATGGAATCCTTGGAGGGGTGGGGTGAAGATAGCTATTTAATGAAATAGAGGGCTTTTCACACATTCCTGATGAAGAGACCAGAGCTGAATAGAAAATTTGACTTTCAAATACAAGACTCAAGAGAAACATAAAAAGGTAAACATCAAAAAGAAATCATAAGGGACTCAATAATATTAAACTTTATATTCCTATATAGGAAAGTGATTCCTTAAGAATTTTATTATTAGTAAGGTAGTTAGAAGGAATATACATAGACAGAGGATACAAGTGTGAATTGACTGATAGCATAATCTCAAAAAAGTTTAAGGAGTGAGAAGGGATGTAGTTGGAGAAGAGGGAAGGACAAGGAAGAATGGAAGAAGTTATCTCAAGTAAACGAAATGCAAAAGTAAAAGGTTTTAGAGTGGAGGGGGAAATGGGAGGGAGGAGGGAGGGTGACAAGTAACACTTGAACCTCACTCTTATCAGAGTTGGTCCAAAGAGGAAATAATATACACACTCAGTTGGGTATGGAAATCTGTTACCCAATAGGAAACTAGGAGGGGAAGGTGATAAAAGAACAGAGGCATGGGATGATAAAAGGGAGACTGGATTAAGTGAGGCAGTGATCAGAAACAAAACAGATTTTTGAGGAGGGAAAAGGTAACAAGAGAAAGAATGATAAATGAAGAGGGGGATTGGATGGAAGGAAATACACAATTAGTAATTATAACTGTGAATGTGAATGGTAAGAACTCATCCATAAAATGGAAGCAAATAGCAGAATGGAATAGAAACCAAAATCCAACAATATGTTGTCTATAAGAAATAAACTTGAAAGAGAGAGACACACTTGCAAGGAGAGTACAGCAATATATCAAAAAGATTATATACTATGACCAAGGGGGATTTATACCAGGAATGCAGGGCTGTTTCAATATTAGGAAAACTATCAGTGTAATTAACCATATCAAAAACATGAAAATCATATGATTATTTCAATAGTTGCAGAAAAAGCTTTTGACAAAGTATAATACTCATTCCTTTTTAAAAGACACTAGAAAACATAGGTATAAATGGCTTTTCTTAAAATAAGTGGTATCTATGAAAAACTATCAGCAACCATTATCTATAAGCTAATGTAATAAAATGACAATTCTACATAAATTAATTTACTTATTCAGTGTCATAGCAAATTATGAAAAATTATTTATAGAATATATTATATTATATTTATATATATTTATATAGAGAGAATATATCATATATATTTACATATATAGAAAAATATAATAACAAAATTCATCTGGAGGAACAAAAGGTCAAGAATATAAAGAGAATCAATGGAAAAATATAAAGGAAGGTGGCCTAGCAGTACCAGAACTCAGACTGTATTACAAAATGGTAATCATGAAAAAAAAAATCTAGTACTGGCTAAGAAACAAAGTGGTAGATTAGTGGAATAGACTAGGCACATAATGCACAATAGTAAATGACCATAGTAATCTAGTGCTAATAACCCAAAGATTCAAGATTTTAGGACAAGAACTCACTATTTAACAAAAATTGTTGGGAAAACTGGAAAGTACTTTGGCAGAATATAAATATTAACAAAACATTTCCTACCACATGCCAAGATAAGGTCAAAATGAATATATGAATAAATATAAAGGATAATATTTTAAGCAAATTAGAGGAGGATGGAAAATTTTACCGGTCAGGCCTACAAATAAGCAAAGAATTTATGACCAAACAAGAGATAGAGAGTATTACAGGACATAAAATAGATCATTTTAATTACATTAAATTTAAAAGGTTTTCCACAATCAAAACTAATATAGCCAAAATTAGAAGAAAAGCAGGAAAATGGGGGGGAAAATTTACAGTAAGTTTTTCTGATTAAAAACCTCATTTCTAAAATGTATAGAGAACTGAGTCAAATTGATAAGTCATTCCCCAATTCATAAATGGTCAAAGGGTATGAACAGGCAGTTTTCAAAAGAAGAAATCAAACCTATCTATAATCTTATAAAAATACTCCAAATCACAATTGATGAGAGAAAAACAAATTCAAATGATTCTGATCAAATCAGCTAATATAACAGAACAGGAAAATGACAAATGTTGGAGAGGATGAGGAAAAATTGTACACTAATTTCACTATTGGAGTGGTGAACTGACCCACCCATTCTGGAGAGCAATTTGGAACTATGCCCAAAGGATAAAACTGTGCCTACCCTTTGCCCCAGCAACACCACTATACCACTAGGTCTGGATTCCAAGGATATCAAAGAACAAGGGAAAG
Organism: Phalanger gymnotis; assembly: GCA_028646595.1. NCBI lineage: Eukaryota > Metazoa > Chordata > Mammalia > Diprotodontia > Phalangeridae > Phalanger > Phalanger gymnotis. The sequence goes on from CM053626.1 coordinate 43,460,171, forward strand.
GACTTATACATACAAAAGTATTTTAGCACCTCTTTTTGTGCTGGCAAAGAATTTAAGAAGCCTATCAATTGTAGAATAGCTGAACAAATTCTGGTACGTGATAGTGATAGAATACTATTGTGCTTTAAGAGATGACAAGCAGTCTGGTTTCAGAAAAACCTGGGAAGACTTATATGAACTGATGCATAGTGAAATAAGTAGAATCATAGAATGTTGTACATAGTAAAAGCAATATTTTACAATGACCAACTGTGAATGACTTAGCTATTCTGATCAATACAATGATCCAAGACAATTCCAAAGGACATATGATGAAAAATGCTATTCACATCCTAAGAAATAACTGATAGAGTCTAAATGAAGGTTAAAGCTTAATTTTTTTCAGTTTATTTTTCTTTCTATTTTTGCAATATAACTAATATGGAAAAATGCTTGGTATGATTTCACATGTACAAGTGATGTAGCTTTTCTTGCCTTCTCAATGGGTGGGGGAGGAGTGAGATGAAAGGAAAGAATTCAGAACTCAATTTTAATGAATATTAAACATAAATAAATAATAAATTTGAAAACAACATAAAATAAAACCCAATTGAGATTCACTGTCTGGGAAATCATAAAAATAAAAGAGAAAGATAACAAAATCCTACAATCTGTTTTCAAGGAGCACATCTATAAAACAAAAAATGTGCAAGAGGAGTTTGGATAAAAATTTACTACACACCAGGTGAATGCGAAAAAAAAAAAGCAAGAGTTGCAAGAGGGGGTAATTTAGTTCACTGAGAGGAAAAAAGGAAGGAAGAGTTATATAATCAGATAAAAACAGGAGAGTAAAAGGAACTAATAAATGAAACGCCAAAAGAAAGGGATAACAAAGTGAGAAGAGAGGATCAGGGATGACGGGAAGGAAAGAAGTGGGAACAAGGCTGCCTTAAAAAATAATTAAACTAACTAAAGGAATATAATACTGTGTTTACAGGAGAAAAGAGGGAGAAAAACCATAACTTGAAAAAAGTGAATATTAGAGATGGAGAGGAAAATATAAACCTAATTCATTTAACTTTAATTGTGAATGGAGTAAACAATCCGATAAAATGAAGAAGAGAGATTAGATTAGAAAACAAAACTCTACAATCTGTTGCTTACATGAAACGAAATTTAAAAAAAAGATATGCACAAAATGTAATTGAAAGGATGGGAATAGTCAATGTTGGAGGGAAAGATAGGCATGCAAGTACACTGTTGGTGGAATGGTGAATCAGTACAATTTCAGAAAGCAATTTTATTATTTTATCAAGCTTCTCAAAAATCTGGCTGCTCATATAGTAGTTCATTTTCTTTAGTACATGTTCATTTTAATTTTAAGGAGTATAGTTATTGTTATTGTGGTATTTTTCATTTCTGAAGGCCTCCTTTTTTTAGCCTATACATTTCTACATTGTATTAGCTCTTTTTTAGGTTGCTTCTTTCTTCAGTGCTTCAGTCCCACCACTACTTTTTTTGAGGTCTTCCTTGTAAAGATTTCTTTCCTTTTCCCTCCTCTTTTGTTGATGACCTTTTACTTTATTTACACATTTCTTGTTATTTTGAAGTGCGGAGGAAGTGCCAGGGTTAGGAAAAGATGCATTCTTAGACATCTTGCTAAGAGTGAAATAATTTCTGAATCAGCCTCCCAACTGTTACTGTCTACACACATACACACACACACAAACACACTTCAGCTTCAGTATTACTACTATATGACTACTATTTACTCACAACTCTGATAAAGTCATTCCTCTGCTCAAAAGACTTCATCAAATCCCTATTATGAAATTAATAAAGTAAAAATTCCTTAACCTCAAGGTCCTCTACATTCTGGAAATAACATATCTTTTGCTTTTCATAAACTTATTACTCTGCCTGTGTGACAATATCCTGCTAACTCAACTGTTTGCATTTATCTTTTGTTTCACCACAATTGCTTATGCTTAGAATATTGTTTCCCTTGCCATCCCCTCCAATCTCTACCTGTTGAAATCCTAATCACTTTACAAGGTCCAACTCAAATACTTCATCATGCCTGAAGACTCATGATCTCTACAATCAGCATCTAAGACAGTCTTTCCTTTCTCATACTTAAAGTAGCACTTACATCTCTTTTGAATTTATTATATTTTATTTTGCATTATTTTGGTTATATTATTATTGAATTATTATCACTCCTATGTTTATGTATTTTATCCTCCATGGCTATTTATCATTAGATTGTCAAATAGAAATGGTGACAAAAACATCCTTGGTTCACCCCTGATTTTATTGGAAAGAATTCAAATTTATTCTCATTATTATAGTGGTAGCTATATACTACATGGAGAATATACACTAATAATTTTAAGAAAAGGTCAATTGGTTCCTATTTTTTCCATTAAACATAAATAGATGTTATACCGTGCATACCCTTTGATCCAGCAATACCTTTATGAGGTCTGTATCCCAAAGAGATCATAAAAAGGGGGAAGAATCCGCATGTACAAAAATATTCATAACAGCCCCTTTTGTGCTGGCAAAGAATTGGAAATTGAGTGGATGCCCATTAATTGGGCAATGGCTGAACAAATTATGGTATATGAATGTAATGGAATACTATTGTTCCATAAGAAATGATGAGAAGGCAGATTTCAGGAAACCTGGAAAGTCTTACAGGAACTGGTGCTGAATGAAGTGAGCAGAACCAGGAGATCATTGCACACTGAAACAGCAACATTGTGAGATGACCAACTTTGATAAACTTAGCTCTTCTCAGCAATGCAATGATCTAAGATGATTACAAAAGATTCATGATGGAAAATTCTATCCACATCCAGAGAAAGAAATACGGAATCTGAATGCATATCGAAGCATACTATTTTCTCTTTCTTTTTTGCTGTTTTCTTTCTCGTGATTTTCCCCTTTTGTTCTGATTCTTCTTTCACAATATGAGTAATGTGGAAATATGTTTAATATGATTGTGTGTTTATAGCCTATATCAGATTGCATAGTTTCTTGGGACAGAGGGAGAGAAGGGAGTGGGGAAAAATTTAGAACTAAAAATCTTGTAAAAGTTAATATTGAAAAATAAAAATTAATTAATTAAAAGAAATAGATGTCATATTTTGTCAAAAGTTTTTTTTTCTCTATCGATATAATCATGTGACTTTTGTAATTTTGTTATTAATATGGTCATTTATAGTTTTTCTAATATTAAAACAAACCTGCATTATTGGTATAAATCTAACCTGGTTGTCATATATAATCTTTATGATATATTGTTCTATCCTCTTTGCTAACATTTTATTTAAAATTTTTGCCCTAATTTTCATTAGAGGCATTGATAGCTTGGTTCTGTTGTTGCTGTTGTTGTTGTAGTTTATTCTCCCTGGTTACATATCAAGACCATAATTGTGTCATAAAAGAAACTTGGTAGGATCCCTTCTTTTGAAATTTTTCAAGTTATTAATGTAGGAATTAATCTTTGAATGCTTGATGGAATTAACTTGTGAATCCAACTGGTCCTGTTTTTTTTCTTTACTAGATTGTAAACCTTCATTAGAACACTTACCATGTCCCAATTAACTCTGTACTTCTCTCAAAGCCTAGCACAATGTTTTGCACCAAGCAACAATAGCAGCTGCCATTTATTGGTACTTCAGTTTACAAAGCATCTTCTTCACAACAATTCTATGAAATGGGCAGCACAAATGTTATTATACCCATTTTACAGATTAGGAAACAGCGACCTAAAGAAATTAAGTAACTAGTCCAAGATCATATGATCAGGAAGTAGAAGATTCAATGTTCTTTCTACTGTAACACAGTCTTAGAATGATTGGCAAAGCAACTAATAAAATTTTTTTTCAAAAACCCTCTTTACCAATTCAGGAGCTTTATATAAAAGCTCATGAGTCAAGTGGTTGTCGTTTTTTCCAACTAATTGACCAGTGTGGGTATGCAATCAAAAATAATCTCTTTTATTCAATTAGTGCCTTAGGTTCATACGATACATCAATTGGTGTTCACAATACTCTTTGTAAAGCAAGTAGCAGGGGCCCTATCCTCACTTTACAGATGAGGAAAATAAGTCCTAAAAAAGTTATTTTTCTAAGGTTACGTGACTAGAAAGTGATGGTGAGTTAGGAACTCAAACCTAGATTATCTGACTCCAAACATATGGCTCTTTCTACTACACCATACTGTATCTTTATAAAATGAACTGGTCTTACTTTTTATATCCTTATATAAAGTTTAGCTTTACTATTTAGGCCAGGGATTCTTAATCTTTTTTGCATCAGGGATCCCTTTAGAAGTCTGTTGAAGCCTATGCACCCTTTCTCAAGA
>CM053626.1:43473171-43492975 GCA_028646595.1 Phalanger gymnotis
ATTTTCTTTCAATAAAGATTATGTCATTTATATTACAAATTTGGAAACAGACCCAAAATGTTTTAGATTGGGAAGAAAACTTAGAGATAAGCCAGTGAACCTCCCTGTTTTACACATAAAGAAATTGAAGCCTTGAGGAATAAAATGGTTTTCCAAGGTCACTCAGGTAGTTAGTAATAGATCCAGACCCAGGTCTTTTGTTCACTGTCAAGGACTTATTTCACTGTGCATTACTCTCTCTATTAATATAGACTTCAGCCTATCCAGGCCTGCAGGATATTTATCCCTATCCCCAAATAACCCTTCCACTGGAAGTCCACCCAACAAACTGGATTTCCTCTTCTAGATCTCTTGCCATTGGGAGGATACCAATGGAATATATGAGATGATTTATGCTTAACTCTCAGCCTCTAACTTACTAAATTTTCACATAATTAAGTATCCTTTATACTTGAATTCAAGAGGGGTTTTTTGTGTTTGTTTTAACCAGATGAAAGTGAGTATAGGTGAAAACATGTTTTATAAGAGAATAACCATCATTCCATCAGAAGGCTGTCCCTGGTCACAAAAAAAAAACTGATGCGGTAAGAAAACAGGAGATAGGTTTTAAATGGAGTTAGATCAAGGATTCTTCACCTTTTTGTGTGTCCTGGCAATCTGATGAAGTCTATGTGCTATTAGCATAGACCAGAATCATATCATTTAATGCATAAAATAGAATAGAATGGAATTAAAAAGGAAATTGAAAAAAGGAATTAAAAACCATTTGAATATATATATATATATATACATATTTATATACGTATACATATATATGTGTATATAAGAATCAAGGTTAAAAATCCAGAGTTAGATCAATGGCAACAATGCAAATAGACCATCCACTTTGTGGCTGATTGACATGGAATAGATGCCCTCTGCATGAGGAAAAAATTTGATATCTTAATCTTAAAAGTGCCTGGGAACAACCTTTGCAAGGGATCCTGCATTACAAAGTTTTACTTCATTTGTTATAAGCCTTTCCATGACAAACTAAAATACAGTGAGTAGTTTCTATATCTCTTCCTAGTTTCCTAGAATGCTAAGAATTAGTGTATCCCAGAATATTTTCTGAAATATTTCCCAAAAGTCTAACAATGTTTTATGTAGAGTACAAGGAACTTCTTTTGGTTTGATATATTTGACTCAAGTACTAGTTTATGTTAGATTTTGAATTTTTAAAAAACTAAGCATCCTTGGGAAAGAGAATGCATGGATTTTGGTTCCCTTTTCCAGTTTATTTGGAACATTCCTGGCCATTCTGCCAGCATTTCATTAAAACAGATCAAAATCTACCATTTCAATCAATTAAAGTGTTCATTCTAATAGATATAAGAACAATTTTATGTCATCAGTAAAATCAGTGACAAAATGAGGCTAACATCAATACCCTCATGTCAGTGATCCTCCATTAAATAAATGGAGAATAAGAATATCTAAGCATCATCTACATATTGAAAGTTGTCTCTCAAAAGATTGGCATTGATAAATATCCCAAAAAATCTTTATTGTATAAACTCAGCCTTTGGTTACCTAGGGAAATGGGACATCAAGATTTCCCTTAAATAGACAATTCTTTATTTTTTAAAAATAAAGTGTATTCTTTCCACTGAGCTGTTGGGATATGGGTGTCATGTAGGAGATAGCTCAAGTTTGTATAGAAAATGTCATTATCTGTAGAAGATCCTATGAAACCCTTATAAGTTAACTAAATGTTGGGGGTATGAAGAGCAAATAGCTATCTGAATTAGCAATCTGTTGTTCATTCATTTCAGAGGTGTCTGACTCTTTATGACCCCATTTAGGGTTTTCTTGGCAAAGATACCAGAGTGGTTTGCCATTTTCTTCTCCAGTTCATTTTACAGAGGAGATAACTGAAGCAAAATGAGTTAAATGACTTGCCCAGGATCACACAACTAGTAAGTGCCTGAGTCCAGATTTGAACTCAGGAAGATGAGTCTTCCTGACTCTAGGCCCTTACCACTATACCTCCTAGTTGCTCATAATCTTAAATACAGAACTTTTTAAAATAAAAATTGTTACTGTTTTCAAGTACATAATGTAACTTAGTCTGAATAACAAAAGATAATTTAATAGGTACTTAGTGGGACTTGCTTCAATTAATAAAATCAGAATTGTTTAGGTATAAATTGTTTTATTTTTAACAATTTCTTATTTTGCAATAGAGTGGGTAATTTTGAAGTATTTTAAGTAGGATAATGTTCTACTTTGCAGTTCAGCATACACTTTTGCTTTGATTAGCAAAAGAATGGTTTTGTCTTGTAGTTAAAGCATAGTCTCTATACAAGTTGTGTGTTAAAATTTAATAAAATAGTGGTTAAGGTTTTCTAATTAGAAGAGAGACATCGATTTTCATACCCTTTCATGAGCTCATACCCAGATAGTATTTTGTGAACTTTAAGGGACTATACAAATGACTAGGATTGTTGTTGCTACTATGCTGAAAGGAGGGAAGAAAAGAGGAGGGAGAAGAAAAGAGAAAGCTTTCAAGAGAAATATGAAAAAAATGTAGAGTGATGTCATTAATTATCTGTGGGACACTATTGTGAAAGACTACATTAATTAGTTGAAGTATTACAAAGAGCATTAAATTTTGTTTCTTTCACAGGAAATACAAATAATATGCTTTGAAAACACATCAAAATAAATCAGAATTTGGCCATTTTGCCAGGAACTACATACTTGAGTTTTGATAGCATTTGATAATCTTGATATGGCCTCATACTAATATCAGTCCCATAAATAAGGCTGTCATAGAATTGTCATCTCATGACAATTTGCTAAAGAAAAAAATTCCACTAGATAGGATGTTGGAAGAAGTGGACCAATTTGACCACCATAGAGAATCTGGGTCTGAAATGGAATCAGAATTCTAGGAAGTATCTATGCTTTTGTTCTTTGCCAACCTTTACCTAGGACAGCTAGTCATTCAGCATGTATGAACCATATGTAAGGTCCAGGGCACTATGCTAGGTACTGCCGATCATGTACTTGTAATAAAGAGAAGATATGCCAATGAGTTTAATATTTGGGAATTTCTTTGAGAACGAATGATCTCTCTCCCTAATTTTCAAACTTGGTTTATAAATAAAAATAGCTAGAATTTCTGTAGCACTTTCAGGTTTGCAAAGTGCTTAACATGCTGTCTAATTTAATCTTCGCAATGTCACTATCATGTAGGTACTATTGCTATCTTCACAGATGAAACTGCGACTAAAGCTAATGGTCACACAGATGAGTGTGTAGGCAGGATTTGAACTCATGTCTTCCTGACTCCAACTCTAGCACACCACCTAGCTGACTGAAGTAAAGTCTGGGAAATCTTATGATCATCCACCAAATCAATGCTTGTCTTGTTTCAGAGTGTTATTGATGTGTATCTGCTGTAGTTATTCAATCACTTCTGACTCTTTATGACCCCATTTAGATTTTTTTCAAAGATTCTGGAGTGATTCACCATTTCCTCCTCCAGTTCATTTTACAGATGAGGAAATTGAGGCAAACAGGGTTAAGTGACTTGGCCAGGGTCACATGGCTAGTAAGTGTCTGAGGCCAGATTCCAACCCAGGTTCTGATTCCAGGTCTGGCATTCTATCCAACGTGCCACCTAGCTGCCATATACCTACACACATACACCCAAACATACACATATGTATGTATATGTATATATGTATATACATATATATCATAATAAGAAAATTATAATAACACATTATAATGAACTTCTCTTTTCAAGCAGTCTTCATAGCTGTTAATGTAGAGATGACAAAATAAGGTCAGACATGAGAAGACTATTAAATACGGCCAAGGAAGGCAATGAAAAATAAGAAATTCTCTATGACATACCTTTATTCCAAAGCAAAACAAATCATCTTAATTCAAACACAAATGTCCAGTGTTGTTGAGTATACTGTCTCGTGACACATGACATGCCAACAGATATTTATTTCATTTAATATGTTCAAGACCCTCCTTTGGAGCTGAGGTCTTCTTTCTTGGAATTTGGCATTTAGCACAGTACCTAGTACCTAGGAGCTGCTTAATAAATGTTTATCGATTAAATCACAAAAAGTTTGGAACACCTCCACTGCCTCAAAATTTCTACTTTCTGCAACAAATACATCAGTGAGGATCAGAAAATATTAAAGGAGCTTAAGACTTGGCCAATAACAAAGAATAGGAGTCTAAGAACAAAATGAATGGAAGTAGATGTGTCTCTGGATGCCAGGGTCTTTGCTTGCTTGCTGCTTTCCCCACAACCTAGGCTGACTATTTATATTAATGAATGGTCAAAGTGACCATATGCAAAATAAATATCTCACTTGATGGTTAACTCCAGGTAGAATGAGTGGGAAGAGGTCAGATATCATGCTACATCCTTCCCAAAGAGCAAGAACCATCACTCTCCTATATGTCTCCAGTAGAAATGATGCACAATTTGCCCAACTTACTGACAACACATTTGTCCTCTGATTTCAAAAAGTAATGCTACAAACATAACTAAATTCTATAGACAGATGCCAGAGTATCCTGTTAAAACCCAGATGTGATAGACGTGGTTTTAGATTTGCAAGTTAGTACAGTAAAAGAATTAATTGAAATTTCTAAGCACCTTGACATGCTGTCTGTCAAGTAGCATTTAAAATTTTGCTTATGGTGTGTCTATACTGTAGTGAATAATAGTAGGGTAATTTGACATGCCATATAACTTAGTATGAATGTAAGTCCTCAAAATGCTTATGATGACTCCTAACTTCCTTCAGAGTTCTAATGCGGGCAGGAGGGAAAGAGATAAGTTCCCCACTCCAAATCCAGAACTTCCCCAAATAGTTCTCTGTAAGCCTACATCCAAGAAGACAGTTAGATTCCAGGTATTTCAAGTGTTAGACTGTTCTTAATGATTTTGCAGCGGTCTCATTTGAGTAGGAATCTTATTTGGTGGCAACTTAACTGCCTTATTGTAATTTCTTTATGGGAATAAGAATATAGAGAACATTTCAACTCTGGCCTCACCACATATTATGAAATAATTTTGAACCAGTCTAACAAAGGTCACTAATCACAATTACTAATGCATAATTAGTTCACTTCTAAAATGAGCTTTTATTTTTCAGACAAGCCTAGTGGATTTGAATTGTGCTGCTGTTTGGCTAGGGGTTCATTCAATTACTTGGATGGAAAATTGCTTAGGTTTGAAAGAACTCGTGAAACTGACAGGTTAACAAGAATATTGAGATACACTTTACATTTCGTGGAATAGCATTTTCAAAAATGCTGAAATCCACCACCCTAAATCTGCAGTTTATTGTTATCAAGAGATATTGCAGGAAGTTGCACATTCAATAAATATTTAGAGATCAATTTTTGCTAGAAACTCCTAGGCATCTATTATTGTCAACATCATTAAATATTTACCAAACCAAATGATTCGTGTTGTTTATTTATGACATCTTGTTTAAATAAGAGTTGAAAACTGGCATTCAGGAATATTTAGTTTCTTGTATGCCAACAATATAACCCTTCATTTTAATGCTCTTTTCAAACAAAATGGATTTTAAAAAATGACATTTTACTAAAATGGTCATAGATATTTCATGGAACTGTTTTTGTCCTATTAAGGAACACTAGTGAAGAAAATCCTGATCCTATTTTATTTGCTCTTAAACAATCACAAGGCTGATTGTGTCTCCTCTAATAATAATGAAGGAAAAATAATCATTTTTATTAGCATTTATATACCACATTAAGGCTTGGAAGGAGCTTTACAAATATTGTTTCATTTTATCCTCATAACAACCCTGGTAGGTAGGTGCTATAATTATTTCCACTTTACAGATGAGGAAATTGAGGCAACAGTGAGTGACCTGCCTAGGTTCATACAGGTAGTAAGTTTCTGGGATCATATTTGAAATTTGAACCCAATCTCACTACTCCATCCTCTTCACCACCTAGCTGCCTATGAAAGGCAACTCTGAGGAAGGCTCAGGATAGCCAAAAAGAGGTTCCCCAGATAAATCCAGGAGAATATCTTCATAAAGCTAGTGCTGGGGGACAGGATTAAGGAATATTATAACAAGTTTCTTCTGCATGTAGTTAGGCTGTTAAGGGTATGACCTGACCTGTCTGAATCTTCAAAATAATCAAAAAGATATAATCATACTTTGTGGACTTTTCTTAATGACAGTCAGCCAATAAGCATTTATTAAGTCCCTATTATGTGCCATGCATTATTCAGCTCTAGACCATCATGTCCAGAGTCATCAGGGTAAGTGCTTAGTATATTTTTGTTAAATATTATAGGCTGCCCAGCAGGAAGGAAGAATAATCAATTCAGAGTCAACAGACCTTGATTTGGACCCCAGTACAGGTGCTTCCTATTTGGATGTGTTCTGGGAACAGTTTCTTTAACTGTAAAATGAGGGGTAGGGTTTAGACAAACTCTGAAATTTGTACCAATTTTACATTTATGGTCTAATGAATGAATGAGTACAAAATTAAGAACTGGTATGTTCTCAATGTACATCTATTAAAACTTAATTTGTTCATACAGATGTTTTTAAGAGAACGTGTTTTTTCAAAGGTTATTTCCATGGCATTAAACAAAGCACTCAGTGAATAATAGTTGGTCCAAATATGATCATCTATGTTACATATTTTGCCCCATTTTTTAAATAGATGGTTCTTTTCATTTAGGTAATTGTACTGGTGAACAGAAACTAAGGTTCTCATTGATTTTCATTGTTTTAAGATGCTGTAAATCTCTCCCCAGACAAGGTGCTTTTTCAACCTGGTTTAAGGGATGATTATTTGTTTGGAAATAATATTAGTAAAAACTAACAGTGACTGAGAGTCATAAAGCCTGGCATCTCTTTAGATTTTCACAATACCCTAGTGGAACAAATAGACTTTATATATTAGGACCTATTTTACAGAAGAGGAAGATAAGATGTAGAGAGGCAAAATGACACCCAGCATTAAAGACTAATAAGTGGTAGGCCTAGAACTTAAACTCAGGTCTTCTGACTCTAAAATTAGGACTTTCTACTCTATCTTATGGCCTGAATTATTATCTAATGTTGCTTCTGTAAAGTGTTATTTCTTTAAGATCCTTTTCACTTGGAGCCATTTGGTACTAAAAAGGGCAGGAAAAAAGAGTTTGTTTGAAGAAAAAACATAAATCAATTGGTAAAGGATATAAGATATTGCCACTCTTATGGATGGAAATTTAGATGACTATATGCAAATCACATCTGAAAACTCTGCATATATAGATGAGATTTGAGGAGTTTGGAGACAGAAAATGAACTGTGGCATACATATAATGACTTAAATCACCTTTGAAAGATTTAGAATGATTCCCTGTTTGTATTTGAAATGGTTTAATGATTTAAAGGGACACAGGAAGAGCTTTTATTTATTACAAACTGGGAGAAATTAAGAAATACTTTCAAGCACACAAAATGAGTTATTGGATCAGGTTGATAGCTTTAGCACTACAAAGCATCATGGAACTTCAGTTCATTCACACCTAACATTTATAGTTTCAGAGAGCAAAACTAAGAAAAAATGAACGAACATGTAAATATGTGGAGACTGATTTTAAAAGGACTGATGATATCTTAAGGGAAATTTGGCATGTTGTTATCTTTTAAGTGAAAGCTGGGAGCCAGGGTTTGTGTGTGTGTGTGTGTGTGTGTGTGTGTGTGTGTATGTGTGTGTGTGTGTGTGTTTTGTTTTGTTTTAATTTCAGCTACTGAGGTAAATATCATAAGTAGGAAAGATTAGGAGAGACAGGAGTGGCTAGGGGGTGGGGGTGGGGGTGCTGAAGAGTCAAGAATGGTAGGAGTGAAAGAAACAGCAAGGTGCCCAAAGTAATTTTGTTGGAGTTGTTTGAAGGGACAAGCAGCAGGAGCAGACAGGAAAAAATCCCTTTGGTTCCTTGTTCCTGATTTACTGAATAAAGACCGCATTTGTAGCTTTTGTCTTTCAGCTCCACCAATACCTTAAAAGAGGTGAAGCCTCTAGTAATGACTGGACCTTTTCTGCCCTCATTAGTTTAAGAAGGAAAAGGAGAAAGAGGAAAGATAGGTACTACAGTTGCCTTGCTCTATGAGAAGTAGCTACTCTGGTTTGCCTCAAAAGTCAAGCTGGGGCTGTTTCCTGTGAGCATTGTTCTGATTGGAATCATGGTAGTTGGATAGCTAGTTAGTGTTTTAGGCATAGTCCAGGGATAGCAAGACAGATTTATTTTGCAGTTTTGTGACTTAAAGGGAATTGCTATTTAAATTAAGAGATATGCCATTTTTAATGTCTTTTTAAGGGTGATTTTAAGTAGAAAGAGATTGTAAATGCTACCTTAGAGTATAGAGGTGCCAGACAAATCTGACCACTGCCTGTTAGTGAGGTAAGAATGATTTTTACATTTTTAAATAAAATTACTTTTTAATGTAAAAACCTTTCTTAGCTCATAGGCCATACAGAAACAGGAGGCCCTTTAGGCCATAGCTTCCCAACCTTGGTATAGAGTATAGAAGAAAAGAAGCCTTGACCAGTATGTAAATGGTGAGGATCGACAAAGAGACAATTACTAGAGAGAGTAGATGTATATAGTGCAAATCTTTCTGAATGGACCAGTAACATTTAAGCCTGCCTCACATCCAGAGTTATGAGTTACATGAAGAATATAGTATTCCTACCAATTGCACTTCCCTACTAGGTTCTCATGATTTTATGCCCACTTTCTTTCACAGGTATTGAGGGTATCAATGGAAGTGTAATTTGGGTTTATGTGTGGATTGTGTCATATTCGTTATTTATGTCCTTGTTTTAAAATAAATACCTCTATCTTTTTGTTCTATTGTTAAATAAATCATTCTTTTAAGTAACTTTAACTATGAATAGAAACTAATTAAAAACAAATCCCTACTGACAAATCAGTTTTAACAATAATAAAAATACCTCATTTGCATAACACTCTAAAGAGTACGTTTCTCACAGCCATAGAGAGTAAAGGGATTATTATTCTCATTTGGCAAATGAGGAACATTAGGCTCAGGGAAGTTAAGTGACTTGATCATGGTCACACAGCTAAAAATATTAAAACCATGATTTGAACTCAGAACATCTGATTAAAAAACCAGTCCTTTTTTATATGGCAATTGGCTGCCTCTTATCAGCACTAAACCTTTTTTTAATTGGAATTCAATAAATACTTGGTGGTAGATTAACACTGTGAATAATTTTGTTCAATATAGTTCTATTAGTCCTTCAACTTTGTCTATATATGGAAACAAGTTAAACAAATTATCTAGATAATTTGGGGATGAAAATAAACTTGCTGTTTAAACATAATATTTCTCAAATGAAAGCCTAAATCTTATATACTGTGCTCATTGCTGACTAATGCAACTCAAAATGACCTGAATATTTTTTATTTTAAATAATTTTCTGAATGAATCACCAATGCTTAAAAGGTGTAACTAAAAGGATGAATACTCCTCTATTATGAAATTATTCACAGGTCGGTGACCTGACTTGCCAATCTGCTATTCCCACAGCTTTAGTTTTTGAAAATGTGAAAAGAAATGTTGACTTCACCAGAAGCTGAGATCGTTAAGTGTGAATCACACTCTACAAGAAGTCACTGAGCAATCAACACAGTTCTTCCAAGGGAAGAAGCTGTTTTACTAATGGACATAACATTTAGCACTTAAAAGTCATGTCCATTCTATCAAGAGAAGGAAGGAGGGAGAAATACCAATGATAAAAGCTTCCTTGGTGTTACTGCTATACTGTCAATATTCTTACTAAAATGGTTTGGGAGAAAGCATCTATTTTTCACGAGATTTTCAAATACTTGGGTGTGAGAAAAAAGTAGAAAAAGGAGACATACAACGACATTCATAAGCCAAAACAAAGCCCTGAGAGTTAGTGGAAAAATGTAATATTATGGGGTACATTCCATAACCTGACATTTTTCACTAGTTAATCCTAGTATTGGCTGTTATTCCCTTCAGGAGTCAATTCAAATCAACAAGCATTTGTGAAATACCTACTATTTTGGGTATCAATTTAGGAGCTGGGAGTATAAAAATGAAAACAATCTCAACCCTTAGGGATCTTCAATCTACTGGCTGAGATAAATACAAATCGTTTCAAACTGACACTGTTGAGGGTTGAGGAGATGAGGACCAGGAACCCCAAGACTGGAGTTCCCAAACAGGGTAGTTGAGGGGGCAGTACCCCTCAAGGACCTGAGTACTGAAGAGGGTCAGGGCTGTCTGGAATGAATTCACAGACTCAAGTGTTAAGTCAAGGTGGCAAAGATTTATTATGCTTTTCAGTGGGCAAGAGTTCTTAGGGAACCTGCAACCTTACAGGGGTGCAGGTAAGGTTTATATAGAATGTTTTGGGGTAGAACATATGCAAAATATGTTAATTAGGTGATTTGGGGTGGGATTAGGGAGTGGTTAAGGGGTGGTCAATTCTTAAAGGAACATGCACTTTTTGTATCTACTGCACAGTTATCTTACCCAGAGTTCACTGAGAAATAGCCCAAGCAGGGGCTACATGGAGGTGTGGTTTTAGGCCTGAAATGTCACTAAGTCAACTAATGGTCAGGGCTAACTGGAAATACTCAGGCTGCCTCTGTCAATGTCTTGTTAGACAAGATGAATATAAGGGAGTATACATATGTCTGGGTCTAGCATGCATACGATAGGTCAGTGAGTAGTAAATATCTCTATGACCCAGTACACAGCCAGCTCAGCATGTATACAGGGAGGCCAAACTAATAAATTCTATAGGTGCAGCTGGCCACTGGAAGAGAAATAAGTTTTTTGCTAGCACATGCTGCCCTTGAACTGGAGAGGAACTGCCTGAGATAGTATTTTGAGGCTAGAGAGAGATGTGATTTTAGAACTGGATGTGATTTTGGAACTGAGGTTCTAAGCACAGACACCCAAGCACCCCATCAACACCATTGTTTCCAAGGTGTCTAAGTTCTAGTTCCATTGGGGGAGAACACAAAGGTTGTTTGGTCTTTGTAGTGATCAACTTATGTTCAACCCAAAAGCCAATATTTGGGCAAGTCTATACTGGTCTCCTTGCTAAATTTCCAAAAACAAATGACTCTTCTCTATCTGGACCCCAGAACTACCTCCTAGGTATCGGGCCCTTTTTTTGCCTCCTTCATGCTACGTTAAGGGGTCTAGATGCTCTACCTCCTTCAGAGACAGCTCACCTCACTTCACCTTTGTTTCTGACAGTGCCCTGAAGCAGATTCTATAGGCGAGATGTTTCTGCTAGTTCAGGCCTTATTCAAAGTCTTGTTGATCCTAGGACTTTCATGATCCTGAACAACTAGGGGGCTCTTGAGCCAATTCTTCCCCATCTAGTGGTCCTAACAGACTTCAAGGTTCAAGGGAGTCCTTTTTATTCATTTAAATCCAATTCACTTGCAAGCCATGACATCTCCTTCCTAATGCCAGGGTCCTCTTTAATAACAAAGGACAAACAACAACTTGTGAATAGTAGTAGCTGCCCCACTGGGGACCCAACTGGCCAATTGCACTTAGGTAATACAACTCCTTCCTTCCTTCCTTCCTTCCTTCCTTCCTTCCTTCCTTCCTTCCTTCCTTCCTTCCTTCCTTCCTTCCTTCCTTCCTTCCTTCCTTCTCTCCCTCCTCTCCCTCCATCCACATAGGGAATCATACCCTTACCTGCAGATGTTCTGGCCAAAGGAACACAAATTTTGATCACTGAAACCTGGCAAGATATTTTGGGGTTTATGGGCTAGATTTCTTTTTTTATAGACCATGCCTTAAACCCAAATCATTCTGGCTTTCATTGATTGGCCAACAATGGCAAACCTTACTTGGTCATTGTTTGTATGCTGATGGCTCACAGTAAGTATAAATAGCAATTGTCTCAGTTTAGGCCAGAAACCCTGAGGATCCTCCCCTCTCAGATTGATTTTATTTTTTTGACTAGATAAAATAGGCCAAGTCTCTAGAAAAGTTTAGAAGGCTAGTGAGGTTCAAGCCATGGTCACTACAGGTGTTGATAGTTCTGCTGGCCAGGTTCAGACAGTACTTATCATTATAGCCTAAACTTAGAGCCCTTTCATTCAGCTTTCTTCCTGTGGTCAACCATTTAGCAAAGATTTGGTCCAAAGATACAAATAGAATCAGTTTCCCTTTTAACCAAAGGTTTGTCCAAAGGGCAAACAGAATAGGGCTCCCCCTTAACTGAAGGTTTGTTCAAGAACAAACAGAAAGGAGTTCACCTTGCTAAAGGTTTGAACAAAGAACAAACAGAAACAGGCTATACAGGTGCTATAACATGCTTATTTATTCTCATTAAGCCAGAGAATCATGTATGATGGAATCAGAAAATAATTCTGGACTCACATATAAACAAGCTAAAGGAGATCCTTTATATACTTAAAGGAATCTCAACTCAGGATGACTATGTCAACCCAAAATTATAGTCTCCATATATGTTCAAAAATAATGTGGGAAAGGAATTTCTTAATAGATTGGTTGGAATGGCTGGTGGCAAGATTGCAACTAGAATGAGATAGGAGAATGTCAAGGTGTCAATTGAAATTATAGATACAAGATGTCTGTGTTTCTTTTATCATTAACATGACAATATAATATACGAAACCATAAAAATGTCCCATTATTCAAGATAGTGTCTGGTTCAAGGAACTTAAAAGGACTGGCATCCCTCTGAATCCCTGTACTCCCTTGCACTCTGTTCAGGAGATGTACCCATTTATTCAGAACAAATAAATGTAAAATATAATTAAAACCTTCCTGGCTTCCTAATGAGTATTGTTTATTCCTAGACAATGTGAGTATATTTATAATAATCATAAACAGAAAAATGCTTCTGGTCAGCTTCATCTGGTCTTATAGTTGCTGGCACAGGAAGGGGCATTTTGGGCTCACTCAGAGAGCAAAGCAAATGATGTCTGTTGTACCAGAGCACACAAAGCATTGTGGTAGGTTGAGCTCAGAAATGTCTTTCTCCTGATTGGCCAATCCAGGCCTTTCTCAGGTCTTGGGGTTCAAAATGGTTTGGGGAGGGATGCATAGTCTATAGAGTCTTCTGTGCAACCCATATCCTATAGTCCCCTGAAATCAGTGGACTCAGAGAACATTGAGCTGGTAGGGACTTTAAAGATTAAATCACTTAGCACAGTGGCTGTCATATATAAAATGTTATGTAAATGTCAGTTGTTGTTTTTAGTATTATTATTAATTATTCTTATAACTGTCCTTCATTTCACTGAAGCATTGTCCCTTCTCAGTCCTTAATTGTTGCCCCAGGCCTTCTATTATATTTTTCATCAGGCATCATAGAATCTCCAGGGGCGAGGATTCTGTCCAGCATAAATTTTGCATGTGTCAAGCACTCATCCCAGTATTCTGGTGCAATAGATACAACATAAAGGTTTATTATATTGTACATTTAAGGAAACAGGCCCAGAGGGGTAAAGTCATTTGGCCAAAACCACACAACAAATTAATGACAAAGCTGACACTAGAAATTCAGCTCTTCTGACTCTCGGTGAAGCACTCTTTCCACTCCCCCAAAGAATGGACACTTTCCTGTAGATCTTAGATAAAAACCCCATCACCTCCTCATCTCAGAGTAACAAGTCACTGGCATCACTTGGGCAACTCCCGTATGAGAAAGGGCTTTCCCAATGTGCTACAATAACTGTATGAGTACAAAACATCGATCACTAACATTCTCATCTACCTTCACTCCTCAAACCACAAGGCCTCTGAGGCCTCTTCCAAATCTAAGATAATGAGTTTATGGCTATAGTAAATGTAATGAGTCTGGCAGAGAAAAGAAAAGGAAATATACAGTCTTAATGGATCAGTGAAGTAGGAAATTCAAGGGAAAGAGTGGCAGGTTTGAAATCAAAGGATCGGGATTCAAACCTCACTTTTGACACTTAATTCATGTATGACCTTGGGCAAGTCTTTTAACCTGTCCAAGCCTCAGTTTTTTCATCTGTAAAATAAGAGAGCTGGATGAGATGATCTCTAAGGTTTCTTTCAGTTCTCTATCTATGATGTTTGGGTCCAGGCTACATGGACCTCAAAATTTCCAGAAACAATCTCCAGGGGCTACCCCTGAAGAAAATCCAATTTGTGTTTCTCTTAATTTAGCTACAAACTATATTGACGCAAATGAACAATATGAATGAGTCCATTCAACATAAGTTAACAATCCAGTAAGTACATGGACACTGTCAGAAAGTTCTACGATATGTACATAAACAACTAGTGCTGTGCATTTCTAAAGTATCTTGCAGTCACACATTCCATATTTCCCATATTAGACATGACCTTCACAAGCAACCAGTAAGACGACTAAAAGTCCAATTTGAGTGAAGCCGTTGGATATTCCTTCAGGCTGTGTCAGCAATGGACAGGTCATTCTTAGGACAATGAGGTTTAATAAGCATATGCTTTTTGAAATATTTTCTGCAAAGCCTTTGAGCTAATGGAGTGAATGGTGCCATTAAAGCAAGGAATTTGGTCTAAGAGTCTTGGTGGGGAAATTATAGGTAGATATTAAAAGCTAATGTGATGTTGGGCTACATTAAGAGAGGCAAGGATTCAGATTCAAGGAATAAGGAGATTATGACCTGGTACCGTTCTAATCATATTTGAAACATTACGTTCCATCTGGGCACCATTGATCAAGAGCATTGATAAACTAGAAATTATACAAAAAGGGAGATGAAGGACAGCAGAGAATCTAGAATCCAGACTGTGCAGGCTTTCAGTTTTATTTCAGACTCCTTATGAAGGTTATAACTCATAAGGAGAATATTGTATGAATGACTGCAAGATACTTTGGAAACAGAAAATGCTATAGGCTCTTAGAGGAGCCAATTGCTATGTTTTCATTGTGAGCAATTTTATCTTAGAAATCAACAAATACTACAAATCAGGACTTTATTTATTGTTCTGTTGATTTGTCTCTAGACCAAGGAAGTGATGGAGAAAATAATAATTCAGATTAAACTTAAAAGTGTGTCCTGTATACTTTTTATGGGGGGGGGGAGTTAGTTGTTAATTTGTACCAGCACCCCCCTGTATATGAGAATTGTTTTGAACTGAGGGTGTTTATCCTGGAGATGAAGAGCTTTATGATAGCTGTCTTTAAGGATTTGAAAGGCTATCATGTGGAAGACCTGTCAGACTTGTTTTGTTCAGCCTCAGAGAACAGAAGGACTATGGATAGAAATTTCAAAGAGTCTGACTTAGGCTCACCTTCCAGAAAGACTAACTACTAAAGCTGTCCAAAAGTGAAATGGGCTGCATAGAGAGTGACAGATTCCCCTCCTTAGACATTTTCAAGTAGAGGCTAGAAGATTACCTGACATGCTATAGCAAAAATTCCTTTTAGGTATGGATTAGACTAGATACCACTAAGGTTCCTTCAAATTCTCAAAATTGATTCTGTGAATTCAATTTTACAATGAACAAATGGATGGAAGGATGGATGGATGGATGGATGGATGGATGAGTGAAGTGTTTATTAAGTGCTTACTATGTGCAAAGTACTGCTAGGGGTACAAATAAAAAAGTATGCCAGTCACATAATGAAAGGTTTCAGCTGTAACCAGATGGGAAGGTCTTTTGGTTCTTAGGATGTCATAGTAAAGCAGATGCTAATGCTTTATCACATATACTGATAAAATCATACCAGTATGTAATATTGATCCATCTGAAAGAGCTAAGGGCTTTAGCGGCAAGAACTTTATTTTCTGGGTCATCAGTAGCTGTGACTGTAGCACCTGCTGGAACATTTGCCAGGCTATATTTCCACAGAGCTATCTTGCCAGAATTATGGCTACCGGTTCTGTCTTAGAAGCACTGCTATTCCCAAAGGCTCTTACGTTGAGACTCCTGGGCTTTCTTCATCAAGATATGAAGGGAGAAGGTAGTCGAGGCACTGGTGGTGGTTTAACTTTCCTGACACATTCTGGCTCCCATCTCTCCTAAAGGGTGCTTCGGCTAGGCTGGCTTCCCTCCCTTCTGTGTGGCAATTGGTGGGAAGTTAATGGGGATGGTTGGACTCATCTCCACAAGAGCTGGTTCCCTGGATAATGGCTGTGATGGCTGGACCAATGTTTGGGAGAGTACTGCCACTCTTGATGCTCTTCTGTTTACCTGCTTGCTGGTGGCAATTGTTCAGCAGCTGTTGCCGGTGTTAGTAATAAAGAAAGTGGATCCCTCTTCCATGATTGTCTCTCCCCTCGGCTTTTTCTAGTTATTATATCACTCCATCATGTAGCACGTTTCACACTTAACAGATATTTACTGAATTGAATTGAGTTCCTGATCAGACCCCATACCCTGAACACTCTCTTTAGTTAGTTAGAGTACCACAGTTTAAGAATTCAGATAAACTTGAGCAGGTTTATAGGAGGGAAATCAGAATGGTAAAGGGCCCTATGTCTATGCCATATGAGGATCAGTTAAAGGACATGTGGCTGTTTATCCTAGAAAAGAGAATAATCAAGAGATAAAGGAGTTGTCTTCAAGTACCTGCAAGACTATCATTAGACCTGATCTGTTTGAACCCAGAGAAGGGAAAAAAACCAGAAGCAATGAGAAGTCACATTAGGCTTGATGTTAGAAGGGGAAAAAACCCTTTTTAACAAGTGGAGCTACCCATAAATGTAATGGATTGCCTTGGAAGCCATTGGTGTCCCTTCATTAGAGGTCTTTGGCAAAGCTAGGATTTGCAGTTGCCAAGAGTATTATAAAAAAGAATCTTGTTTAGGAATGGGTTAAACCAGATTGTCATTGTGGTCTCTTCTCATTCGAAAATTCTATGATTCTATTTGAGTATAAAACAGACAATCAAATGTAATGATGCTAATGGAATTTTGGTGATTGCAAATAATTTGACAACCATCCCTACAGAGTAAACAGAAAACCCCACAATATATGAGTCTTTCTGGTAAAGAATAAAGCTGAAACCTTTTGTCAAATGCTTTTCACTGAGTTGCAAAGGTCCTATTTTCCTGAGCCTGGATAAATAAAATGTTTAAAAGAATGAAGTTGTTTAAAAAAGGATAAAATACATCAAGTTTTAAATAGTATTGCTATATTAAACCATGTAATCATTAGCCTCCTGAAGAACTGCAGGAGACGTGTAGAAATGCCAGAAACATCACTTCATGTCAAGCTGTCTATTCATGACTGATAAGCTTTTGAAAGGTCAAACAGTACTTGTCAGGATGGACAGAACACTCCTCCTTAACTCAGACAGGATCCTAACACAAAGAGGAAGAGTGAAGCAATTATCTGGTGAATTTAATGCATTCAGAAAGCCAATTGGGATCATTCATTTTAAAAATTCTCCTTTATTTGCTATGTCCATATCATCCTTTATAGGCTATTTCTGTATGTAGGCCTAGCCTTTCTCTCTATTTTATAGGCTTTATAAATGGTGGGGTTTATGGTTGCTCCCCAGTGAATATTTTCAAATGATTATCCACCACCAAAACTCCATTGGCTCCACCAAATTTTCATTGTCTTTAATCACATCTCTTCATTAGAGTCCTACTCCTCATCATGGAAGATATGAAAATGGCACACCAGCTCTGGCTGATCAAAAAGAGATGAAAAGTCATCATGGACTAAATAATCATCAACCAACCCAGGCATTGTTATCCACAAAGTCTCATAAATGAAGAGGGTACATGAAACCAAGATTATTCTACATGCAGCTCCTAAGTTTAGAAAATGTTATCATTAGACTAGCTATAGAATATTTACGTTTTTGACCACAGTAATTTTTAAAGGCTATCTACCAAGTTATTGACTTTGTGATAGGCAATTGGGGAGTAAAAGCCCAAATGGATAATATTACAGATCCTAAAAGTATTTCCATATTTGTCACATCCACTCACCAGTGCTCCTGCTCCTTCTTCTTCCCCTAGTCCAATCATCTCCACCTTCTTTACCCCTTCAACTGATTCCATAGCCATAGGCTAAAATAACACTAGCATATACCTAAGGCAAAAATATACCCATTTCCCTACAAACACCAATTCCCATAATATATAAACCAACCAGAAATGGAAAAAAGAAAGGAAAAGTGTATTCAATTGCTCATCAGGACAGCTGCTTCATACCCATTAGCTAGGGTCTGATTTCTTTGTGGCTGTGTCTAGAGAACACTAAAATGTTTGGATGATTCAGGCAATCATCTGGATGTTTTCTGAACATGATGCCAAATATCCAGATATTTGGAAACATCAATTTATTCTTTGGCATTGTGTGGGCACAACCTTAGGTTCTAGGAACAAAGGCCAATACTGTCTTCCATTATTTGTTCAAAGTGTTTTCTGTTGATTTCACTTTTCTTTCATCTAGCCACCATTTAAGAAGTATATACCATTAATCTTTGTGAACAAAAATTCCTTGATGATCAGACTTTTAGGTTAGAATTAACTTATTTGTAGAATTACATTACAAAATTGGAAATATATTGGTAAATCTGAATTGATAAGACATTTCATGAAATATTTAAAAAATTAATTCTACATGTTCAATAGCAAAACTGTGCCAAATATAATATTCCATTGAAGCTATCAACACAGTCCATCTCCATGGGAACTGAATCAGCAGAGACTTGAAAAATCCAGCAGATAAATTACAATACCCTACTGCTGTGTTGGTAGAGCAGAAATGTTTTAAAATGAGAATTTTTGAGGTCAAAAGACCTGCATAAGTCTTCATACAATCCCTTTAAACAGTCCAATCCTTGTATTTTTTTGGAGAAATAGGAGCCTTATAAATATGAAGTGGCTGGCTCCAAGTCACCAGTTGAACAGAGCCAAGACCGTAATTAGTTAAAAAAAAAAATTGAGAACAGTAAAGTAAATTGCCGACTTGGCTCCTAATTCTAGTTTTATTCCCTTTTCCATTCTGGATAGACCAATACCTCAGATTCATGCCTGAGACTTTTTGAAATTATAGTTCATGGATAAAAGTGAGGCCATAAGATATTAGCCCATTTGGAGAGTTGAAGGCCCCCAATAGAAGTTCTGCTTTGTCATTAGTCACAGTTCTCTAGCTCCATAATTATGTCTAGAGATCCCCCAATAAGATACTTACATATGGCCCAAGAAAAAGTCATTTTTTGGACCAGTTGTAGATACATGGGCACAAGGGGAGACCTCAGTTGGATATGTCAGGCATATAGCATGCACATGAGACTTGTTAGTACTCTCATCCATGGCTTTTCCTAAGTTGTTGAATTTCCTTCTCTGACCACTCACAAATGAGGTCACTTCCCCTAGGCCACAGGGGTGGGGAACCGATGACCTGGAGGCCACATGTGGCCCTCTATGTCCTCAAGTGTGGCCCTTGTGAAGTTTGAATTTAACCAAAGGGCTCTACTTGAAGACCTAGAGAAGGCCACAGGTTCCCCATCCCTGCCCTAGGGGATACAAACACAAGAACCTTCCAAGTGGCAAATTCAACTTATTTAACTCATCAGAAAGCTACAGAAACCAGCAATATGCCATTGTGACAGCATTTTCCCACAGCAACAAAGGCTACTGCCAAATCTCTCTGGAACACGAACTGCTCTGCTCTGTTCCTTGTCACTGAAGAATGGTAGTGAGCTAATTTCCAAATTACTTCTGGTCTTTTGAGAATAGAACTTGAATTAAAATAAATACCTAGTG
>CM053626.1:43493475-43515858 GCA_028646595.1 Phalanger gymnotis
CTGGTTAAGCTGTGCTGTGAATGGTGATGCACCTCAAATATCCTATGTTTGAAATGGAAAATATAAAGTGCACTTCCCAAAGCCTGACCCAGTCCCTCTCTCTGAAGCTTAGGCATTAGCAAGAATCTGGGCCTCGGCGAAGAACCTTTCTCTTCTGGCTTCTTGTTGGTAGAATGAGTCATGGAATTTGGGATAGAGGAAAATGGCTTGTTTATATTTTCTTTCTCTAAATGTATGTCTAGCATCTTATTTAGAAACACAGCTGCCAATAGGGAGGGCACTTTGCATCCTAAAACCTGATCATTTTAAAGTTGTTTTAACAGCAATAGAGCAAAGAGCCACAGAAAACTGTTCATTCTGCTTATCTCTCTCCAACATATTGTGTTTCGCCCATTTACTTCTTCAAGAGCATCTGAGCATTCAGAAAATGGGAATTGTGGTGGTAAGCAACTCAGTTCCTACAAAGAGGTAATTTTCTTCCTATCTGCCTTCCATATTGATTTCAACCCATTGCTAGGCATAAGAGTGTGATTTTTCTCTTCCTTCTGAAAAAACGAAACCCATCAACATAGTAATCTGTTCTCTTTGTATTTCTTTTGTGCTATTCATCATTAACCTTCAAAAAGGGAAGGAATAAACAAACATATTATGCATTCTGGGGATTATTCGTTTCTGTACATTTTATCAAGAGCTGTCTTATAAAGATTTGGGGTTTGCACCACACAAAAAGTTCCATAGGATTTCCCACTTTTCACATTAAAGTAAATTTCGACTCATAGCTATGTGTGTTTTTTGTGATTTTCTTCTCTCTCTCGTCATATCCTTCCATTCTCTATCCTATTTTCCTGTAACTCCCTTCTACATACATTTGAGCATCTAGTACACCTTGCTAGGCCAGGGGAGATATTAAGTACCCTATGTAGAGAAGCAGCATGCTGTAGTCACTGTGGTTAATGGATGGCCTGGTTGTTGATTCAGAAAAACATGGGTTCAAACCCTGTCTCTTATGTACATGGCTGTGTGTGTCTATGAGCAAGTCACTTAAATTCTCAATTGTGTACAATCATGTCCAACTCCATTTGGGGTTTTCTTGGAAAAGACACTGAAGCAATTTGCCATTTCCTTCTCCAGCTCATTTTACTAAAAAGGAAACTGAGGCAAACAGGGTTAAGTAACTTGCTCAGATTTACAATTATAAAGTGTCTAAGGCCAGATTTGAACTCAGGTCTTCCTGACTCCAAGCTTGGCATTCTATGCTCTATCTACTTTACCATCTAGCTGACCAAACTCTTAATTGGGCCTGGGAGAGATACAAAATTTCAGTAAGAGAATTGGTGGTCCCTACTTACTTTCGAGGAGCTTGGGGGAAGGGGTTATTACACATCCATAAATATGTATTGTAGAAGATAACATTTGGTAAGTACAAAGAAAAGGTGTGAACAAACTGCTATGTGGAGTTCAGAGAGGGGAGGTCATTATCTAGAATTCCTTCATATGCTCATAATCAATCAATAAGAATTTATTAAGCACCTACTATGTGCCGAGCACTGTACTAAGTGCTTTTACCATTCCACCTTTTCCTATGCTTTATGACCCCAAATTTTTCATCTTCGTAGACTTCGATTCTGTCCACCTTTCAGTTGTTTCCTAGGTCATCAATTCATACACTAGCTGCTTTCTCCTCCCTTCCCTATCTTGACCACTCAGTGAACCAATTGAAGTCTACTCTGTCCTCTACCCTCAAATCCCTTTTTCCCTTTGCTTATTGCTGATCATGAACCTGCCAGCCCCCAGCTCTGAATTATTGCTACCACATGCCTCTTTCACTCCTATTCAGATACTACTGAGTAAAGCTAGAGAAAATTGTGAAACCATACTTACTGGGTCCACCACAGATTTGTGTTATGTAACCTTAATTTGGATCTCACTATTCATCCCTAGCTGATCCTTCCCATTCTCCAGAGTCTATCTTATACCTCCTTTCTCTGCAAGCTTTCCCCAGCACCCTGTCCCCTTAGCCTCTCTCCTGAGGACTATGCCTCATAATTCGCACACACACACACACACACACACACACACACACACACACACACACACACAAAGAGGTCTTGAGCTCTCTCTTCTCCCCTGTTCCTGATTCCTTGACATCATCCACCATTCTTTCTAATATGTGGTGAAGTGGTAAGGTCAACCCTTCTACATGTACCCTGGATCTCATGCCCTCCCATCTTCTCTAGCATATGATGTCTGCTATCTTCCCCACTTTCTTTTTTATCTTACTCTCTCCCTATTTTATGGCTAATTCTCTGCTGCCTACAATGTTTCTCCAGTCCTTGAAAATCTCCCAATTGCTCCCTCCAACTCATTATTTTCTCTATCTCTCCTTTTCAGCCAAATTCATTGAGAAAGCAGTCTTTACTAGGTGACTCCACTTTCTACCCCCTCACTCTCTTCTAAAACTTCTGCAATCTGGCTTCCAACTGAACTGGCTCTCAGTTGAAACCACTCTCTCTAAATTTACCAAAGATATCTTCACTGCAAAATCTAATTTTTCCCAGGGACTCTACAGAGCAATTTGCTCACACTTCTCCTTTGTACTTATCAAATGGTATCTTTTATAATATATATTTATGTATGTGTGATATCCCCCTTCCCAAGTTTCTTGCAGGTAGGTAGGAAGATCTCTCCTCCCTAGGGTTTAATGACACTGCTGTCTCCTAGTTCTCCTCCTCTTTGTCTGACCACTCAGACTCCTTTGGTAGTTCTTCAACCATGAGACTCATGTGGGTCTCCCGCAATGTTCTATACCAAACTGTCATCTCTTTTCTCTTTATGAGCTCTCACTCGGTGATCTCATAATCACCCATGAGTTCAATTATCATCTCTATGCAGATTACTCACATAATTTATCCAGCTCTAGACTTTCCCCAGAGTTAGAGTATAGCATCACCACTGCCTTTTGGAGATTTTTAACTGGATAGTTATTTCAGATTCAACATGCCTAAGATAGAACATTATCTCTATATCTCCTACCTGACTAGGCTTCTCCTCTTCTTATCAGACACCCAAGCCTATGACTTCAGTGTCATCCTCAACACCTCACTGACTAACACTGCATATTGGTGTAACTAAGATGGATTCATTCAGGCTTTGTCCCAGGCTCCCAATATTTTGTGGGGAAATGGATCTTCTCCAGGAGGATCTATTTTCTCCCTGAGACAGCTGTGCTCTTGATGAACTCATCTAACAGTGTTCTAATTACCAGTATTGCCTGCCTATTCCCTCCAGGGTCACATCACTGAGGCGCCCATGCTATAGGGTCAGCTCTTTGCCCTAGCCCCTATAGACAGAAGATTTAAACAGCCCCCTCTCTAGGTACAGCTGCACCCACGATCAAACTGTTTTCTCTTCCATCCCCATCTTTGTTCTCCATACCCAAAATCTATTCAATTATTGTTTTTGTCCCAAGTGAAAATATGCCTAACCATGGCCCTGAACAGGATCTTTTAAATCCTTCTCAAAATACATTTTTCATCACAAAAGTTAATCGGCTAACCCTTCCTGTGTGCTGCTTTGTTCTTAGTGGCCTATTTAGAATCCATGAGTTTGTTTTTTAAACAATAGCTAACATTTAATTCTATCATCACATACAATTTTCTACCACTATTCATTCTCTGAATCTGCTGATAGTTTTAAATCCTTTGAATTAAATATTGGTCCTCCATATCAGCCATTTGAGTAGCTGAACAAAACTTAATGCCCTGCTCTCTTCTGACTTATCTTTCAGGAGCCATGTCCAGGAGATTTAAGTTGGTTGTGGGATGTGGGAGGGCAAAAGTCAAATCTAGAGATTACAGAGGTCAACTGTCAAGCACATGGGGTTTTTTCTACAGAACTCCATCACTCTTGCTTTCATTTAGCTAGAACTCTTGATGTCTACTAGCTACTCAGTGCCACACTGATTGGACCTTTGCTCCTGTCCCTCCTCCATTTTCTTCCTCCTGTCAAAACATAGCTTTTCAACATCCCATTCCATTTAGGATCCAAAATGGATGATAGCACCCCCTGGTGGGAGCACTGGAAGGATGAAATGACACAAATCGAAAAAAAAAGTTAAAGGTTTAAAGAAAGTAGATTTCCAGGCAGGCATTGAGCAATTTTTTTAAAAGGAGACAGTAAGACAAATAAGCTTGGGAACCTCTACCCTAGGATCTGTTCTCCCAGAGAGTAATAATAGGTGATGATAGTTAATAAGATTATCAGTAACAAGGATTTATTTTTGCTCCCCCTAGACAATTTTAAATTTAGGCTCAAGCTTGATGAAAAAGTGATTTTTGGCCAGGTGAGATTGTTGTTGCTTGTTTACTTGGGAATTTGGTTATTTTCCTTTTTCAGGAAAAAAGGCTAGTTTAGAGTAAAAGACAATGTACTTTGGATTTAAGAGACAAAGATTCAAATCCTCCCTCTCACTCTAGTTAACTGTGTGGCCGAAGGAAAATTACTTTACCTCTCTGGGCCTCAGTAGTTGAACTACCTATCTCCCGAGGCTATTTTCAGGGAAGCACTTTGTAGACCCTTAGGTCTACCTATAGGTTGACTTACACAAATATGTGTTATTATTGTTTCGTGGCCCCTGAGATAGCACCAGGTAGACAGCCTCTTATTCCGCTTGTCCTGAAGCTCAACACTCTGCCCAAGATTGCTCTAATCTTTCCTTATATCTATTGAAATGCCTACAAAAGGGGCAGCTAGGTGGTGCAGTGAGTAGAGCACGGGCCCTGGAGTCAGGAGGACCTGAGTTCAAATTCAGCCTCAGGCACTTGACGCACTTGCTAGCTGTGTGACCTTGGGCAGGTCACTTAACCCCACTTGCCCTGCCTTTCCTCCTCCAAAAAAAAAAAAAAGAGAAGAGAAATGGCTGCAATAGAAAAACCAGAGTAGCCAGAATATCCTCTGACAAAGGAATACTCTTCACTGCTATTCTCTGCATTTGAGATTCCAATATATAATAGCAGCGTCTTGAAATTATAACACTATTCATGGAACAGCTATTTATCTTATGCACATGCACATTTTTCAGATGAACCTAAACTTAATGTGCATCATTCAGGGTTGGCCATCTCTGCCGAATTCCCTGATTTCACGCTGCTCTAACAGCTCTATACCTCTTTGCAGAGTATAATTATAATTGACATCAGCTGTGTCTTGACAGCAACCCAGAACAAATTAGTTTGAGCAAATTTGCTTCCTAAAATTTAACACCGATCATCACTGCCTTTTGTTATCACTGACATTGATTTCTCTAGAGTTTCAAATCCCCATAGTTGTCTTCAGTTTATTAATTAATGGGGCTGTGGGAAAAGTACTGTGATTACTTGATGCCTTTGACTGGCAGTGTGGGGTACAGGAGGGAGTGCTGAATGTGGAGTCAGAAATCCTGGGTTTGAATCCTATCTCCGCCACTTACCATGTGACTTTAGTCAGGTCACTTCCATCCACTTGGCCTCAGTTTCCCTCTCTGTAAAATGATAGATTTGGCACTAAATGAAGTCCCTTCCAATTCTAAATTTCTCATCAATATTTATCTATGACTACCAACATTCAATTCAGCCCCCAAATAATATACAACTATAATGATTTCAGAAAAAAAAATTACAGAAGCATCCTTAAAATCAACAGCCATATAGACATAGAGTTCTTAACTAATGTTGTATGTCCTAGAACCCTTTGGCAGTCTGGTGAAGCCCAGGCACCCCTTCTCAGAATCATGTGTTTTTTAAAAATAAATTATAATGGAAAGAAATGCTAAATCTAAGTTACAGTTTAGTGTAAATAAAGAGGTAACCATATATTTCCCTTAGTTCCATGACCCCCTGAAATCTATCTATAGATACCTTGACAGAGGCTGAGTGATTTGTCCATGGTCACTCAGTTAGTTTTTAACAGAAGCAAACTGTGAGAAGTGCGTTCAGGGACAGGAAGTTGAAGCAAAGAGGATGTAGTGAGAACAGGACTTGAATCGAGGTCTTCCTTGCTCCCAGGCTTGCCCTCTATCCACTCTATATCCACCCTATGTCTCTGTTTTTCAGGAAGGCCCTTTCCGTACCCCTCCCCCCCTGCTTCAGGTCCCTGGACAGGGGCATCTGCGGTGGCTGTAGTGGGACAGGTGCCTGCTTCCCCACTGTCCAACACACACCTCCTGGTCTTCATGGAGGGGCCAAGGAGGCAAGTTCCAAGATAGAAGCTCCAGCTAAAGTAGGCAAAGGTGTAGCTATGAGCATGAAGAGAAATAAGTCCAAGTATGAAACTACTACAGCTCAAAGAAAATGAATAGGATGTTGGATTTCCCAGAATAATGACCCTTGATATCATCAAGATGTCTGTGGGGCAGGTTTTCAGCAGCTGGTCTCAAACAAACCCAGGGAAAGAATTTCAACAGTGTGTTACTTTTGCTGAAAGCAGTTTCAGGAGTAAGAGTGGGAGCTAATAGCCTAGGCAGAACACAGAGGGCTGCTCTGATGTATTTCACACCTGGAAATTTCCTCAAGAAGAATCTTCCCAATGAGAAACTACATCCTGAGGATCTATGTTAATAGTGAAAAAAAAATAGTATGGTTGTTCATTGCTATGATTTCCAAGAAATACAATGAATGCAATGTTTATATGATATAAAATACCTTTGAATAAATGAAAAAAAAACATTTTCTAGGTATTTTTGTGTACCAAACACTATTATTAAGTACTGGAAAAAAACAATACAAGAAAGTAAGGTAGCACCTACCCTCAAGGAACTCACATTCTAAAAGGGGAAGACAACATGTACAAGAAAGCAAGAGTTAAAAAGAAAGTGGGAAGCATAGAGGTATGGGGAGGTGCTCAAGAAGTGACATCATAGGTCTAGGGCCCAATGAGATAAAGCAAAAGCAAGCCAATCAGAACCTGGGGTCCCAGAGGCTAGAGTTCAGATTTCAGAGGGAGAAGTTTATAGGGTAGGTAGAAGAGCTTGGAAGAAGCAGCATTATATAGTGGATGGAGGGTCAGGTTTTGGAGTCAGGAACATCTGAGTTCAAGTCTTGACTCTGACACATGAAACACTACATGCGTTACCATGAGCAAGACATTCAACCTCTGGGTGTCTCAATCTACTGTCTCAAATAAGGGTTCTCAACCTAGGCTCTGTGAATATTTGTTTTTTAATGCTGTCTTTCAGTATAATTTGTTTTCCTTTTATTTTATTGTATGCATTTAAAAATAGTATTCTAGAAGGGATCCATAAGCATCATCAAACTGCCAAAGGGAAGCAGCAGGATGTGAAAAAGGTTAAGAACACTTGGTCTAAGAGACTGTAAGTTACCAATGAGTTCCCTGTCTACAGTGGGGAGATGGGAGTTCCCTGTCTACAGTGGGGAGATGGGAGTTCCCTGTATTAATGAAATTGCAAGTCTAGAACCACAAAAATACCTCACATTACATTGTGTTTTGAAGACTGCAAAACCTTTTGATGGTGCATTATATCATTTGATCTTCACAACAACCCTAGTGGCTACTCCTTTTGAAATATATGAAAACCAAGACTCCGAAATGTGATTTGTCCATGGTCCTACCATTAGTAAATATCTAGGACATGATTCAAGCCTAGGTCTTCTTCCTGACCCAAATCCAGCACTCTATCCCCTATTCCCAGCTGTGCAGAGCAGGGGAAAAGGTGCTAGATTTGGAGTCAGAGGAACTGGGTTCAAATCCTGATTGCTACCTACTACCTATGTGACCTTGAGTGAGACAGTTCACTTTGGGCCTATTTCTTAATCTGTAAACAGATTCAATCTGTGGACAAGATGATGGGAACTCCCTTCTTGTTCCAAATCTGTGATCCTATGGAAAGAATCCTTTGAGAGCTTCCCAATAGCTATGCTATGACAAATTTCCATTAAAGTGTGGCATTGCATCCATGGTTTCCTGCCTGATAATTGGTTGGTTGGTTGTTGTCCTTCGTTCTCAAAGAGGACCAAAGGACATCATTATGCTAGAGTCAAGTTTTAATGTGTCCGACTGTAGCTGATCAGACCAGCCCACAGGTTGGGCACAAATAGTCCATTTGAACATTTGGGGTGGATGCTGCAAATTTGCACATCCTGCATTTCTTTTGAGCTGTCTCAATTCTGCTTTGCTTACAGAGCACGCACCTTATCTAACGCAGGCCAGCCATGCTGAGCAGTCCTGTGCCAGCATCTCCCATGTCGTACAATCAATTCCAGAATTCTTAAGAGAGATCTCGAGAATGTCCCTGTATCACTTCTTCTCACCACCATGTGAACGCTTCTCCATAAAATAGGCTTTTTGGCAAGCATACAGTTTGCATTCAAACATTATGCTATCAGGAATCACCTGGGCAAAGTTCAGTCAAGTGGTTTTTAGTAATACTTTCTAATCCCTTCCTTCAGGCTGAGTGGGATATCAATTCCTTTTGAAAAGCATCCCTGGTCTTTGGAGGTTGTAAAACACCCATAAAACGGCGCTCAGTCCATTAAGGCAATCACAGAAACCGAAAGTCATTAGCTCAGGCCCCTGGTTTGCCTTTCCCCATCAGTGGATAGTTGTCCTTTTTCAACTGATTTCTCTGCTGTTTATGGACTATTTCTCTAACCCAAAAACTCCATCTGGAGCCTCCTCCAGTAATTTAAGTAAATCTCCCAAAAGCCAGAGCAAAGCGGAATTATTCCAGAGGATTTCCAAGCCTGCTGAGTTGACATCCGTTTTGCAGTAATCTCCATTGCACTTAAGTGCTCTCTGCGTAGGCTGTTGTCTAAGTAAGCCCCATATAGTTTCACAACCAAGTTATTGTCTACAAAAAAATCAGGATTCCCCGGAAAGGGATGCAAAGATGGAAGAGATGTATAAACATCATCCTTAATAACATCAGTGCTTTTGACAGATGGATAGAGCATTTATTTATTAAGTGCTTACTGTGACCCATACACACTCCATCCAAACTAGTTTATTTGCTATTCCATAGCACATGCTATGGCATCTCCTCCCTCTGTGCTTTTGTACAGCCTGTTCCCCCTTGCCTGGAATGCTGTCCCTCCTCCTATCTGACTCTTGGAACCCCTTCAAGGCTCAGCTTAAGTGTCTCCTCCTTCAAGAGATCCTTCCTGACTTTCTCACTTATTACCACCACCTTTCCTCACCCTCATAAATCTTCGCATTCTATAGTCTAAATTTTGTATTTTTTTATCCATGAATATAATGAATCTTTCTCCCAGTAGAATTCAAACTTCTTGAGGGAAGGGATTGTCTCATTTTTTATTTGTATTCCTGATGCCTAGCATAGTGTTTGGCACATAGTAGATCCTAAATAAATGGTTTTTTTTGTTGTGGTCACTCTGTTATCCAACTTACTTTTCCAGTTTATTTCTATTTGTAGATGTCTTATCCTCCTCATACACAAGTCATTGTTAGCAGTAAATGGCAGTCATCTTATATCTTTCCATTGCCCTTAAGTCACCTGATCTTTTACTATTCTAAGGTTGCGGTGCTCCCTGATTCTCAGATTGATACCGAATGTAAGTGTTGAATAAATGCTTTTTGATTGGTTGGTACAGACAGAAATGCAGAAGCAGTGCACTCATTCCTTGCCACTAGTGGGAAGGCTTACAAAAACCTACCATTGAGGCAGCAAATCCTCATTCTTTACAGAGAGAAAAGAGAAGAAAATTGAAATCCAGTACAATTACTAATAAAATAACTTTCAACGTAATTTTGAAGTTGGAATGTTATATATAATGTGTGTATACATATATGTACGTTTGTACGTATGTATGTATATACATATATACATGTGTGTGTATAAAGACCACAATGCTTCAAGCAGCACATATCTGTAACTCCCTGATCTTGGGGAGGCTAACTGAAGTAGAGTTAAAGCTAACTGGATGGCCACATTAAGTCTAGTACCAATATGGTAAGCCCCTAAGAGTGAGGGGGCCACCAAAGGGTGGATGAACTGTCCCAGGTTGGAAAGGAAGCAGATCAAAGCTGATCAACACTGGATTCAAGCCCAGAAGTGACCACTGTACTTCCAAGCCAAGTGAGACTCAATTTCTAAAAACAAGCAAAACACAATTCACAAATTAGCTTTATCAGTGGAGCAAAGGCAAAAGTTTTCCTAACTGCAGTTATTTCATTCATGCAACAAGAATACACCAAGTTGCAGTTACGTGATGCACAAATGTTAAAAGGATGAGACTTTAGATGGATAGACGGCCCAAATACTGCTCATCTGGTATATGTAGCAATAGATACATTTGTATAGATATGTACTCATTACATAAACTTTAGTTACCCTTCAATTATTTCTCCCCAGGCAACATGAAACATCAAGTCTAGGATTGTAAGACAGCCCTTAACACATATTTCAGGCTAATACTTTCCCTACTTTTTCCTCACTGCAGCAAAATCTCATTAATTCTGCTCCACTGATTTGAAATTTATAATTGGGGCAGGGACCTGACTTAAGCTTAGCATTGTAATATCTGTGCAGAAAAGGTTTGCTAAATTTTTCAAAGGAATAACCATGCTTACAGTGGGATTTTCTATAATACTTGAGAGCAAACTGTTTTCAAGTATCAAGTATTTTAAAAACACCTAT
Source organism: Phalanger gymnotis (assembly GCA_028646595.1). NCBI lineage: Eukaryota > Metazoa > Chordata > Mammalia > Diprotodontia > Phalangeridae > Phalanger > Phalanger gymnotis. The sequence goes on from CM053626.1 coordinate 43,504,124, forward strand.
TCACTTATAAATAATTGGAATGGTAATTACTAACACCAGGAGATTCCTTAATTGAATTTGAGTTATAGAAATCTATTTTTTTTTTACAATTCTATAACTCAGACTTTAAGAAAACTTGATTTCATTAGTTTGACTTATTCTCAATTAATCTGAATTTATGAGGCTTTACTGTAACTTGAGGGAAGGTAGGAATGTTGCTTCCATAACACATACTTTACTTTGTCCAATAACAAGGTTCTTAGGTGTTTTTTCTGTTAACACTCTTATGCAGACATAGGCAAGGTGACATCGTAGCCTTGCCATAATGCTACTCTGAGGACTTCGGCCTTTAGTTGAGTTATTTGGTCTTAATGATGATGAAAGTCAAAATAAGTCCAGCAACGGCTGCTTCAGGGAAGACAGAGAGAGATGGATTTGCTATCAGAAAGCCAGAAATTAATCATGGCCGATTGTACCCAATATGTGTGAGGCCTTCTGTCCCCTGCTGGTGAGGAACAAGTTAAACATTGTGAATTTATTCACAATTGCCCTACATGTTTTTATTCTCAATTTGGAAATCCAAGTGGAAGTGAGACAGGCATGAAAGGAGCCTCTAATGAGCTGTGTGCAGTAGGGAATAGGAGCTCGGCAGCAGGAGCCAGCCATCAGAATGAGGGGAATATTAGAAGTGTGCCTTGGACACCAGCCAAGATCTGGTGAAGTTCTAGGGCCCCAGTTAAAGATCAGAGATAATGGAAGACTGCAATACATTCAGGGAAATGAGTCAGAAATGGTTTCCTACCTTTTCCGCTCCAAGGTCTCAATGCAGCCACATTTAGTCATGTTGGTGAGACACTCTGGATGACTTACTGTAACTCTCCAAATTCCAAATCTACAGACTTTTCAGAACTTATTAATCTCTCTGGCAGTAACAATTCCTTCCTGTATTAACAATGCTGTCCCGTTCGAGAGCACGCATTAATCCTTCTATTATTAAAATAATAAAAATGGGACTCTATTGCCCTTCAGGCTAGAAGATGAAGCAAGCTATTGACCTGCTAATGAGATTGAAGTTGTTTTTTTGGTATTCCTTATAGGTTGTCAGACCATCAGCATGCCCTCCTCAGATAACTTTTCAGTTAATGTAACCTTATCACATGGTGGCTAGCGTTGGAGGTACAGTCAGTGATGCTTAGATAGGTAATGAAATTCCTCAACTGATAGGAATCCAATGCAAGAATCACATTCTATTTTTGCCTCATTACCACCATGTTCCACCCAATTGTACAACTTCTTATGTTATGTTTAGAAGCTTGTACCTGGTTTGCCTTTTCTATTGTAATCCAGGTCTTATAAGTGACATCTGCTTATCATGAGACTTCCATATTTCACTAGCTCTAGTCAGTGGATATTTTAAGGTTACCAGAGACATAAAAAGATTTTGCATGACATGGAATTGAGACACTATAGGTCTTTATATGTCGTATTCTAAATTAAGTAACACCTTAACAATGAAAAATCAAGGATTTCTTTAGCATAATTTAGGATTTAAATAGAAGGTAGTTAATTTGAAATAATTGCTTTCTACTAAGAAGAGGTTATCATTTGTACAAATGCAAGTGACACATTTTAATTGTCACTGTTATTGCCATTTAGCATTAATGTATCAGAGGCAGGGGGCACCGAGGTGGGCACAGTGAATAAAGTGCTGGTCCCAGAATCAGGAAGACTCCTCTTCCTGAGTTCAAACCTGACCTCAGACACTTACTAGCTTCCTCATCTGTAAAATGAGCCAAAGAAGGAAATCACAAACCATTCCAGTGTCTTTGCTAAGAAAACTCCAAATGGGGTCACGAAGAATAGGACACGACTGAAATAACTGAACAAATTTGAAACAAAGGGTTGAAATCAAATTCTTCTATAAAATTAGGGGTTAGATGAGGTTGCTCCTCTTATCCTCAATCTTCTGTTTACATTGTTAATGGCATGCTTTATTATACATTTATCCAACAGCTACCATTTTGTATGGCACTTTAAGGTTTGCTACATGCTGTTCACCACTGGTATCAAATAAATAAAAATAAAGCCACCAAACAGTATAAGGATCCTTGTGGGTGTATTGGCTTAGAAAATCACATATTAATATTATCTATGTTCTACTGTACTTTTATTTATTTTGTTAAACATTTCCCAATTATATCTTAATCTGCAGCCATACGAAAATTGGCCCATGTTTGTCACCTCTGTTACACATGCTATCTCATTTAATCCTCCCAACAACCCTGTGAAGAAAGTGCTAGCATTCTCATTTTACAGATGAGAAAACTGAGTCTGAGACATGCTGAATAACTTGCCTAGAGTCACAGAACTGTTAAGTATCAGATGGAGAATTGAACTCAAGAGTCTAAGTCTAGGGATCTAAACCCCTACCTGGATAAACTGAAGACTGAGAGAAAGGATTAAAAAGATTGGATTAGGAAGTAAGGAAAAGATTGTAGGATTTCAAGGCCCCCACCTGATCTTGAATAAAATGTCAATAACCAATCCATTTTGAAAGTTTTCATTTGAATTTTCTGTATATCCACTTGTCAAGTTCATCACCCTGGGTATGTTTAGAATAAGGACACGGAGTCAGATGTCTTTCACTAATCTTGCTATACAAATTCAAGAACATTTTTTAAAATAAAAAGTACTAATAAAACCAGTTCCCTCTCAAAATGATCTATGGTAATTCTAAGTTTTTCTTTGTTCAGCTGCTGATACTAAAGTCTTAATAAAGAATAATGTTTACAATGTTAAAACAGGTCCCTCTATGCCTATAATTTGCAGGGGTTCTAGCATACATGAATATTATACTTTATCAAAGTATTTTTTCTGCAGCTGAAATAATCATGTGGTTTGGGATTTTTTGTTTTTAATGTGCTTGTGTTGATTATTTTCTGATATGAACCATCTTTGCATCCCTAATATTCTATATAAATTGCTGTAATGTTTTATATGATTTTATTTGGAATTTTTGAATGGCTATTCATTAATAATATTAGTCTGTTATTCTTCTGTACTTTATTCTTCCCTGGTTTAGATTTCAGGGCCATATTTGTCTCATAAAAGGAATCTCTGCTTTCTGAATTTTTAAGAGTAATTTGTATAGTATTGGTGCTAATTGTTCATTAAAAGTTTGATAAGGTCTTTAATAAAAAAAAAATTAAAGAGCAGCCAGTTTTATTTGATAGATTCAATAGAAGGAAAGATCATAGGCAATGTTTACTAGAAACCTTCTTGGATGAGGAGCAAATACAAAAAATCTAAAAATCTAATAATACCACTTGACTTTTACAGTGCTGGATTTGACATTTCTGAAGCAGAATCAACAGGATCCATTTTCATTAGGGTTATCCTGGGGAATTCTTGAAGTTACCTTCTCTGATGTAACATGTAGTACCATATGGCACCACTGCAGGAAAGTCATCACTGAACTTGGAGATTTTCTGGTGCTTAATACTTTCCAGTGAACCAGGTCACAGTCAAATAAACGATAATGAATCCAAGTAATGGAAAAACAGACAGCTTTAAAAAACATTACAACTCTGGGCAGGTAAGTAGCACAGTGGACAGAGAGCTGGGCCCGGGGTCAGGAAGATCTAAGTTCTAATCTGCCTCAGATATTTACTAACTGTGGCTTTGGGCTAGTTACTTAACTACCGTCTACCTCAGCTTCCTCAACTATAAAATGGGTGTAATGATAGCTCCTGCTCCCTACCCCCACCAAAGTAATTCTGAGGATCAAATGAGGTGATACTTGTAAGTACTTAACACCATGCCTGGGACATATTAAGCACTTAGTAAATGCTTGTTCCTTTCTTTGGTTCAGGTGTATGAAAAGAAAAAAAGAAGATGTATTGCATAGCAATCTTTCCCAGGGTGCTAAATGTACAATGTGTCCTTTGCTTTCATTCTTCTAGCCAGAGAGTCTGTCCCTATTGGATCACTCTCTCTTTATCTCCGTCATAATGTCCAGATTGAAAAAGTTTTTCACTCCCTACCTTTAATTGTATAGAAAGAGAGTTTGTCTGCTTTTGTGGTTTACCAGCAATCAATGTAGTTATACCATAACAGGAAATTGTTCTTCGGAGTATCTTTGATGAATGTCTTCTGTGTTTATTGCTTATATAATAGTTTTGTTCTTCAGAGCACGCAAGGACTGAAGAATATTCTTGACAACAACAACAACAAAACAAATTCACAGGGCAAATTACTTCTATCAAAAAAACTTGATGATTTGCAGCTTTACACAAATCAGTCTCAAAACAGAGCCTAACCAGACCAATAAACATTTTAATATACATCAGGCTCACTAGGGATAAGGACTATATTCTTCTATCCATGTCTCTCCCCCAATGCCTACTACAGAATGAGGTAATTTCAAAATTAAGTGTAGAGGGAATGAAAATGATGAAGTAAACATAAAACAAGATCTTGGAGGCCTTCTGGTCCTATCTTCTCATTTTATAGATTGGAAAAATAAGATTTGGAGAGAGGAGATAACAATACTAGAGTATTGAATTGGGAATCAGAGGATTTTATGTGAATCTAGGCTCTGCCAATTGCTTTCTTTGGGACCTTGGGCAAGTCATGCAACTTTTCCGCTCCTCAATACTGTCATCTGCAAAATGATGGAATTGTGCTATGTATATGCTATGGTCACTTTCAGCTCAAATTCTATAATCTTGTGCTCCTGAGTTAGGTTTCAGGAATCATTGCTCCACTCTTCAGGGTGCTGTGGAATAAACCATTCACCACTGTTCAAAGACTTCTGCTGCTGAGTCTTTTGGGCTTTTGAATCCTTCTACCTTGGCTAAAGCAACCTCCTCTTTTAGTCTGCTTCTGCTGAGGCAGGCATTTAGAAGTACATCTTTTGTCTGGGCCGCTGGCCCTCAGGGTCAGGGTTTGTGTCTAATGCTTCTTTGTATCGCCAGTACCTGGTATAATGCTTTGCCTATAGGAGTGTTCGATCAATGCTTGATGATGGCGATGATGATGGAGTGTGAAGAGCTACCAGTGGGTGGCTGTGTACTGCCTGCTTTACTGAAAGAAACTTTTTGATCTTTTGGTTATACTCATCAAAATAATTCTGGTGATGTTATTTTACCATTCCCATGGGGCTTTACTGAGTCATTTTTCAATTGTATTCAACTCTTCCTAACCCCATTTGGGATAGTCTTTGCAAAGATAGATACTAGAATGATACGCCATTTCCTTCACCAGCTCATTTTACAGATGAGGAAACACAGGCCCAGGGTCACACAGCTACTAAGTGTCTGTGGCCACATTTGAACTCAGGAAGATGAATCTTCCTGACTCCATGCCTGGCACTTTATCCACTGTGCCACCTAGCTGCCCATGCTCATAAGGCTTATGGGGAGAATTTTAGGCTAGATCTCAGGAAAATCTCCCTAACCATTAAAACTATATAAATGAGCTGCCTTTGAAGGTAAGAAATTTTCTTCCACCATCACCCCCTCCCATTCTGTTATCAAAGCTTTTCAAACAAACACTGGATGACCACCAGGAGGTTATTTTGTAGAGATTTCTATTAATCTACAGACTTACTAAATGGCTTATGAGGTCTCTTCCAAATCTGAAATTCAGTTATTCTGTAATTCTGGGACCTATCCCAGTATTTGGGGATTTCATAATTCCTTGGCAATTCACACACATGCACTTAAAGCTTAGATTTTTTTAATACAAGAGGACCTGCTATTATACTGTTTCAGAGATCACAATTCATAAAGTCCTGGCCAGTATCACTATTTAGTGAGGAGGGGCTCTATCCATGATGTTCACTTCACCCCAGCTCAACTCATTCTCCAGTGTTCACCCTCCCCACCAGGTGTCTTTTCCTCCTGGAAATGATTCTGTACCAAGTCTCAGGATTAACAAGTCATTCCCTGCTCCCCAACACACACACACACACACACACACACACACACACACACACACACACACACACACCCCTTTATTTTCCAGGTCCTCTTTATGTTTTGCGCTCTCTTATTAGAATGTAAACTCCTCATGAGTAGAGACTATTAGGTTTTTGTTTTTGGTTTGTATTTGTATCACCATCAGCATTTAGCACAGAGCCTGGCATATATTAACCATTTAATTAATGTTTTACCTACCTATGTATCTGTCTAACACATAGTTTTATTTAGGTAGTTTTATGTCATACCATCAAGTTGCAAGCAATGGAGTCCAATACTACCAGAATGATAGCTTGCATTTCTATAGCACTTAACAAATGCTATCTCATTATGTCCTCCCAATAACTTTGGGACATAGGTGCTATTATTGTTCCCCTTTTATAAATGAGAAAATTAAGCAGGCTATGTGACTTCCTCAGGGTAACACAGATCCAAAAAGTATCTGAGGCTGGATTTGAACTGAGATCTGCCTGGCTCAAGGTTTAGTGCTTCCTTCATTGCGTCACCTATCTACACTCACCATGTTGGTAGTAAGAGGCTTTTCCTGGTTATGTTGAATAGCTGCAGTAATCCCAACATCCTTCAGGTGCCATAAACAAAAAATAATTCTCCCCCAACAGAAATATACTATTAGACTGTCTTAACTTCCCCCCCTTTATTAATTAATAATGATCTACATTATGAATTTTTGTTGTTTAGTGGTTTAAGTCTTATCTGACTTTTCATGACCCTGTTCAGAATTTTCTTGGCAAATTCTTGGAATGGCTTGCTATTTCCTTCTCCAGTCTATTTTACGGATGACGAAATTGAGGCAAACAGGGTTAAGTGATTTGCCCAGCTTGCATATGACTGAAGCAAGCTTTGAACTCAGGTCTTCCTGACTCCAGGGATGGCACTCTATACACTGCACCATCTAGCTGTTCATGTTATCAATGAGGATAGCTAATTTGGAAGAAGGTTGTGTCTTTAGCCTTGAAACCAAAAATGTCTTCATGCCAACTCGGGCAGATGTTCTAGTATGTTCACCTATGCTCCAGTCCCTACACACAAGCCACTGATTTTCCCCCAGCTCCTAAGATTCTTGTCCCCTTAGAAAAGGGAATTGCTTACTTTCTGCATCATTTACATGGGTGATGTTGAACCTATCTATTCAACCATTTGAATCATTGATGCCTCCAATAGAGTGTTAATTCAGGTTCATATTTGTATGTAATATCAGAATATTTCCCTCCACTAACATCCGCTGATGTCTCAACATGGTGCAGAGGTTTCCCTAGGTTCTCAAATGCCTACCAAGGTCCAAACTCTGACAATTCCTATCAAGCTTGAAAGGCTTCAAGTATTAGCAAGGAAGCCTGTGAATGTTGTCCCAAACCAGCTTAATCAAATGCAGAAAGTCTCATTAACAGAAGTTTGCCCGCCAGGTGATGATTTTTTTCAGCCACAGAAATTCACAATAAGTTCTGTCAGGGGTAGGAGGTTTTTGATCAGTATCAGAGAGGGTTGGCAAAACACTGAATCTTAGAAGTATCATAGGATCATAGAAATGGGAGGACCCTCAGAAGCCAGTTTAGTCTAACACTCTCATTCTACAGATGAGGAAACTGAGACCCAGAGAGATAGGTTGAATGGCTTTCCCAAGATCACACAAGTAGTGAATATTAAAGTCTTACACAAAAATATGGCAGAGTTGCCTCTCTCTCCTAACACACTTCAAGGTTGACTTTTTAAAACCCACTTCAAAATTTGCTTTCTTGCCTTCAATTTTTGTCCTTTGCACTCTTGTTCTATTTTGTCATATAAAATGGCCCTTTTATGGTATTTTAACACTTTTCCTTCTAAGGGGATTTGCTTAATAAATGTTAATACTCATCACAATTTTCTGAGTAAAGAGCTTGCCAATTTATTCACTAGCATTGAATTGGGGTGGGGGGTATACTTCAACTCCATGGCAAGCTCCCCCATACCAAGATAAAGAGACTTTAATAAATGTATTAGTCTCTTTCTCTGACACCTTTGTCACATCATGTAGGAGCAAGTGTGCTGCTTCTCTGGAAGCTAAGAACATTCACAAATAACTTAGAATTTCATTTTTATCTCAAAGGTACAGGAACAGATTATCTTATATATTAAAGATATAGATAAAATAACCCACCTACCATATATGCATGATCATGTATGATGCTCAGCTAGAGAGACATATCTTTTCCATAATGTGATTTTCGAAATTGGGCATTATTCAAAACTAGTTCCAATCAGTTGCTGGTGACTTTAAATGGCATTTGTTTTTGAACCTGGATTTATAATGGAGCCTGTTCTTTTGGTCATTGTATAGACTTCCTCCTAGCATGGAAGGTGGGAGGCACAGAGGGAAGCGAGCAGCAGCATGCCCAGGTACGGCCACGAGTGGTATATTGAAGTGTTGTATTCCTATGCTTTGTGAGGCCACTGGGAGCCGGATACCTCCAGCTAAGCTCTCCACCTGGTCATTTCCCCTATCCAGATTGTTCCCTCTATTTGATGCTTTGGCTCAGTAAAAAGGTAAAGGAGAAACAACACAATTGACATATGTCCTGGGATTTCATGGGATGGAAGGGATTCATCAGCCCACCTGGGGTCCCTTAAGGACTCACTAGCTCACTAGCGATAGAACGCAATGGTTATTTTAGCATATGGCCAATTACCCTGCCCCTCCTACACACAACATGACCCTGTCTCCTGCAGAGACTAATTCTTCCTTCCCTTGGCTTTTAGACCACATTATTTCAAACTGAAATAATCTTTAATTTTGGTCAGTTTCAAACAAACTCAAATCTTCTGGCATGTCGGGATGGATATTCTTTCTGTTTCTATATAGAGGTTGGGGACTCTCTGACACTAAGCTGAGTCAAAAGGAAGCATAGCTTTAGAGCCGGAAGGAACCTTCAAGATTCACATACAGTGTTCTTTTTCGCCCTCAGTTTTTCTACATCTGTGGAAATACATCGTTGTGTGGTACCTTCTATCTTTGTTGTTGTTTAGTTGTTTCAGTCCTGTTCAATATCTTCGGAACCCCATTTGGGGTTTTCTTGGCAAAGATACTAGAGTGGTTTGCCATTTCCTTCTCCAGTCCATTTTACAGATGAGGAAACTGAGGTAAACACGGTTACACAGACAGTAAGTGTCTGAGGCTAGATTTGAATTCAAGAAAATGAGTCTTCCTGACTCCAGGCCCAGCACTCTATTGACCACACCACCTAGCTACCCTTACCTTCTATCTTAAAGTAGCTAAATTCAGAAGATCCAACATATGATAGAACCTACGTGGGAGGTCTGGGTTTGAAGTTAAGAGGACCTTGTTTAAAATTCTGGGGCTACCACCCACCTGTATGACTTTGGACTACTTATATTCCTTGGATCTTAGCTTTCTCATCTGTGAGGTTGAGAGCATTCCACCAGTTGATTTATGAGGTCCCTTCTATCTCTAAATCTGTGTTCCTACAATCAACTGTTGTAGTCCCCTCTTTTGTTGAAGAAACAGGTTCAGAGAGGAAGTGACTTACCCCAGGTAACAGAGCTCTTAAGAAGAAGAGCCTGGAATGCTGTTTGGATTCAAGAAGAAATCAGAATGGTAGCTTGGCTTAACAGGTTATATCCCTCGTTTAGCAATGGGATTTGGCAGGATGGGAGTAGGGAAACTTTGAGAGCACCATCCCATTATGTCTGGTTCATATCAAATGTTCCATTACTTCAGGGGGAATATGTTATTATCACTGAAAGAGAAACCAAAAATGGGTTGGGTCAGAAGAATAGAGTAGCTTCATATATGCCCTATTCTGTTCCACGGCTGGCTATAGAAACCCTCTCCAATGTCACAAATAATGTTGCTGCATCTTTAAAGTTCATAAATGAAATTGGTGATATGACTTGAATTAATCTATCCTCAGTCTGCATCAAGTCAACAAGCATTCATTAACCACCTACTATGTGCCAAGTACTGTGGTAAGCATATTATCAACTAATGTTCAGATTTAATTTTTAAAATTTATTTTTGCAAAATTATCCAAAGCAGAATTTTTGTCTGAATTGCCTAATAACCTCCAATTGGCATTCGCGATATATCACATCAAATTTTTATTTTGTTTTGATCTGAAACTTTAATTTCATTGATATAGGGAACTCCCAGGTTAAAAAAAAACTCCCTCTATCAATGTAGATAAATATCTTCTCTGCAAATTATAGAGTTCCCTTGAGATCTGAGAAGTTAAATGACTTATCCAGGATCACTCAGCCCATATGCTTCAGAGACAGGATTTGAATCGCAGTCTTTCTGGCTTCAAAGCCAGTTCTCCATCCACTCTGCCATACTGCCTCAAGATATGTACATATATGTATGTATTTTATATAAAATTGTTTTTTAAAATATATGTATGTGTGCATATACACATATATATAATGTACGTATCTATCTGTATAATTATGTACATACTTATATATGCATATCAATAATCCAAAAATACCAGTGGACACTATTCATAGGTTTTCATTGGTTTAACTGTATATTAATAGAAAAAGTTCATGTTCATTTCATTAATTATTTTGCTCATGACCTGCTGAACTGAAACAAACATAAGTGTATAACTTAAAAACTTTGGCATGAAAATACTGTTCTTGAAATAAATCAATTAGAATTGTTACTCTACATCAGTTCATACATGACTTCCTAGGTTTTGCTGAAATCATCCTTTCCATCATTTCTTAGAGAACATATGGACTATTCTATTAACATACCATCATTAAAATACCATAGATTCTCACTTTTTTGGCATCTCCTTAGTTTCCAATTTTTTCTACCACAAAAGAGCTGATACATATATGTGTGTATATGTACATATATGTATGTATATATGTGTGCATGTCTGTATGTATGTATACTTTTATACTCAGGAACTTTTCCTCTTCCTAAGATATCTTTTGAGTATAGGCCTAGTAATGAATGGTATTTGTGGGTAAGGTAGTATGTAGCATTTCATAACTTTGGGGCCAGGTGATAAATTACTTATCAGAATAGCTGTACAAAAAAAATTGTTGAGAAAATTAGAAAGCTTGTCTGGCAGAAATTAGGTTTAGGCCAACACCTCACCCCACAAACCAAGCTGAGCTCCAAATTGTTACATGACCTAGACCTAATAGGACACATCATAAATGAGTTAGAAGACCAAGAAGACATTGGCTTGCAGATCTATGAATAGAGGAAGAGTTCAAGGGATCACAAAATACAAAATCTACAATTTTGATTACATCAAGTTAAAAAACTTTTGCATAAACAAAACCAATACACCTAAGATTATAAGGGAAATAGGTAACAGAAGGAATAACCTCTGCAGCAAATTCCAATATGTATAAAGGACTGATTTGTATTTATAAGTTTATGAGCCATTCCTCAATTGATAGTTAAAGGTATGAAGACAAAATTCGCAAAAAAAGAAATCAAAGGTATCTACTATATAGTTTTTAAATGCTCCATATCACTAATAATTAGAGAAATGCATATAAAGTAACTCCAAGTTTCTACCTCAGATTTACCAGATTGACAAAGCTGATAAAAATAGAGGAAAACAAGAAATGTTATATGGGCTATAAGAAAACAGGTATCGGGGGCGGAGCCAAGATGGCAACTGGAAAGCAGTAACTGGCGTGAGCTCCCCACCAAGTCCCTCCAAAAACCTATAAAAAATGGCTCTGAACCAATTCTAGAGCTGCAGAACCCACAAAGTGGCAGAGGGAAGCAGGGCT
>CM053626.1:43516358-43532205 GCA_028646595.1 Phalanger gymnotis
TGGGGAGAAAATCTGTAATTCAAACGCATGTGAAAATCAATGCTGAAAACTAAATATATTAAAAATAAATTTAAAAAAAAAACAGGTATCAAAAAACTTTTTTAAGATATTAAATTCCATTACATTTTAATTCAGCCACCTAAAGTTGTAGCCTTTGATTTTCTAAAGTTTTTTAATTTTAAAATATTATTTTTAAGTAATGCTTTCAAAGCCTTAGGTTTATCAGATTACACAGTGTCTATTTTGAAAATCAGAACCATAGAACTGAAGAATCTTAGACATGAAAGAGACCTCAGACATCATCTAATCCAGCTTATATAGGATACAGTCTTATCTCTACAACATAACTCATGTCTCTAGACAGTTGTGAGAAAAAATGCAGGTGTTTTTCTCGTGACATTTTGAAGCAGGACACAATAAAAGAATTTAATCACTGACTTTTTGGACATATCGTGCCATCTTTCTGGACTTCAGCTTCAACTCTGAAAAATGAGAAGATTTAATTAGTTGATCTAGAAGTTCTGATATTCTGTTCTGATATTCTATGAGTCTAGGACAAGAGTTCTTAACTTGAAGCCCATAAACTTGTATTTTAATATTGTAATGATTATATTTTGATATAATTGGTTTTCTTTGTAATCCTGTGTATTTTAGTTTTGCATTTAAAAATATTATTCTAAGAAGGGATCCATAGGTTTCACCAAAATGTGAGGATGGGGAAGGGGGAGATCAGTGCCATAAAAAAATTAAAAATCTACCTGTTAACTTAAGAAAAGATGGCCACGATACTCGCTAGGTTATTATTAAAGGCAAGCAGATGTGATTCTGTCCATCTAAGCATTATATTTGGCTACAGGCATAGATATCACTGCAATTTCTTATGTTCGTGTTGAGTCTACAAATTAGGAAAACTCAGCCAAACAAGGTAATGCTCATGCCAGCAATGAATTTTTAGGGTTTGTTGCAATCTAGAAAAGAGGACCATTTCTAACAAATTGCATGATGGGTTGTTTTGGGGGGTTGGTTGGTTCATTTTTAGTCACTTTTTCACCATTCTTGTGAATGTCTGTAACTTACTGGGCCATGTTCTCTTTTTCTGTGTTTTGGGGGCACTCACATCTTCATCAGCAACTTTGAATCCTCATTGATGCACGAAGTTTCCGAGCAGCAATGCAGCGGCACCGAAAGTTCAGGAAGCAGTTTGGGGAGCTCAGTCACAGCCTGTAAGAAGGTAACCTCTCTTTACCTTTACTTTCATCTCAAAGGAAGGGCTTGGCAGCCAACATGTATCCTTTATCCTCTATGATTTTATTTAAAATGAGGTAGATGGAAAAAAGGAAGCAAACAAGAATAATCACCCAGAAATTTGATTATTCTACAATGAGTTTCTAAATTCAGGTTGCAGCAGTTTACCTCTTTTTTAAGATATTCAATGCATGAAGCCACTAACTCACTCACAGTCTATTCAAGAACTAGGATAAGCTTTCAATGTTTTCTTTGATTTTGACTAAGAATACAGAAAAGTTAACACCTGAAATATGTTCTTACTACATTTGACATGTTTCCTCTCTAGTCACTTGTACCTGTTGTTGTTGAGTTGTTTCAGTCATATCTGACTTTTGTGACCTCATTTTGGGGATTTTTTTAGCAAAGATACTGGAATGGTTTGCCATTTCCTCCTCTAACTTATTTTACAGATGAGAGACTGAGGCAAACAGGGTTCAGTGACTTGCCCATGGTCACACTAGTTAATGTTGGAGGCCAGATTTAAACTCATGAAGCTGATTGGATCTTTCTGATTCCAAGTCCAGTGCATTGAGGGATATTTATTGAATTGAAGTGATACTTTGATAAATCTCTGATGGATCACAATCCCTCCATGCTTTCTCCTCTGTGATTCTAATACATGTCTTTCTACAAATCTTTCAAAAAGGCTCTACCCAACATAGATGGAATCTTTATAAATGTGTCATCTCTCTAACCTCCGAACATTTGCACAAGCCATTTCTCATGCTAGAAATGTACTTCCTCCACATCTCTGCCTTTCAGAATCCTTATCTTACTTCAAAGTCTCAATTAGATACCAACTGAATGTGCAGATCACAGAATCTTAAAATGACAAAGGAAATTCGAGATCCTCTAGTCCAACCTCACAATTTTACAGATATATAAACTGAGCCCCAGATAAAGTAACTTACTCAAGGCCATGTTGCATTCTCACTGAAGGCCAGGCTCCTTGATTGCCTCTCTGGTCTGAAAACTCTGGCTACAATGGACTCCTGTACTTCGATGGTTTATTAAGTGACTATTACATACAATGTACTGTATTGTTTCCCTAACCCAAGGCCCCAAGTCATATCTCAGACTTGGGTCTTCCTCCCTGGTATAGAACCTGTAGGGTGGTTTTACAATAATTACAAACATAAAAGCATGTGACGTATAACCGTGTCAACATTCTAACATGGTTTTAATCCCCCTTCTGATATGCATGAGTAAGGTAATTTCACCACATTTACCATTACCACAACTCTTCTGTTTCTCCTTATATGAGGCAGGGTGGCATGGTAGATAGAGAGAAACCTTGGTTCAAATCTTACCTCTGATAATTTACCTACAAACAAGTCATTTAGACTCTCTCTGAGCTTCAGTTTCCTCAACTGCAAAATGGTCATCATAACATCTGTAGGACCTACAACCAGTGTGGGATTCAGCCAGTTCACCCCAGTTCCCTAGAACAGGTACCCAATTTTAGGTAGTGTTCCCCAAACCGGTTGTTAGCGGGGGTAGGGCCTGCGCCCACCACATCAGCAGTGGGGGTAGTGCCTCAGCTTGGAACAGGTTGTTAATTCATTTGAATCCCACCACTGCCTACAACATAAGGTTGTCATCAGACTCAAATGAAATAATGTATATAAGCATTATGTAAACCTTAAATTGCTGTTAAAAAGGGCCAGTTATTATATATGCAACTAAAATTTCTTAAGTATTCATAACACTTCTCTAGGGGCTTTGAGATTACAATCAAGTAGAAAAGATCAGACAACCACAACTGAAAAGTGATGTGATAATACATGAAAAGTTAAATAACTTAGAGGACAACTATGTAAGAGATGTCATAGGATGGTATCAGACTAAATACCAAATAACAGTACAGACAAGGTCATTAGCTTAGAGTTGGGAGAGATCACACAACCAAAGGGTATCAGAGCTGGCAGGAATCTGAGAGATAATCTCATCCAATATGGTCATTTCAAAGCCTCAGGAAACTAACACCATGCCTATGCAGCTCCATGGAAGAGCTACGTTCTTGTACTTTGTTCTTTGTGCTTTGAAGGATGAATAAAAATTCAGCCAAAGAAGGCAAAGGCTGGTAAGTAGGGCAAGAGTTTATGCAAATAGTGCAGGTGGAGTTAATATGTATGGCTGGTAGATTTCTTTTTTGTTTTGTTTTGTTTTACAAGATTACAAAACTAGTAAATTGTGGGAAGTCTGTGAATTACATTTTCCTAGCTTTTTAGTGAAATTCTTGATAAAAACATCTTGTAATATTCATGTGTAGAAGATGGAGGGATAAAAATTAAATGCTAACAGGATCAGATAGGTTCAGATCTGGCTTCATGGCCAGACTCAAGAGTAGTTGTTAAGGGTTCAAGGTCAATGTGGCAAGAGGAGTCCATTAGAGGATCCCACTGGAGGGATGAATGCAGATGACACAAAGCCAGGAGGGACAGCTGACACTGAATCAGAGTCAGGATCTAAAAGAATCCTCGTAGGCTCTAGCATTGGACTGAATCTAACGAGACAAAATTCAATAGGAATAAACGTATTGTACTGAAGACAAAAAATTAACTCCCCAGTTATAACAGATGGTTAGATAGAAACTGTTCTGAAAAAGATCTTGGGTTCTTAGTGAGCTGCAAGCCCAATAAGAGTCAACGGTATGAGATGTCACCCAAAATACGAACATGACATTGGACAGCATTGAGAGAAACATAGTTTACAAGAACAGAGAGGTGATTTTCAACTGAAAAGGAAATTGAAAAGTTAACTCCATTATAGCATCAAATTAAATGTTTATTTCAAAGTTATGAAATTTTGAAAGTAAATCAAATTGTGTTCCTTGTATGATAACTTCACAGAAGTTAAGAATTTAACAGTTTAAATATGTTAACTATTATAACATGAATGTGAAATTGACTGATATGTCAATTTGAAGATATGTCAATATGAAGATATGTCAGTGGCGTAAAGTATATAGTAAGAACATACATCGTTCCCCAGGTCTTTTGTGCTTTTGAAGTCCTACAATGTGCCCTCCGAAAGGAATGAATTTACACTGATGGAATTTTAGGCAGTAAAGTACTAAGAATAGGGGACAGAAATGGTGAGTGTAGTGGGGCTGCTGCCCTCCAAATAGCAGCAGAAGCATTTTGTTTGACATGCCAATTACATTTTTTACATCCCTTGCCACTCTTGTTAGATCAAACAGCCAAGTTTTCAAATTAAATTATAAATGTGGTGTGGTGTGGTGTGGTGTGTCTGTGTGCGTGCATGTGTGTGTGTGTGTGTGTGTGTGTGTGTGTGTGTGCATGCTAGAATCACAGGGCACTGGAACTTAATCTCATAGTGAAGGAAGCATTAAGAAGCAGCTATTTAGGTTTTCCTTGTTTTGGATTCAACAGCTGAATTGAATAAAAATAGATTAAGAGGCTACAATGTGTTAAGTGCAGGGGATACACAGATAAATGTGAAATGGTCCCTCCTCATAAAGAAAATATGATCCAAAATAGAATGACATAAATACAAACAAAAAGTAGAGGCAAGGTGGGAAGATAAAGCAAAGAAGGGATAGATCACTTTCACCTGTGGAGGCACAGGGCTATTGCATCTGATTCGGGCCTTGAAAAAAAGGATGGGACTTCAGCAGAAGGCATTGGAGTTTGGAATGAGATGGAATGGTCTAAAACCATCCAGGCACAGGGTTGATGCAAGCAAAGTTACAGACACAGGGGAAAATAATAGAAGAATGGGTAATCAAAGAGAGGCTAAGTTCATATTAACCTAAGGTGTGTGAAAAATATGGGCCAGATCTTTTATGAAGTTTGTTTATGCCAAGATTAAGAGGTCATACTTTAATCTAAAGTTGCTTTTTTTTTTAACAGAAGATATTCCTGATCGTAATAGTACATTTAGAATATTATTTAGGAAGCAGCGTGTATGATGAATGGGGCTAGAGATAGACAATAGAAAAAAACCAGCTAGGTGATCAGTAGAGTATTATAGGTAAAAAGTGATTGAATGGTGAATCATAATGGCAATGAAGATAAAGGTCCTGGTGCAACAGACAGTGTAGAAATAGAAACAAAAGGAATCAGTATCTGATTTGATGTGTCAAGTGAGAAAAAGGGAAGAGTCAAAGATGACTGTGAAACACAGAATCCAAGACTGTTGGAGAAGAAAGAGACTTGTTAAACTATGTAGGGGGCAGGGGAACCCACAAACCATAGCACACCCAATAATTGATTATCCAGTTTTTGCTTAAAAGCCTTTGCAGAGGTATAAACCATGATCCTTTAAGACATTCCATTACATTTTTGGATATCCCTTATTATTTGTTTTTATTTCTTTTTTCTTGCAGGGGGGAAGGCAGTGTGATTGGGATTAAGTGACTTGCCCAAGGTCACACAGTTAGTAAATGTGTCAAGTGTCTGAGGACAGATTTGAACTCAGGTACTCCTGACTCCAGGGCCGGTCTGCTCACTGCACCACCTAGCCGCCCCTATCCCTTATTATTTGGAACATTTTTCCTTACAGCAAAGCTAAGTGTGCCTCTTTGAACCTTCTGCCCAAGCTCCTCATGCTGCCCTCTGTGGTCAAGCAAAGTAAAGTTAATACCTTTTTCCAATGGTCCAAGTTTATGAAGTCCATGAACCTGGGTCATTGGAGGATGGATGTCTCTTTAACAGAAATAGAGAAGACAGGAGGGAGACATTTTAGTAAGAGGAGAAGATGAGTTTAATGTTGAACATGTTGAATTTGGAATGATGGGACTAGAACTAGGGAAGAAGTTAGAGCTGAGGCTCTAGATACGGTCATCAAATATAACCCAAAAATTTGAACTATGTCTCTGATTCTTGGTACCAATGCAAAATTTAAGAAAGGAAAGGAAATACTTTAAAATGCTGACCAAGTAATTGTTTACATTTCTATAGCACTTGAAGGTCTTAAAGCATAAAAGTACTTCCCTCGCAACAATGCTACGGGTTAGAGTAAATATTATGATCCCATTTTACATACAGGGAAACTAAGTATCAGAGAAGGGAGGGGTCTTGACCACAGTAATATAGTTAATAAGTGTCAGAGGCATCTCTTCACTACAAGTCCAGAGCCCTTCCCACTACTCGCTGCAGTCATTCTAAATGCTGTTCTTGTTGCTGTTGTTTGTCCTTCGTTCTCAAAGACGACCATGACATCAGGAAGGTGATGCTATGACTTGCAAGCGAATTGGATTTAAGTGAGGCCGGGCTGTGCAAAGTCACCAACCTCACTGTCTCCTCCAGAGCCATTTGGATCCAGTGGAAAGATACAGTTCAGGATGACTGGAATGGCTCCCAATTCAATGGAAGACCTTAGCCTTTTCAACCTAAGGTCTTTCCCAGTAAAAGTAAAAACGAGGCAAAAAATGGCCTCTTCTAACTAGTTAAAAAAACAATCTGGGAGAAGACCCTCAGGGTTTCTGGCCAAAACAGAAACAATTGCTATTTATACTTACTCTGAGCCATCAGAACACAAACAAGACCACAAGACCGAGTGAGGTTTGGTCAGAAAATGTTGGCCAATCAAGGAGAGCCAGAGTGATTTGACTTTAAGACATGGTCCATAAAAAAGAAATCTAACCTGTAAAACCCAAGATATTTTGCCAGGTTTCAGGGATCAAAATTTATATTCCTTTGGGCACAGCATCCCCAAGTAAGGGTAGGATTCTCTATGTGGACAGACAGTGAGAAGGGAGACAAGGAAGGGAGAGAAAGGAGGGATGGAGAGAAGGAAGGAAGGAAGAAAGGAAGGAAGGAAGGAAGGAAGGAAGGAAGGAAGGAAGGAAGGAAGGAAGGAAGGAAGGAAGGAAGGAAGGAAGGAAGGAAGGAAGGAAGGAAGGAAGCAAAGGAAAAGAGAGAGGGAGGGATGGGCACGAAGGTGCTGTGCTGCCCAACTGGAACTGGCTAGTTGGGTCCCCAGTGGGACAGCTACTACTACTAATAGGCTGTTATCTGTCCTTTGTTCTCAAAGAGGACCATTCTAAATAATCAGTAATAAAGGAAAGCATTTTGCATAGTGCAGAGTGCTGATCTGCTCAGTTTCCACTCTCAAAAGAATTTTATTCAATTTCACATCTCCGATAACAACCAGATATATATAGTCTGTGTTTTGCCCCTCAAATTGCAGCTCTGGTGGATAGAAGATACTATAACCAAATCTCCTAATGAGGCTTTTGTGTGAAAAAAAAATGTTGAAGGAAAATCAACACACCATCTCACCATCTTTTTTATCATGTTAATTAAATCTGTTAAAACTTGGACTTATCAGAAGCATTGGACTGAAAACACTTCTGGGTTCCCAGAAGCAAGGTTTGATCTTAACATGCCATCTGATTAGGTCTTTCAAGTTGCTGGAGATGTTCTAGGCTGAAGTGGTTCTCTTTAAGCAGTACTAAAGATACTCCCTCAGGCAGCACAGATCCATTTGAAGGAGGGCACCTCAGATGTCCCTTGACATCTCATCTTATTCTGCAAAACCCACTCTCATCCAATTTCATATCTTTCTGATGAGCTGGAATTAACTAAAGCAATTGGCTTAATTTGTTCAGGCATCACTATACAAAGAGAGAGATCTTGAGAGCTAACCTCCTATATAAAAATAGGATCTATATTTTAAAGATATTTTTATGGATCAGAGTTTTATTGCTTTTGACTAAAAGTTATTGCAAGATTAAAAAGCTAAGGGATACTTCTAAGGGAAGTAGATGCTGCTTAATGATTAGTGTGTTTGGAAAGTTTTACCACTTGGAAATTTTGAGTAGTGGTTCCCTGTGATAGAGATGGACTTTTCCTTCTGATAGTAGAACATATGGGTTTTGTGCTCTTGGGGACAGTAATTGAAGTAGGGCATATTCTTCATGTTGTGATCCCTGCCTGGCAAATTCTCCCCTCCAGCCAAATAGGTGACTGTGTCCTGCCATCACATTGCAAGGCTATTGCAAGAGAGTGATGTTATGCCCGCTTTAATCAAGGGGTCTCTTTTCTCCTTATGAAAACACACAAGAGCATTTTGAATAAGGTACAATGGAAAGATCACTGGCTCTTGACCTTGGGTTCAAATTTTACCTTTGACAATCACTATTTGCATGACCTTGGGCAAATCTTTAACTTCCTCGGGCCTCTTTCCTAATTAGTAAAATGGTATTTGACTAAATGGCCTCTAGGGTCCTTTTCCATTCTAGAGCTATGATGCCATAAGAGATATTAAAGGTTTTTAAACAGGAAAGTCCCCTTGAAGAAAATGGCATTAAAGAAAGATGAAAAAAAAAGATGAACTAGAGAGGGAGGAGTCCCTGGATTCAGAGAAACTAACCAGGAAGTTATAAATCTTCAGACATGAGGTTATAAGAGAGAGATTATGGAGAATAGAAGAGTTGCCTAATTTTCATCAAAGAGAAATAGCCGTCTTCATATTAAATGCCAATGAGCTTGCCTTCTAGTCCTGATAAAATTCCAGAATATATTATTAAGGGGAAAATCAGGAATGAAAAAGTTGTTGCTATCATTCTTGAACTAAAAGATTCATTAGCATAAAGGAATATAGAAGGAAGTCAAAGAATAACAGAGCCTCTGAGGAATTCAAGTTACAAGACACACATGGCAATGGAGAGGTGCATGGTAGGCATGAGTAAGGCACAACTTATTACCAAGAAGGACTTGTGCAGAAATGGTTTAAAAGATGTTATCAGATAAGAGATATATACAGTAAATCACTTTGTATATATTTGTATTTATTAACTTTAAGCTCATGATAGATATAAAGATAAAATTATATATCTTTCTTATCACTTTCATTATCATACAAACTCATTGTAAGTAGGGATTGTTTCATTGTTTGTTCATTCATGCCCACTACCTAGCACAGTGCCTGGCACATAGTGGGCTGCTAATAAATTATTCTCGATTGATTAATTGCCTAGATAAAGAAGTGAGCCAATAATGTAGTGAAAGTGAGAGATAGTCGAGCAGTTAGCATGAGCTCCGTGCACCCATTCTTTGATGAGCAGTCTAGACAGAGATGCCCCTCACCTGGGAAGAGCTCCCTCTGTAGATTTATGGGAGGAAGTAGACAATTTCTGCACAGAATGAGAAGAGGTAATGAGCTGAAGCCCAGACCATCCAAGGGAATACCTAGGATGATAATTTTGAAGACCCTATGGCGTACCCTACAGGTAACCACCTAGCATTGAAGACCCCCAATGATGCAGAAGCCGCTACCTCCTGAAGTGTCCATTCTTCTTTTGAATATTCTTTAGGAAGATCTTCTTAATGTAAAAACATAAATTTGCCTTTTGCAACTTCCAAGTGTTCCTTATTCTACCCCCTAGAGACAGGCAAAACAAGTTTAATCGCTCTTCTAAGCGACACTTGGAGACAGCTATTATGCCCCCCTCCCCTGCAATGCACATTTTTCCTTTAGCTAGCCCTCTTCTCTTTCATTTTCTCTTCTTCCTCCTTCTTGATATGCTTTTCTGCAGTCACTGAATGCCTACGACTTCCACCAAGTTACCATTTTGCCTTTTGTGGTTAAGGTCCTTATCTGCTTGGATTATTTTGAACCATTATTTCTTTCTACATAGAAAATGTGCATTGACAAGGATGCTGCCATATCCAATTCTCCTGCCTATAACTCTCACCATGTCTCTCTGTACAGGATATAAGCCAGACAGAAAGTCATGCATCAGTAATCTTAATGTGCCCAACTCTTAATGTGTATTAATGGAACAAATTACCTTCCAGTATAAAAAAATTAGCAAAGAAAAAGTTAACATGCCACCATATTACATTCCAAAGATAAAATTGAAAACCCAACTTCAAAAGAAATCTCTTTAAAATAATGAGCTATATAAATTTCAGTTATAAAAAATTACTATTTTTCATGTTTTGCATCCTATCCAACTAATATTGCATGGAGTCATTTCTTTTGGTTATTCAATAAAATTGTTTTAATGGTTTTTACAATTTATGACTAGTGATTAATCCAATGTGATTTCATGAATCAGCTTCTAGGTACTGGGGTGATATAGGTGGGGGGAAGATAAAAAATTAAAAACACAAAAAGTTCCAGAAGTGTGTCAGTGCATAGAAGGATCTTTGAAAGGAAAACATTACCATTAATTAAATTGTCCAAAGGAGCAAAAGAAATATCATAAATTCTTTGTCATTTTTTTCTTCCATACTACCATGTTTTCCCCAACATCATCAGTTTTCACAAAATCAGAGACTCTCTGAGTTGAAAGACACCTCAGAGGCTGTCCAGTTCAACCCATATCCAGACAAGAATCCCTAACAAATGGTCATCTGGCCTTTACTTGAAGATGCCTACAACCACACCCACCTAAACCAACACATTCACACAGCTTTTAGAAAGCAGTAGGTCTTGGGAAGTGTTTCCCTCTAACAGACCTAAACCCCTCTGCGGATTTTGCCTATCAATGCTGAGGCTAGGTAGAACAAATTCCATCCTGCTTCAATGAGATAGCCTTTTGAATACTAAAAATAATCATCATGTTCTCTCTCCCAAGTTCCTTCCACTGGCCCTTACATGGCATGGTCTCTAAGCCCCTCACATCCTGGTCCTCCTTTTTTGACATTCTAGCTTAGCGTTGTCTTTCCTAAAATCTTGCCAGAACTGATAATACTCAAGATATATTTTAATTAGGGAAAAATGCAATAGAATTATAATCTCTCTCATTCTAGATACTCTATCTTTCAAAGAAGCCAAATGTTAAAATAATATATTTTGGAGGGAAGGGGAGAAGGAGGACACTGCCAAATGACTCCCGAAGAACTCGTAATCTGTTAAAATCTCCTCCCCCAAATAATCCTTGAATAGTTGACTTTGTGAACTCAAGTATAGAACTTCCCATTCATCTCTATTAATGTTCACCTTATTAGATTCAACTTATTTCACAGGATTCTTAGCCAACAAGATCTTTTGGATTCTAGTTCTGTCATTACTTATTCATCATTCCTCTCAGCATCTATGTCACTGGCAGGTTTGATAAATATGCTATCTCTGTGCTTCATGGTCTCCATATATGTTTCCTACAAAATAAGTAAATTGTCCTTCCTGAAAAGTAATATTGAAGATTACCAAGTTATTATTCTCCTGTGAGTTGATGAGGGATAAATTAAAAGAATAACAGGTCAGTCAACAAGTATTCTTTAAGAGATTACTATGCCTGAAGTCAGGGAGACTCATCTTCCTGAATTTAAATCTGCCCTCATTCCCTGGGCAAGTAATTTAACCCTGTTTGGCTCATTTCCTCAACTAAATGATGCTGGAGAAGGAAATGGTGAGCTACTCTAATGTCTTTGACAAGAAAACCCCAAATGGGGCTACAAAGAGTTGGCCACAACTGAACAATAACAACAAAAATGCTAAGCATTGCTTGGAGCCTCAAGGAGCTCACCAGTAGTATAGTCTATCAGGAAATATATATACTCAAATCAGGATCATACATACATTAGGGCATTTGAGGATTCCCTGTTCCCATCACGTAAGTGCTTTGTGCTCCTGGGTCCCAATTCCGTACAATATAGTGGGGTGATGCAAGGCAACATCCAAGGCTTCAGCTGTGTGTTCTGTTGAACAGACATTCCCATAGTGGTAAATGACCCATTCCAGCCTGAAATTTCTGCCTGAGGCCACCCTCTTATTTTGAATCAGTTGAAATGTGAGGAGGAATTTAAAGACTTAGCTAGGGTTATTATGAAGTCCATCTGTTCCTCATGTCTTATAGCACAATAGTATTCCTTTCCATTCATATACCACAACTTGTTCAGCCATTCCCCAGTTGATGGGCATCTCCTTGACTTCCAATTCTTTGCCACCACAAAAAGAGCTGCTATAAATATTTTTGTACATATGGGTCCTTTTCCCATTTGTATGATCCCTTTGGGATACAGCCCTAGAAGTGGTATTGCTGGGTCAAAAGGTATGCACATTTTTATAGCCCTTTGGCATAGCTTCAAACTGCTCTCTAGAACAGCTGGATCAGTTCACAACTCCACCAACAATACATTAGTGTTCCAATTTTCCCACATCCTCTCCAGCATTTATCATTTTTCGGTTTTGTCATGTTAGCCAATCTGACAGGTGAGATGTGCTACCTCTTAGTTCTTTTTCAATTTTAAATCTGTGTCCTACGACTACAACTGTCTCTTTTTTTTTCACACCACCACAAAGACCTGGAGAAATATCAGAGTGCTATGGAACTTAATCATTATTGGTTCTATTGAACATTAGTTTTATCAGGTTCCATTTTGCCATCACTTTATTTTAAGGCATGGCAAACAGTAGTTTGATAAGCATTCAGAAGAAGATTTTTGGGGGCCATGCCAATAGGTCTTTGGGAAAAATAAAAACTTTGCAGCTACTCAACTGCTATTGGATGTCCTTAAACCAATTTGCCATCAACAGGCACAAAGCATCCAAATTTTGCCCTTCGTTCTGGTAGGTCTCCCATAAACAATGAAGAAATAAGGAAAGCATGCTTCATTGTTCATATCTACACATCCTTCTTGCAAAGACCATTTTGACCTCTGTCACAATAGCCTTGTAGGAGTTATTTGGAGCTGTTTGAACTTTATATACAGTTACCCAAGACATTTGGTGGCCATAGATAAGACATGTCTATGGTTTTCCCAATCCTATAAGAAATGTCCCTGAGCCAAGGACCTTGTAGGAAACTGCCAAATTTGTAATCTTTTCCAACTCCTCTCCATCTCTGGGTTATGTTAATACTAGACTTTGCCATGGACCTGTGCCCATGTTAAGAGTATGACGCTAATCTGGTAATGGTAGCTAACCTATCCAAGATGGCTTGCTGGTTTCCTCATACTAGAATACACAGGATGTGAATTCAAGACTTCCTAACTTTCTGAAATTGATTTTCCATTATCAAAATCACCCTTCTTTCTCACATCACCTTAGAAAAGGTACTCCAGGAAGCAACAAAACCCTGAGTACTTACCAGTCATAGAATCACAGAGTCTTAGAGCACAAGAGACCTTAGAGGCCATTTAATATTACCAATATTTGAGTCAGAATTCCCTTTATAACATATCCAGCCAGTGGTCATCCAGTCTTTGTTTAAAGACCTCCAATTAGAGGGAACCAACTAGTTCCTGAAGCAGCCCATTACACTTTGTCACAGTTCTAATTATTAGGAAACATTGTCTTATATTTAGTTTAAATTTGCCACTTTGGAACTTTTCCCTATTACCTCCAGGTCTTTAACTTGTACCTAAAAATTCACTTGTGACATCAAAAGTGTTGGACCCCTGCCCCTATTTGGAATGGAATGAATGTATTTCCATGAGTAAGGGAAATGACCAAGGTTCAAGGGAAGAACCTCTCTAGGGAAAGAGAGCATGGTCTAAAGTAATGATGAAGCAGAGTGAATAAGATACCATATTGTAACAAGGTAGAATTCACAGCACAGCCAAACTCAAAGCATTAGGCAAGACACAGGAAGGAAGTTGGGAGCCACATGTCCAAAGCCTGAGAGTCATCAAAGTAGATCAGAACAATTTTACTATAAAGCAATAAGCACTGGCAAGATATCAGTTTGCGCCACCCAACTCTGCCCCCAAATCTTATTCTGTTGCCTCATCCTGACACAGAAAAAATGACTCTGGGTTCTTGAAAGCTGTTACAAATAACTATAAGCTATAAATGATCTGAAGAAGATAGAAAGATTTTGAGTACTAACCTGGTAATGGTATATTCTGTTGTCTTAGGAAGAGCCAGATAGTTAGAGAGCCAAGTTATAGAAGCTCATCACCAAAAGGGTCATGGGTGATGATTTTGTTTTCTGTCTTTGAAGGCCTCCTAAGTCAAGTGATCCATGTTGATAGAGAGTGTACCCTTCAAATGTACAATGGATCACTAAAAATTGAATCATTGAAAAAAAAATTAAGAGCAAGTATCTGAATCTCACTGTTGCTGGTGATTGTTCTCCGGAGATAAAAGACACCAGAGCAGAGATAGGTAAGATGTTCCAGGAGCAGACACTGAGCCATGATCTTAGATTCAACAGGACTGACTCTGTTACAGCCATGGTGAGCCTGTGATCCCAAATCTCTTGTTGTTTATGTAAGTTGTTTGGCTTCCTAGGGGCTCTTTCTTTGGGATCCAAAACACAGAAGGTTACTCCATTCTGTTTGTGTAGCTAAAAGGCTTGGTTTGATTTTTTTTTTAATTAAAATTGTGTCCTCCTAATCTCAGAGAAATACCATTATAGTTTACTTCAGTAAGAGGTGAGTGATAATTGTCAGTCCTCCGGGGTTTCATATCAAAGATGGTTGATGCACAAGTCATCCCTAAACAGTGTCATGACTCTGGTGGACCATACACTGGCCTCCTCTGGGAGTTCCTTTCTCCCTAACTCCAGATACTGACAGCTTAGAAAAGTGGCACTGAATAACAGCCCAAGTTGTCAAAATCCATTGGTAAGCTGTCTTGAAGAACTCTATATAACACAGCTAGTCCATTATCATCTTGTCAAATGCCCCAAATCTAAGGCTATAAGCTGTGAGTAATGCTTCAGGAATAATTGGTGCATTGGAAAACTCTGTTTATATTATTCTGGGTAAAGTGCCAGGATTTTCTGTTGTCCCCAAAGACATCTAAAGGAGGACATATGTGAACACCCCTTTTCAACAGGTAGCTTGAAAAACTAGAAAATTTCTCTTACAAGTAAGTAAGGGATTGCACTATACCTCTTGGGGGTCCAAAACTATGATTTCACAACAGCAGAGAATTCCAGGTGAGGACTTTCCCTCTATGGTCAGGCAACTAGTATTTAGTAAGTACCTACTATGTGCCAGGACTATGTTAAGTATTGAGGATAAGAAGAGAGGAAAGGGGAGCTAAAAGTGTTGGGGGGCACAGCCAAGATGGTATCTGGAAAGCAGGGACTAGCGTGAGCTCCCCGCCAGGTCCCTCCAAAAACCTATAAAAAATGGCTCTGAACCAATTCTAGAACTGCAGAACCCATGAAATGGTAGAGGGAAGCAGGGCTCCAGCCCAGGACAGCCTGGATGGTCTCTGGGTGAGGTCTATCCCGCACAGAGTTGCGAGCGGAGCAGAGCCCAGCATGGACAACGTGGACCAGCCAGACCAGGAGCTGGGCAGAGTGTGCCCTAGTGCCCTGAATTGGTGAGCTGTGGCAGTTGCCAGACTTCTGTATTATGAAGGCAGAATTTATGATTTCAAAGAGAATCATATATGTGTCTCAACGGTTCAGAACCACAGGATATAAGGAATTCTCTAAGTAAAAGGCAGAAGAATTAAAGCATTTATTCAGGCTCCAGAGTAACAGACCCATGAACCAGCCTCCCCATTTTGATATTTTGATCAAAAGCTTCCAGGCCCAATAAGTCCGCCTCACAAGAGTAACCAGGATGCCACAGAAAAACATGATGGTATTAAACCAAATCATATTCATGCTTCCCCTCTCCGGTAAGAAGATTACCCACTGGCCTCAAGTTCTTGCTTGGCACTCCTAGGTCCATGCACAGGT
>CM053626.1:43532705-43567024 GCA_028646595.1 Phalanger gymnotis
TTCTGCCACTGAGGAGTTAGAGGACTTAACCAGCACCACACATAAACTAGGCAGTAAAGGCTGGTATTTTACCCTTAGTCCAAAAGGTCTCTCTCCACTATATCAATCCACCAAAGGCAAAGTAAAAGAGAGGAGTATTTTAGTATTTTAAAAACAATTTTTTAGAGACATTTTGGTGCAAAGTACTCAGAAAACAAGGAACAATCTGCAACAGATAGGAATATTTGTATCATGTTTATTTCAGAGAAACTGGCATTATTTATAATTCTGATTTTCCTTTTTTATAAAAAATTTTGTTTAAGAGGATGAAACCTTGCCTTGATGAGAAAATCCAACAGGACATTTAATTTAACTTATTATTTAAGGAAAAAGCACAGAAAAAGAGATGCATCTTATGTGATAGAAGTTCATGTTTATATTTACATAAAGAACAAATCTCTGCTTACCAAATTATATATACATATGCATATATATATATATATATACACACACACACATATATATATATACATACACACACATACATATACAAACATGTGTGTGTGAATGATGTATCTTTGGACAAAGTTATTTCTTGCTGTTCAATCACCATAATAATACAACCTCCCACGTGTTTCCTTTCAAAGAGTACCACGGTCTGGAAGCAGCTGTTACTCATGGTGCTGATGGAGAGCCTTGTTTTTTGGCTTTTTATATTTGTACCCAGTTGAACAAGATCTCACCTTGAAGGTGATAGTCAAAGGTGCCCATGACAATGCTATTTACACATTCAAAATGAAGTCATTTCAATATGAGGAAGCATGGTAACAGAACATCCTTGTTCTACTAACAGTGAAAAGGAAATCCTTTGTCTGAAAGCAGATGACACATAATTACCTCTGCCAAAGTAGCTGCCTTGGGTGCTGTGTTCAGATCTGCCAAACAGCAAGTATCTCTTCGTGTTGCTTACAGACATAATAAATAGTTTTTTCTGGAGGTTGGAAAAATGCTGTACTGCTTAAAGGTTGGTGAAAAATCTGGGTTCAGTCCTCCTAAAAACACTGCTTTGTGATATCAGGAAATCAAATATCATGTCCAAATTAATTTAAGAAGAGAAAGTTTGAAATATCACTCATTACTCCCATGATTACAATCACCAAAACTTCCTGATGATAATTCTTGTTCAAAAATATAAATCACCGAACAATTTTTTTGAAGTTAATAATCTTTATTTGTACATTGGATCTCATCTCTCACATTCACTTGAAGTTTGCTCCTTCAGTCAATCCCCCAATACTAATTTTCAATCTCTCCCTGTTCATAGGTCCCTTTGTTTAATTTTTTTAATTATCAATGCCAACAAGTAGTTTTGTCTTAACAAAAACATTTTAGTGACAATTGGCAATTATAAATGG
This sequence comes from Phalanger gymnotis, assembly GCA_028646595.1. Lineage (NCBI taxonomy): Eukaryota > Metazoa > Chordata > Mammalia > Diprotodontia > Phalangeridae > Phalanger > Phalanger gymnotis. The sequence continues at coordinate 43,534,100 of CM053626.1, forward strand.
ATTCATTTTTCAAAAGACAAGTGTAACAATCCTCCTTTATAAAGATAAATTGGTATCTGAGAAAAAAAATCAAAGGTCTTAAAGATAGGTCATTCCTTATGTGTTCAGACTTTGAGCCAGTGAATCACTTTGTGGTAAATTTCGATTTTAGAAACAAAGATGTCTAACTATCACAAAAAAGTTCACATCACTTCTATGGTATCTAACATTCACCAAATGTCTACAATGCTGTTAAAACTTACAGTGGGCTGCAGCCAGAGCAGAGTTTCAATTCTCCCCCACTCTCATCCATGTATGCAGATACCTTTATCACCTACTTTGCTCAGGAGAAAGGGGTGGGATGTGTGTGCTATGAGTTGTCCTACTGATAGAACATGGCTCCATCCAAATTCACCCTTTTAATCCTCTGCTCCAAAGAAAGGGGGTCCTTCTTGTCATGACCAACACTTCTACCCATATCCTTGATCCTATTCACATATTTCCTCAAGGAAACCCATCAATTATTCCTCCTTTTTTCTCTCATTTTAAATCTCTCCATATTACTAGCTCTTTCCCTGCTGCCTACAAACATGCCCAACTGAAAAGCCTTTAAGAAACTCTACTTAACTCTGCCATACCCTCAAGCTATATTTCCCATCCCTTTTACTTCAAGATTCCTAAAAAGAATTGCCCACTTCAAGTGAATTAATCAAAGAACTTTTGTTAAACTTTCCCTGCTTCCATCCCCTTACTTCCCACTCACATTTATTTGCATTTTTTTATTTTAGTGATGTGTAATTGGCAAACATATCCAAATCTCTACCATCTTTAAAAAGCTTCTGCTTGACCCTCAAGTTATCATTGTATATTTTTTCCTCCATTTTCTAGTCAAAATTCCAAGAAAAGTTTTATATATCTATATCTATATCTATCTATCTATCTATCTATCTATCTATCTATCTATCTATCTATCTATCTATCTATCTACCTATCTATCTATCTATCTATCTATCTATCTATCTATCTATCTATCTATACTTTGTCTCCATTCCCTCTGCTCCATCTTTCTTCTAAACCTCTTTCAATCTAGGTTCAAACCTCACCATTCAACAGTAAGTGCTCTCCCCAAGGTTTTCAATTATATTTTAATTATGAACTCCAATATACTCTCCTCAAACTTCATCCCTCTTGATATCTCAGCAGCATTTGTCCTTACTTACCCTTCCCTCTTCCTCACCACCACTCCCTGGCTAAAAACTTTGTGATCCTTAGAATTTCATGGTACTAGTCTTTCCTAGGTCTTTTTTAAATATGTTTCTAGGCATTTTTTCTCAGTAACCATTGTATTATCCATGTGCTATGCCCCAGTCCTGAGTACATCTGCTCCAGAGCTGTCTTGCACCTTCTATATCTTTGACTCTCTGACCTTTTCTGTCTCTGTCTCTGTCTCTCTATGTCTCTGTTTCATATTAAGTTGGCTGTTCACTAAAAAAATAAAAATCTTTTTTTTTCAGAACAACCATTGTCTATCCATGCTTCTCCTATCTTATACTTGTGATTTTGATTATTTTTAGCCCAAGACAAAACATTACTTTCATCTCTATGGAATTTCATCTTATTTGATTCAGCCCAATTTTTTGCTCTGCCTCTAATGTATTGGCTATGAATTCTAGCTTTGCTTCATGTGTAAATTTGATAGGCATACTATTTTTGCCTTACCTTCGTCATTGATGAAAATGTTCAACAGCACAGGATAAAGCAGAGGTCCCTGGGATTCTCCAGGAGAGACCTCTTCTCCTGTCGATAGTGAACCACTAACAATACTCTTTGAGCCTAGCCATCTGATACGGTCTGAATCTGTCTGATTATATTAGAGTTCAATCCACCTCATTCCACATTTTCCACAAGAATAGTAGGGTATAGTAAGGTATACTTTTATGAAAAACTTTGCTAAAACCTTGGTAAACTATGCCCACAACATTCCCCTTATCTATTGATGTAGTAATCCTATTAAAATAATAATAATAATGATGATAGTTATACTTTATATAGCACATTAAAGTTTGCAAAAATACTTTACAACTGTTATCTCATTTCAACCTCACAGCAATCCTGGGATGTAGATACTATTATTATCTCCATTTTTCAGATGAAGAAACTGAGGTAGACAGCGGTTATGAGACTTACCGAGAGTCACACAGCTATTAAGTGTTTGAAGCTGGATTTGAACTAAGGTCTTCCTGACTCCAGGTCTAGCACTCTATCTACTATCTGTCCCTATCTCAAAGAAGAAGTCAGGTTAGTCTAGCATGACCTATTTTTGAAGAAGCCACAATGACTCTTTGTAATTATCTCTTCCTTTTCTATATATACACCAACCATCTTTTTAATGATCTCTTCAAGGATTTTCCCAGGAATCAAAGTCAAGCTCACTGCCTATAGTTCTCGGATTCTGTTCTCTTTCTCCCTTGAATTTGTTTTAATTAAAAATTTTAAATTGCCCTCCTTCGATTTTGATGTATCTCTCCCAGGGATTTTTGAAAAATCATAGAAATACGGTAGATGAATTTCATGATTACAGATGTCAGTAATCTTTGCCAGAGGTACTCTATCTGTGTCTGAGGTTCTATCAACCCTGTATTATGATCCCATTCACAAGTTTAAGTAGTAGAACTGGATTCAAACCCAAGTCCTTGGACTCCATTTTTAGGGCTCTAGGTGACATGTGTAGAGAGCAAGTCTGCAGAATGAAGAAGGTTCCGGCTGAGACAGTTTCAACAGTATTTAATTTTTTCTGATTGCATGTGCAGACAATTTTTAACATTAACTTTTATAAAATTTTGAGTTCTGAATTTTCTCCCTCCCTCCCTCCTCTCCTAATCCTTTCCCTCTCCCTAAAATGGTAAGCAATTTGATATAGATTATATATGTGCAGTTGTGTAAACATAATTCCATGTTACTAGTGTTGTGAGAGAAGAAACAAACCAAAAGGAAAAAACCATGAAAAAATAAAAAAGTGAAAATAGCATGCTTCAATCTGCATTTAGACTCCCATTAGTTTTTTCTCTGACTGTAAATAGCATTTTCCATCATGAGCGCTTTGGAATTGTTTTGGATGATTGTATTGCTGAGAAGAGCTAAATTATTTATGGTTGATCATCACACAATGTTGCTGTTGCTGTGTACAAAGTTCTCCTGATTCTACTCATTTCACTTTGGATGAGTTCATGTAAGCCTTTCCAGGTTTCTCTGAAATCGGCCTGCTCATCATTTCTTATAGCACAGTAGTATTCCATTACATTCATATACCATAACCTGTTTAGCCATCCCTAACTGTTGGACATCCCCTCAATTTCCAAATTTTTGCCACCACGAAAAGAACTGCTATAAATATCTTTGTACCTGTGGGTCCTTTCCCCTTTTATATGATCTCTTAAGGACACAGACCTACTAGTAGCATGGCTGGATCAAAAGGTATGCCCAGTTTGATTGCCCTTGAGCATAGCTCCAAATTGCACTGCAGAATGACTGGATCAGTTCACAACTCCACCAAAAGTACATTAATGTCTCAATTTTCCCACATTCTCTCCAGCATTTATCATTTTCCTTTTCCGTCATATTAGCTAATCTGATAGGTGTGAGGGGGCACCTCAGAGTTGTTTTAATTTGTATTTCTCTAATTAATAGTGATTTAGAACATTCTTTCATATGACTATAGATAAGCTTTGATTTCTTCATCTGAAAACTGCCTGTTCATATACTTTCATTTCCATATAATTGGACAAAATATTTCCTAATGGTTAAATTTCCTTTTCATTGATCATGAATTCACCCTTTTCATTTTTGACACTGGAAATTTGGGTTTCTTGTGTTTTTTTAATCATATTAACCAATGGTTTGTCTATCTTACTGATTTTTTCATAAAACTAGTTCATAGTTCTATTTATTAGCTCAATAGTTTTCTTACTTTCAATTTTATCAATCTCACTTTTGGTTTTCAGTTTTTCCAATTTGGTGCCTAACTGGGGATTTTTAATTTGTTCTTTTTTTAGATTTTTTTAGTTGCACGCCCAATTCATTAATGTGCTCTTTCTCTATTTTATTGATATAAGAATTTAGAGAAATAAATTTTACCCTAAGTACTGCTTTGGCTGCATCCCATAAATTTTGGTGTGTTGTCTCATTATCATCATCCTCTTTAATGGGATTATTGATTGCTTCTGTGGTTTGTTCTTTGAAGCACTCATTCTTTAGGATTAGATTATATAGCTTCCAACTAATTTTTAATCTCTCTTTCCATTGTTCTTCATTGAATGTAAGTTTCATTGCATTATGATCTCAAAAAGATGCATTTAATATTTCTGCCTTTCTTCATTTGATTGTGATAAGTAGAGAGCCAGTCTTTAGAGTCAGTTAGACTTAAGTTCAAGGTTCTGCCTTTGATAATATACTGGTTTGGGGACCTTGGAAAAGTCATTTAAATTCTCTCAGTGGATCCAAGCAAATCTAAAAATCTAAGCTGCAAAGCAGGTTTCAATCTTCATTAGGAAAAGGTATTCTTTATACCTATGAAATCACAGATCCAATCCACAGAAATCTAATTTCTATGTATGATTGAGACTAACAATAAAAAGTGCCTCTGAAGCTATTCTGAGGGCAAGAGAAGGATGAATGATCACTGATTGGGAAAGAAGAAATACTTATAATGGATAAAGGTGAAGATGAATTACAGAATTCTGATTATGCTTCTATTTTCTTCCCTGGGAGAATGATGTTTTGATTGGAAAGGAGAGAACAAAATGATTAGCAAGGAGTTGAAACCCACAAGACAATTAAGGAAATAATAAGAACATATCTAGACTCCCTTAAGGATTCCAAGTGTTCTCTTCAACAATATGGCATACTCCTACTCTTGGTTGTCTTACTTCGTATCCTGCCCTCCATGCATTTTGTATTCCAACCTGTCCTGCTAGTTATTACTGGTACCCGCAAGCCCGGTAGTGGTTAGAGCACTAGACCTAAGGACAAAAAGATCTAAATTCAAATCCAGCCTTAGGCACTGCCTAGCTGTGTGACCTTGGTTGGGCAAGTCACTTAATCTGTCTGCCTCAGTTTCCTTAAGCATAAAATGGAGATAACAATAGCACCTCTGTCCCATGGTTGTTGTGAGGATCCAAAAAGAGAGTATTTATAAAGGGCTTAGCGCAGTGCCTTACACATAGTAGGCAGTAAATCAATGTTTGTTTCCTTCCTTCTCTCCAGCCCCTGTGCCTTTGTACAGGGGGTCTCCTATCTCTGGAATGTACACATTCCTAACCTCCTGCTCACACAATCCCTATCTTCCTTTAAAGCTCAGTTTATCAATCAACAAACATTTATAAAGTGCCTACTATGTGCCAGGCACTGTGCTAAGCACTGAGTACCACTTTCTAGATGGCCTTTCCTAATTCCTCCAGCTGTTAGTGTTCTCCCTGTTTAAATTACTTGGTAGAACCCTACATACATTTTGTATTTATTTACAAATATATGTGTATGCTATCATCCTTCAGTAGAGGGTAAGAAACTTTATCGTATGGGCTGGTTTTCATTTTGCCTTTGTATCCACAGGACCTAGCGAAGAGCCTTAGATGTCATATATAGTGGGTGCTAGATAAATACTATTGAATTAATGAGTATAATGCAAGGCAGAGAGTTATGGAGGCAAAGAAGAGATCAGGCAAAGTACCCCAGGAATATTTTAAGGGGGATAAAACACTGCTAACTGGGCATTCATCTACCCAGACAATCTTCCTAAGGCATAGATCTAAATGTGTGTCATTTCCCTGATTAAAAATCCTCAGTGGCTCTATTGTTTCCCAGAGGGTAAAACATACTTATATGGACAGAAGCAGCAGCAAACCCATAAGAGGCTGAGGAAGGAACTGGAAGAAATCCACCAACGTAGGATGAGAATTTCTATAACATCTAGGATAAACAAACTAATTTATTGACTTAGCAAGAGTTTGCCATTCCTGACAATCCTCCTTTTGACATAGGAGCCTTCAGAATCAAAATCAACTTCCCAGTAGAGTGTCCATTCAAATCACCTAATATCACATTGAAAACAAAACTCTACCATCCTAACATCAAGAAAAAAAAGGGCAAGTGTTTCTACCAATAATTAGTGATAAAAACTGGAAGTTATCAATGAAAACTGTCATTCAATATCTCATCCAGTGTCTTCCACTCTCTAAAAATACTGGTGAATAATTGCCAAACCAAGCACCTCCTCCTAGCAGACTCATCTGAAGTAGAAATACTTTAAGGGCCATAAAATTTTCTGTGAGGATGCTGAAGAGTTTGTAAAGAAATGGGGAGAAAAACAACCCACAGACTGATTAATTCCACCAAATGTGACTGAAATACAGAATGGTCTACCCCCCTACCCTGACTCTGGAAAAATGAAAGATACCACTGCCCACCTATAGCTTATGGGCAGTTACTCATCTTTTTTTTCAGTTTTCTTAATCAGAAGGAGTCTAGATACAACAACAAATAAAAGATTACCAGTTTAATATGTTTTCTTTTTTCACTTTCTTTTATTGTTTCTTTTTTAATTTTTCCACTTAACAGTATTTTATTTTTCCCTACTATATGTAAAGATAGCTTTCCACATTCACTTGTATAAGATTTTTGAATTCCAATATTTTTTCTCCCTCCCTTCTGCCCTTCCCAAAAGAGGAAGCAGTCTGATATAGGCTATACATGTACAATCACATTAAATACATCCCCACCTTAGTCATGTTTTAAAAGAAGAATCAGAACAAAAGGGGAAAACCATGAGAAAGAAAAAAAAGAGAGAAAAAAATAGCATGCTTCAATCTGCATTCAAACTCCATAGTTCTTTCTCTGGATGTGGATAGCATTTTCCATAATGAGTCATTTGGAATTGTCTTAGATCGTTATATTGCTGAGAGGAGCTAAGTCTATCAAAGCTGATCATTGCACAATGTTGCTTTTACTGTGTACAATGTTCTCCTGGTTCTGCTCATTTCACTCAACATCAGTTCATGTAAGTCTTTCCAGGTTTTTCTGAAATCCTCCTGCTTATCATTTCTTATGGAACAATAGTATTCCATTACTAGTATGTTCTTTAAAAAACAAAGAGAAAGTCCTTGACATGGTCCCTGATATCCTCCACAATCTGGATCCCACTTAACTTTTGCATCTTTATTTCACTCACCTTTACCTCTTAGTCAAATTGGACTCTTCAGTGTTGTCAATTTTATTGTATATTTTCACAAAATAGCTCCCATGCCTGGACCACACTCCCTTCTCATTTCATCCTTCAAGACCTAGCTCAGGGGGTACTTTTTCCATGAAACTTTCCATAATCCCACCAAACTAAAGTGACTTCTCCCTCCTAAAATTTTTCATACATTTAATCTAGAATTACCTTTTTTCCTTTATCACATTTTCACTTGTATCACACAGAAAACAGGCTACAAGCTTCTTGAGGCCAAAGGATTCCCAGTGCCTAGCATGATACCTTACATATGGTATGTAATTAATAAATGTAGTAGGTAAATTTGTAAATTAGATTGAATGGAAATGAAGGGTTTTGAAAGCATAGCCTGGTCTAGAGACACCAAGGACTAAATATATATTCCTGTTGACATTGGCAGAACCAGCACTGAAATCCTGTGTTATTTAGCAAAATAGTCTTTCTGTAATAGAGTTTTCTATACAGGAAAGCCTCCTGTTTACAGGATTATTCTTCTATCTTTATACTACACATGACATTTTTTAAAGAAAAGATGCCATATTAACTCAAACTTCCTATAGGTGAACATTCGGCATATGTTATTATTTTATCTAGTATAAGTGAAATTCACCACTAAAAATAGACTGTAAATAAGTATGCTATACAAAGCTTGGAGAGAGATTTCTTTTTTCAGTAAATGATTGGTCCTAGGGAGATTATGCTCATAAAATTTCACAGTCATTATGTTTTCGGGTGCTTATTCCTATTGCAAAAACTGCTCATCATAATGGTTTGTCCAAAGTCAACAAACAAAGAGCTCTCCCTACATTATAATTAATTGGCACCATGATCAATGGTACCTTTATATTGAAGACTCTATTTTAATCCATTTGTTTGGGCAGATGGAAATATGTGTATTTATGTATAGAAAGGCAGATAACATGGAGAGATAGGTAGATAATATATATAGAGTTAGAGAAAGGGCAGTTCTTACTGAAATATGATGTATCCTATATAAGCTAAGTGGTACAATGGATACAGTGTGAGTCTGAAGTCAAGAAGACCTGAGTTTAAAGTAGCTTAAGTCATTTACTACCTGTGTGACCCTGGGCAAGTCACTTAAACCCTGTTTGTCTCAGTCTCCTCAAATGTAAAATGGGGATGATTAAAGCACCTAACTCATAGCATTGTTGTGAGGATCAAAGGAAATAATATTTGTATAGTGCCTGACACATAGTAGGTGCTTCATAAATGCTTGCTTCCTTAATGAACTGACTTAAAAACTTCTCCCCTCCATCTCTATAATTTAGAGTGTTGGAGAGTTCCCTGAACCACAAGGAGGTTGATTGACTTGCCCAAAGTCACAAAGCTAATATGAGGCAAAACTAAAACATGAGCCAGATCTTCCTGCTTCTAACAGAAGCCATTCTGCCATACAGCCTTTCATTCCACATTATGAGGAAAATACTTTTGTTTTATAATTTGGCTACCAGTCTGAAATGCCATTTCATTCATTGAGAGAGAAGTCAAAATTTAAATTGAGCAGAGTATAGTAATAGCACAGCTTTTTTTTTTGTCTTTTGCTGTTTTCGCCCCTAGGTATAGTTTCAATGGGAAGAGATGATTAGAAGAGCCTGATAGAGAAATTACGGAATGGCATAGCTGGAAGGATTCTCAGAAGCCATGTGACACAACTGTCTAGAGGCAGCTGGTGGTGCCATGGAATGAGAATAGGGCCTAGAATCAGGAAGACTTGAGTTCAGATGTGGTCTCAGACAATTACTAGCTTTGTGACTCTGGACAAGTCACTTAACCTCTGTCTGCCTCAGTTTTCTTAACTATAAAAATGATGATAATAATAACACCTTCAAGATTGTTGTAAAGATCAAATTAGATATTTGTAAAGTGCTTAGCACAGTACTTGGCACATAGTAGGTCATTAACAAATGTTTCCTTTCACCCTCATTTTGAAGATGAAGAAGCTGAAAAGCAAAGAGATTAAGCCATCTGTGCCAGCATGCCCCAGTTAGTGACAGTGTTGGAACCAAAGCCAATGACTCAGCTCCAGGTCAACTCAATCAAACAAGCACTCATTAAATGCTTATTTCATGTAAGGTAATGTGGAAGGCACATAGTCAATGAGTCTTTCTAGCACATGATGCAACCTCCCATGCTTAAATCTGTCACCAAAAAGTTGCTGTGTTTCAATCAGTTTTTAACTTTAGGCAGAATCATAACAGGGGCATTCTATGCAAACCTATCCTTTCAATAAAATCTGTAAGAGCAAAAACAGCTTACCTGCCTGAAAGTATTCTGTTTGCTTAAATCTGGAAGTGTTATCTTTGCCATGTCCTTCTCTTGTTTACACCACACTTGAACTAGTCTGATATCCTAAATATAAAGAAGTCATTTCTTACAAGGATCTCTTCTAGCACTTCAGAATATTCAAACAAAAGAGCTAATACCATAGTTCACTTGAATGAAGAGCTCTAACATACAATCAATCCTTTACCTTATTTTAAGCCAGTATTCTTAAAAGGGTCAAGAGAAAAATATTCATTCAAATAAAAGCCCCTGCCCAACCAACCTGATTTTGTTCATTTCACCAGGGAAGTCAAGTGCAAGAAACATGGAAAGAAATCTTGACAGAAAACAAACTCTTCCTTTGAATCCACCTACTTTTTAGACAGTTTCTGTCTGCAAGAATAGGAATCTCTCTGTTGGAGCCATCAAGCTAATAACATCTATTGACACCTCCTCTTCTTTGAATATACTCTTGGTGTCTCTTCATTCTCAGAAATCCTGCCAACCAACCTCCATTTTTTTTTTCAGGAAGGGTCCAGTGAAGTTGTGACTGACAGCCCCTCTATTATCCTCTTCAGGCCAAAGCTAAATCATGAATAATCAATCCGTTTCCAAGAGGGACAATTGCTATCACTATTGATATTAATTATAAGACAGTATCACCATTGTTTGATGCATTTCGATTTTAAAGACACTTATCAGACATGCTTTTATTAAAATGAAATGAATTCAAGAAACCCCTTTGGAGGAAGGGAGGTTAGGAAAAGGGGAACAAGGGGAGACATAGCTATTAGAAACTCTGTAAAATCATAACCTCATTGCTAAAGTTTGCAATGGTTTGATGACTGCACTGCACATAATTAGTTATCTGCATAAGGCAACTTTAGTGAATCATTGTTTTCTGGATGTTGAAAATATAACAGAGCAAAATGGGACAAGGAGATATGGAAGCTATGCCGATTTTGTCAGAATGTTTGCTATAAGAGACGTGCTGCTATGCCTTGCTTTGAGAAAAATCAATGTTTGCTTAGCCATTTTTCACTTGTGTCTGACTCTTTGTGACCCCATTTAGGGTTTTCTTGGCAAAGATCCTGGAATGGTTGCCATTTCTTTCTCCAGCTCATTTTATAGATGAGGGAACTGAGGCAAAGAGGGTTAAGTGATTTGTTCAGGGTCACCCAGACGGTAAGTGTCTGAGGCTGGATTTGAACTCAAGAAGATGAGTCTTCCTGACTCCAGGCCTGTCACTCTAGCCACTGGACCACCTAGCTGCCCTTAAGAAAACCAATACCCACACACAGAACTATGACACAGGTAAACTAGAAGGTTAATCTTTTATATTACAAAAGGGTTACGTCTTTACAAAAGAATTTTCAAGAGACTTTCCCTCAGTAAGGACACTCCATTGAATTTCTAGGATTTGCTTAGAAATCTTTAGTCCCAGTCCAGGGAGCCACAACCCATTGAAAACAAATTCGATTCTTAAAAATCAAAATAAATAGAATATAAATAATAATAAATGTAAATCAAATTAAAAACAAATAAAAATGGGAAATGAGCCTATCTGAAATCATACAGAAAAGTAATGAAAAAAGGCATTTATAAAATATTGGATTTGCATGCAGCTTGGAAGGTACATCTGTATGTGCAGTACTCTACAAAGTTTAGGGGAACATTGCTTTAGGAAGATACAAACCTGAAGATCATCAGATCACAGATTTATACCTCAAAAGGAACTTAGGATCCATTTTGTCCCTTACCCATTTTACAGATGAGCAAACTGAGGGAGGCCAAGTGAGGCTAGGCGATTTTTCCAGGGGCAAACAGATAGTATGTGAGGCAGAATTCAAACTCAGGTTTTCCTGCTTTGAAATCCAGTGCTCTGATCACCAAACCACCTAGCATGCCTCAAAAAGATATCATAGTCCACAATTCTCACCCCCACAAGACTACTGATATTAAAAGACGAACTTTTATTTCCAGAGGGAGCACGGTATATTTAAAAGCACTGCAGTTTCCCAGTCAGTCCAGGCCATTGTCTTCTGCCCACGCATTTCTGGGCCCAGGTCATTCTCCACAGGTAGTTCTATCCAAGAGGCATGGCGCTTACCACACAACATTCAATCACACGGTAGGCATTCTTCAGCCACTTCTTTGGCTTTTGCCTTTATGAAGTTAGACCAATCAATCCCTTTGAAATGAGTAGAGCACTGGGCCTGGAGTCAGGAAGATGAGTTTAAATTCAGCCTCAGACACTTACTAGCTGTGTGATCCCAGGCAAATCACTTAACCCTGTTCCCCTCAGCTTCTTCATTTGTGAAACAAGTTCCAGTATCTTTGCTAAGAAAACCCAAAATGGGCTCATGAAGAGTCAGATATGACTGAAATGACTGAACAAAATACAGCAGATTTTATGAGAAGCCACACAACATTTAGGAGCTTGAGTCAATCGGCACAATGTCGTATACAAACAGAAGGAACTCATTATCAATGGGGAATCCCTTTTCCAATTGAGCTTTATGTGACCACTTTCTCTTTTTTTGGATCTTTTTTTTTTGGAAGGGGGAAGGCCAGGCAATTGGAGTTAAGTAACTTGCCCAAGGTCACATAGCTAATAAGTGTGTCAAGTGTCTGAGGTCGAATTTGAACACAGGTCCTCCTGACTCCAAGGCCAGTGCACTACTCATTGCACCACCTAGCTGCCCCTGTGTGACCACTTTCTATGACAGCAATGAACACCATTGTCAAGCCATTTTATGTTGTTTGACACGGATGTTCAGAAAGTTATTGCACAAAATTACTTATGTGTTTACATTACTCCCAGGAATTTTGTATGATTTTGACATATATATGAAAGACATCTTACAGAAATTTTGTTCTGCTAAACTGAAAGCTTTTTTTTTTATAGCTACCAAACACTGAGTACGCTAGAATCATGCATTCTCTGAACCTTCATGTGAAGTGTGTGACTGTAAAGATGTGGTATGCTATAGAAAATAATTTCTAAAAATCCACCTGTTCTCTTTTATTACTTTCACCAAGAATACCCTCAGTACCTGTATGTGTTATTCTCATAGATAGTTTATAGATTTGGAAAAGTGGACATGTAGGTTTGCAGTTATTGATGTTTTTCTTGGTGTAATTTTTGAAAGAACAATTATTTGTAATCTATAAAATTTTATCCTTTTAAAAATAGCACCTTATTATTAGTAGTACTAATATGTAGGAAACACCACATACCAAGATAAGCTTCAAATTAAGTACTGATGGTACCCTTGAAGAATGTAATAAAAGAGAAGAGCAAATATTATGAGGGAAATAGTTAACTTGGGGCAAGTGGGGACACCCTTGCAACAGGTTTCTTTGATAGATGTCTCATTTATAAGATACATAAGACACTGATTCAAATGTATAAACATAGTTGCCAATCCTAATAGATAGTCTAACTGTATAGAACTGGCTGTTCTCAAGGGAAGAACCCAAGCTATCTATTGTCACATAAAAATGCTTCAAATCACTAATAATTATAGAAACGATAATTAAAACAATTCTGAGGTTCCACTTGGCAAAACTGACAAAACAAAGGAAATGATAAATTGTAAATGCCTACAGGAAAACGGGAACATTGATTCACTGTTGGAATTGGCCCAATGATTGTGAAAAGCAATTTGGGGTTATGCCCTTTAGCCCTGTGATATCATTACCAAGTCTATACCCTAAAGAGAGCTAAGAAAGAGGAAAAGTTCCTATATGTACAAAATATTTATAATGGTTCTTTCTGTAGTGACAAAGAATGGAAAACTATGGTACCCATCAATTAAGGAATAGATGAATAAGTGTGATATATTAATGAATAGAATTGTGAAAGACTCAAGAAGTCTGATCAACAAATGACCAATTAGGATTCCAAACGACCAATAAAGAAGAACCCTACTTACCTCACGAGGGAGTGTTGATGGACTAATATGAGAAATGTGTGTTTGGACACGGCCAACATGGGAATTTGTTTTGCTTAACTTTGCTCTACACAGGCTCTACACTTCTTTACTTCTCTTTCTTCATTTCTTTCTTTTTTCAGTGGATAGGTGGAGGGAGGAAAAAATGAGCTCTTGATAATTGAAAAATAAAATTTATTACCAAAAATAATAGCACCTTAAGACTTACCAAGTGCTTCTTCATAATAACCTTGTTAGGTAGGTAATAAAAGTATTACTATTCTCATCTTTCAAATGAGGAAACTGGTTTGATGAGCTTAAGTGCCTTTCCAAGACCATACAGCCAAAAAGTTCTAAGGAAATGAAGAGATGTAACCCCCAACTCCCAACCCAGTCCTTTTTAACCATACCCCAGTGCGTCTCCATAATTCTCTTTACAAAATATCTTACAAAATTTTCAAGGAGATTTTTCATAGCCAAAGTTTTACATATTCGAGTATTTTGTACAAGGGCAGCTAGGTGGCACAGTAGATAGAGTGCTGGGTGTGGAGTCAGGAAAACACATCTTCCTGAATACAAATTGGGCCTCAGACACTTACTAGCTGTGTGAACCTGGGCAAGTCACTCAGCCCTGTTTGCCCCACTTTCCTCATCTGTAAAATGAGATGGAGAAGGAAATGGCGAAACATTCCAGTATCTCTGCCAAGAAAACCAAAAATGGAGTCATGGAGAGTTGGACATGACTGAAACAACTGAACAGAGGCAACAACGTTTTGTATAATGTCTGATGTGATTGCTGATTTAAAAACTGTAGTAATTTCATTCATAGAACTGCTGCAATCTAAAAACAACAGGGATTTTCCATTTTGAACAGATAGCCATCGTGTCGGCAGAAAGTAAAAAACTCTTTTATAAAGAAATGATCATTTGTGCTTTAACTAATTAATGGACAGCATGGTGCAGTGTAAAAAATGCTGATTCTGGAGACAGAAGACCTGACTTCAAATCCTGCCTGGGATGCTCACTGTCTCCATATCTTTAGGCCGATGATAATCTTCCTGGGGGAGGGGGTCATTTTCCTTATTTGTTAAAATGAGAGGTTTGGAATAAATGGCCTCTGAGGTCAGCTCTAAATCTATGAACCCATGTCTATCTTTATCTTTGCTTCTAACTAGCTTCATGTTCGAATTGAGGCATAAATCAATTAGAAGAGAAAAATTTAAAAGCCTTCCTCATTTAAAAAGAGTGGTACTGGTTTCAAGAGAAATTATTTCAGAACAAATGTCATTCTTCATATAAGTATACATAGAATGTTGGGGCCCAAAGGCAGGAGGAGCAGTGGTAACACTTGCTCCTGACGGTGCTGCTAAACCCTGCCTACAGCCTATCAGGTCTTATTATTCTGTTGTAATGACTTTAAAAGAGAGGCAATATGGCCAGTGGACAGAAGGTTATTCTTGGGATCAGGAAGACCTGGTATCTAAGTACTGCCTCTGACTTAACTGTGTCACCAAGAGGAATTTATGAACCCCTCAGCACCTCCAGGCAGCCCTTTAAGACCAATGGTTTCGAACTCAAATAGAAATGGATCCCTGTGAGGCACACTGTGATTTAGAAAACCACATATAAACATTATCTATGTATTGTGTTTTCATTTATTTTATTAAACATTTTCCAATTGCATTTGAATATAGTCCCCTCTGCACTCTGGAGTTTTGAGTGTCCTATGCTAACCCCAGATTGGAAAAAAAAAACTATAAATTAAAGATGAATTGCCAATCTGCACCTATAGAGGGAATTTCTACCCCAAGAGACCCCTAGGCAATTACTACTAAAAATCATAGCTGACATTCATAGAATGCGTTAAAGTTGGCAAAGCACCTTGCATGCTTGTCTGAGTTGAGCCTCAACCAACCCATGCCATAGATACTATATGCATGACTGTCTCCATTTTGCATTTGAAGAAACAGGTTCACAGAGGTTCCACACAGGTAAGTGTCAGAGGTGGAGATTTGATTCTGGGTCTTCCAGGCTCCAACTCCAGTCCTCTATCCAGCTACAATCATAGGCATAGATCCAGGAAAGTAGATGATTTTGTACCTCATTCCCCGTGCTTTTGTAGAAAAAAAAAAAGTATATGTGCTACCCAGAGAAAAATCAGAGAGATGTATCATTTCTGGTAGTGACAAACATGTACTCTGTGGGAGAGAGCTTAAAAATAATTTGTGTTTTGTCCTTCATTCTCAAAGAGGACCATGACATCAGGGAAATGATAAAAACTAAATTAAAAATAATACTCGCCCAAATGAGACAGTGTGTGTTCTAACTTACGCCAGAGCAGTGTTCAGCCAGACCCAAAGTACACAGTGTATGCACGGAACTAATAGGACTAACATGAAAATGAATTTGCTTTAAAAAAAAAGAAGAAGAAATCTCTCTGGCTGCACAACCGCTTTTTTCCCAGACAGTAATGAAATTGATTGAATTTTAAACTTTTAAGCTTTTAAACTGAGGTCAAATGTCAAGCCATTTTTGCAGCAATACAAAATCTCATAGAACATCTGACTAATAATTTGCTAGACAAGACAGCAGAAGCATCTTCATGCTGCCTAAAAGGTTCTTCTGAGACAGCATAATCAAAGCATATTTGTTAGTCCAGGCATCAAATATTCTGTTTTCCTCTGTTTCTTCAGCTATAATAAAAATGAAAATGAGAGCATTGGATTAGATGATCTCTTGGGTCCCTTCCAGCTGTAACATCCAGTAACTAAGGCCTCCATAACAAAGAATTTGAAAAGTGTGTTATCTTAAGTTTACTAATTACTTCATTTGGCAATTTTTCAGCTGTCTGACTCTTTGTGACCCCATTCTGGGTTCTCTTGGCAAAGATACTGGAGCGGTTTGCCATTTCCTTCTTCATCTCATTTTATAGATGAGGAAACTGAGGCAAACAGGATTAAGTGACTTGTCCAGGGTCACACAGTTAATAAGTGTCTGAAGCCAGATTTGAACTCAGGAAGATGAGTTTTCCTGACTCTAGGCCTGGCACTCTATCCACTGTACCACCTATGTAGATGTATGGAAAAGGAACTGGCTAAAAGGGGCACACCCCTGAAAAAATTTATATCTGGTTTTTATGTGGGAAAAGCCATTATCATTTTTCTGGTTTTGTTCATTTCTTGACAAATTTGGCCTTTATTTGATAGAGTATCTAGTGCACTTCAGCAAAGCTATACCTAAAAAACTATTTCCCCTGAGCCTTTGTACTCAATAAACTTTGCGGCTTCCTTATTACTTCTAGGTTCAAATACAAATGCCTCTGTTTGGTACTTCAAGCCTTTCCCAGCCTGACTTTAAGCTGCCTTTCCAGTTTTATTAAATATTATTTGACTTTGATTCACTCTGGCCTTCTTGCTATTCCTCTCCTATAGCCTACTCTGCCTCCTCTCTATGTGTCCCCCTCCGGTGGCAGACTCTCCTTCCTCACTTTGCCCTCTTAGAAAACCTAATTGTCTTCAAAGCTCTGCTTGTGTCATCTGTTCTGTCTGCCTCCCCACAGAGATTCCTAGCCTTCTTTATGTCATGGACCTCTTTGGCAGTGCCCCTTCTCAGAGCAGTGATTTTAAATTCATAAAATAAAATACATGGTGCTACAAAAGAAATCAATTATATTGAAATACAGCTATCATTTTTTTTAAAGTTCACTGACTCCAGGTTAAGAATTCCTGTGAATTGCTAATTGCTTTCCCTAAAATTATATTTTATCTATGTGTTTATTTTGTATATGTTTACAATTTGTATATTTTGTGTTCCTTCATAGAAAATTACCTGTTTAAGGGTTTTTTTTGTCTTTGTATTGCCAGCACTTTGCACAGTGCCTGACACAGAGAAATCATTTAATAAATACTTGTTGAATGACTGTTGATTGGTTTATACTGTAATATAATTTTTAATAATGATGTTAAACAAAGACATTCATGTTGCAATGAAAGACAGGAAAGGGGAGACCATGAGATGCAGGTTTCTCTGAGTTTTCAGTCAAGCCATCCTCCACATGGTACACCCCCTCGATGGCAGGTCATCAGCAGAAGTAGTGGAGTTTATGAGAAAGATACCTCCATTAGCATGCCCCCAAGTGAAACAGAGTATGGCTGATTATTTTGCTCATGCTGGTAACCATACGCTGCTGCAGATTTTTGCTAATATCCAGGAAACCTGCTGATGCTCTAGGAAAAGGAAAACACTTATAGGTCCTTGAGAAGAGAGCTCCTGTCAGTCCTAGATGCTTGTTAAAAGGAAGAGCTTGGCAGAAAAGCATTAAAGAAAGGCTTCTCTGTTCTAACAGGTCCTTTGCAGTAATAGTCTACTGGAATCAACGGACTACTGGCTACAGAACCAGAGGACCCCATGCCAAATTGGGTTTGTGGAAGACAAGTCTGAAAACTGTGCATCCGTGAGTACACAAAACAATTGGGTTATAGATCCCTTTAAACAAAAGGCAATGAATAACCAGATCTACCTTTCAGGAAATACTATTTTTAATTTGCTAACTATATGCCTTTGGGAGATTTTATTTTTGAAATTTTAACAGGGCTAAAGGGAGGCTCTGCAACATTTACTGATACAGTAGAGATGAAAAGGACAATATTTTTGATTACAGTTTTTCAAGTATAATTGTGTTTATTTCAACATATGAATTCTGTCTGTTTAAAAGAAGAAGATTTTTCTCAAGTCCCCAGAGGAAATCAGAGGTATAGAGCCTGCATGGTAACAATCAAAAATAGCTGACCATTTAAAAGGCTATAATACATATTATTTGAAAATGTAGAAAAGTCACTGTGTGGATGGATATTATTCTTATGAGAAGTGAATATGGATGGGCCCTGAGTCAGTATAAAACCTTCTGCATTTCTTTCAGATTACAGCTATAATAATGTGACAGAATTGTTACTAAGCCTAAAAAAGAACTCAGCTTAAGTTAAATTAAACCTATTATATATTATGAGTTTTATGGACAAAGCCGTTTTCACTTAACAAAGGAAATGCTTCACATAAGTCATATACTTTAAAGTTTTCAAATATGGAAATAAAAAATATTTAAATGAAATAGGTTCTGCGTTGCATATGGCTATTTTAATTGACCTGTCAGTTCCCAGGTTTGGTGGGATCATCACTGCACATGGGAAGGAGGGGCTGGGGGTTCTTTCCAGAAAACAAAGAAATTAAATTTTCTTGTTTGAATTGAGAGAACTGGCTTTATGCTATTTCTGTTTATAAGTTGCTTGCCAGCATTTCTGTCAAGAGTGAGAAATACAGTGAAAGCTAAAAATGGAATGAGTTTGGGGTTTTTATCTATAAGGAGGACAAGAGGCCATCAGACAGCCCTTTATCAGTTTCATATTCCAACACTGGAGAATTTCAGGGTAACATTGATGAAGAATGCACAACCGTTAGACATATTTAAGCTTGTCTTTCCTTAGGAATATGGTCAGGGCTAGGGCTAGATTGTTTTATAGTTTTACTGCCTTGTTTGGAAAAGTGGTGCCTGGCTAAGAGGCAATGAAGATTTTTTTTTCCTTTTAAGGGATCAGGCAAAAAAGTGCTACAATGTTTTGAAAATGCAAAAGGGAAAGGAGTCAGTCTTCTGACAGATCACTTTTGATACAGTTTATATCATTGTATCTAAAGAGTAATGTGGAGTCAATGATACCTGGAGGTAGATACATTGTGACCCTAAGCATTACCCAAATTGCTAGTGCATTATAAGGAAGTTCAAAGAAGAAAATTCTTCTCCCTTAAGCATTTTGCAATGAATAAGAGTAGCCAATATTTACATAATGTTCTAAGATCTGCAAGAAGTTTACATACAGTCATTTGATCTTCATAGATAACTCTGCCACATTTCATAGGTATTTCTGTCCCCAGGAAACTGAGACTAAGAGAGCAAAAGTGATTTGTCCATGGTTACATACATATCAAGAAAGGTTCATAGGCAGGATTTGAACCTAGATATCTCTTGAGTATGAGTCTAACGGTCTTCAAGAATCATAGTCTAGCCCCAAAGGGTATGCAATCACCAAATAAGAAGTTGGAAAGATGAGTCACATATCTTACCCTCTCTTCAACTGCCAGTTGTTAAACATGCTCCAAGACATCTAAACTGACCCTTATCTCCCATCAGATGGGCAGAGCTGATGGAAAAATGCTAGGGCAGCCTTCAGATTTCCCATAAGATTATTGCTGAAAAGGATAAAATGCATGGTCTAGGCTAGTGAGATTTAGAGGGGTGGGTTAATTAGCACTCACCTACCATTTAGGACAGCTCAAACACCAGGGCAGAGAGTTTCAAGGATGAATAAATTAACTCTCCCAGGGAACTTGGCTAGTTATGATCTTTGAAAGTCAGGTGGCATAGAGAACTAGCTGTTCCATGTGAGATGAAGTGAAAGAATGGCAGCTCTGATGACAAGGAAGTTGAACTTTTCCATTCATATTCATTTTTTTTAAGAATCCCAGACTGGGATTCAAAGTACACTACTTCTAGTCCTTCATATTTTTGGAGAAAATTGCCAAGGGAATTGCCAAGCGACATATTTCCAAGTAAGGTATAGATGTTTCACACCTACAGTTGGTCCTTTTAGCAATTCACAGAAAGCTGGAGAAATTCAAACAAAGAAAAAGTCATGGTATGTGGGAGATTTACTTCTTCTCGCCGTTTTCTACCCACTGGAACCATGACTAAGAACAGAATTATCTATTGTCCTTTGACCCCCAAGAGCTTAAAGAAATCTCAGAGTACCTGAAAGAAACCAGACATGATTGCACATATGTATCACAGAGGCAAATAAAAACTATAATAAACATTAAAACCATAGATAATATCGTTGGGCCTTTTTTAATCTGTATTTTAACTACATCCCCCAGCTGTCTCCCTTTTCTTCTTCTATCACATTTTTTCCCTAGAATCTCACACTTTTATTTGTGTTTCTTCCATGTGTTATGATCAGGGAATGATAGAGTATTTGGTAAGAAAAGGTACTTTGAGCTCACCTAATTCATAGATGAAGGAACTGTAACCTAGAGAGATGTGACTTTCCTGGAGTCACTTAGTTGGTCAGTAGCATAACAGGGACTAGAATTCAGTATTCATGGCTCTCAATTCAATGTCTTTGACTTACAACACACTGCTTTATAAAATGAAATGCAGTGTTGAGACCCCAAAATCACTATCCACCTTTTGATTTGAATTCCAATCATCTAGGAAGACATTTATATTAATCTGGGATTACTAGATGGCGTTACTTACATGAAAGCTTATTAAATCCCTGTTAAAGATGCATAGTAATCTTCCTAGATGATCACTAAATTAGAGCTGGAAGGGATTCTTAGAGGTAAGTTCAATTGCTTCATTTCATAAGTGAGGAAACTGCTCGATATTGCCCAGGTAGGAAGGTACAGACACTGGGATATAAACTCAGCTTCTCTAACTCTAAATCTGTGGCTGTTGTTGCTATTTTCACCATACCATGCTATGACTACCTCCTTATTTGATCTTATCTTACTACAGGGAATAGCTTTAAAAATTTCTGGATTTTGCCGTGTAATTCTTTAGAACAAACAGTCCCATTACCTAGGGAAGCAGTGGGATATAGTGGAAAGAGAAAATGGTGGAGAAGTCTGAAGACTTGAACTGTTGTCCGAATCCTTCTGCTGACTGGCTGGTTGGCCATGGGCATGTCTTTGTACTTATTTAGGCCTCAGCTTTTCCAAAGGAAGCGCATAAGCATATCTTCCCTTGGGAAGGGTGATTGGGGTCCACAGGGTCCTTCTTGAGACAACTCTTAGTCTTGTATTTACCAATGGTTCAATGTATCCATTGTCTCACTGATTGATGTATGTATTTTCTCTACTACTGCAGATTTATCTGTATTCATTTATGTAGAGAGGGGTCTCAGATACACAGCTGAGGGCTATATAAGACCTACAACACTCCCAAATATGACCTGAACTGGGTTAAAGTGGAATTGGGAAGTATTTAACAAAATAAATAAAAACATAATAAATATAAGAAATACTACATTTTGAAACTAAGTCAATATTCAGCCCACAGGGATCCTTATGTCTAGGTTAGTGGCACTTCCTTTCTATTTGAGTTTGATATGACTGATGCACAGCATCAGAAAACAGTGCATAAGCCATATCTTGTTCTAATAAAAGATAAAAAATACCTGTGCCCTCGAATTTGAGTACAGTGAAGAGCAGGCTGACAAGTTTGGTGGTTTTGCCAGGACTGTTTAGAGAAAGAAGCATTGAGTTGATCTCAAGAAACACCAATGTGATTAGACATAAAGTTTTGGAGCAGATATAAATGAACAAAGAACTGATGTGAATACAAAAGTTTTCAAGGTGAGACGGTGCATCTGACCCAGGATCTCAGGATAGGGAGATATATTTTACAAATGGAATTGAGCTGTAGGTTGTAAATGACTTTGTAAAATTTCTAAATTTGTCATTGATAAAGATTTTGAGGCCAAAACCACAATGTGCTAGAGACCTCCTTTCAGTTGGACAAAGGTAATCTTTGAAACCGTCCTAGATATAATTAATATGAAACCTATAAGACAGTAGGCTTTATAATTACTAAATAAACACGTGAGTAGACAATTAAAGGTGTAGTTGATCAGCACTTAGAAAGTAAAGCAATGATCACTACAAGCCAGATTGATTCAAACAAGAACCACTCAGGCCAAAACCAACCACATTTTCTTGTTTTGACAGCATTGCTAAACATCTAGATCAGGGAAGTTCCACAGACATAATATAACCAGATCTTAATAATAACAACAACAATAATAAAACAACTTGCAGTTTTATGGTTCTTTAATGTTTATAAAGCCAATGAGGCAGCACTCATAGAAATGTCCAAAATGAGGGATGGGATAATTTCATTGTGCAGTGTTCTGATAAGACTATATCTAGAATATTTTGTGCAGTTCTGAATGCCACATTTTTGGGGAAAATAACAATTTTATACAAAAGGGAGGCAGATTTCAGCTTAAGAACTATGCAAAAAATAGAATTGATACCCTTGGAAGCTAGTCAGTTCATCACCAGAGGTCTTTCAACAGAAGCTAAATAATCACTTAGCAGAAATTTAATAGAAACCTCCTGTTTCAGGTGGTAGTTATACCATCCAACCTCTATCTAAACTTCCTTCTGACTCAGAGACTATGGAAATTTGGTGATTCTGCCAACTAAGTAAACCTATCCACTTAAGATTTTTTTCTTCTAATTTGCAAAAATGCAAAATTACTCCTAGACTGTCAATGATTTTTAAAAATCTCATTATTTTAAATGGTATGAAATATGTTAGGGAACAATGGGATTAGATACTAATATACAAAAATCATTAGCTGGGATGTTTGTCTTAATAGATTCTAGTGCTAAGAGTTGGAGTTAGGGTTCCTTTGAAGTCTCACCTTTTTATATTAATTACAAATTAATTTAGCCCCTTTGCAATCTGCTACCACCTTCTCCTGTTTGTTTTCATTTAAGATTTGAGTCACTTTTTTATGACTTGAGGCTTCATTAAAATTACTTTCACATTTCATTGTATTTTTAATATGCAGTCACTGTCTGTTCCTTTGCAGGTCATTCAGCTTTGTATATGAATCTAAGTTATTTCAAATAAAAAAGTCATGGTAAACTTCTAGGGACTTTTAACATTATTTACAAAGAGAAAGGGGGGAGATATTGTGATGACTATTAACTGTGCTTAGTCCATCCAAATTATAATTTTTTGTGCTTTGGAAACTTTACTTTTAAGGATCACAGTCTATAATTTAATACCCCTCATTACAGGTAAAAAACAATTTTAACACTCCTTTTTAAAATTTTTGAGTTCCAAGTTCTTTCCTGCCCTTCTTCTCCTCCCACATCTCCATTGATAAAGTAAGAAATTTGATATAGGTAGTACATGTGCAGTCATGTAAAATATATTTCCATGTTAGTCATGTTGTGAAAGAAAACACAAACACAAAAAAAAAAACAAGAAAAATAAAGAAAGTAAAGAAAAAGCATGCTTTGATCTTCATTCAGACTCCATTAGTTCTTTTTCTAGAGATGGATAGCATTTTTCATCAAAAGTCTTCCAGAATTGTCTTGAATCATTGCATTCCTTAAAATAGCTAAGTCATTCACAGTCGATCATCATATAATGTTGCTGTTACTATATGCAATGCTCTTCAGGTTCTCCTCATTTCACTTTGCATCAGTTCTTGTAAGTCTTTTCAGGTTTTTTTTTCCTGAGAGCCACCTGCTCATCATTTCTTATAACATAATAGTATTCTATCACAACTATAGACAACAACTTGTTTAGTCATTCCCTAAAGGATAGACATCTCAAATTCCAATTCTTTGCCGCCCCTAAAAGAGCTGCTATAAATATTTTTGTACATATAGGTCCTTTTCTTTTTTTATCATTTATCCCTTTGGAATACAGACCTAACAGTGATATTGCTTGGTCAGATGGTATGCATGGTTTTATAGCCCTTTGGACATAATTCCAAATTGCTCTCCAGAATGACTGAATCAGTATCTCACTTCACCAACAGAATACTAATGTCTCAATTTTCCCACATCCCCTCAAACATTTGTTGTTTTCATTTTCTATCACATTAGCCAATCTGATAGGCATGGGGTGGCACCTCAGAGTTGTTTTGATTTGCATTTCTCTAATCAACAGTGATTGAAAGCATTTTTATATAACTATATGTAGCTTTCATTACTTCATCTGAAAATATCCTATTCATATCCTTTAACCATTTATCAATTGAGGAATGGCTCTTATTTCTATAAATTTGACTCAGTTCTCTATATATTTAAGAAATGAGGTCTTTATCAGAGAAACTTGCTGTAATTTTTTCACAGTTATGATTACTAACTTTGTATTTCCCTCCATCCTATTTCCCCCATTTATCCTACTCTCTCTCCCCTTTTGCCTTGCCCCTTTCTCAAAAGTATTTTACTTCTGACTTTTACCTCCCCCAGTCCACCCTCCCTTCTATCAGTGCCACCACTCCCCTTCTCTTCTCCCCTTCCCCTCCTACTTTCTTATAAAGTAAGATAGATTTCTATACCCAACTGAGTGTATGTGCTATGCCCTCTTTGAGCCAATTCCAATGAGAGTAAGGTTTATGCAATCCCTCCTCCACCTCCCCCATTTTCCTCTCCACCGAAAAAGTTTTATCTCACCTCTTTTATGTGAGATAATTTACTCCCATTCTACCTTCCCCTTTCACCTTCTGCCAGGGCATTCCTCTTTCTCACACCTTCCTTTTATTTTATTTTTTGATAATCATCCCATCATATTCAACTTACAACCATATCCTTTGTCCATGTATACTCCTTCTAACTGCTCTAATAAGAAAGTTTTAGGAGTTATAAGTGTCCCTTTGCTATGTAGGAATGTAACCATATTAAAGCCCTTATTATTTCTTTTTCCTGTTTAGTTTTTTATGGTTCTTTTGAATCTTATATTTGAAAGTCAAATTTTCTATTCAGCTCTGGTTTTTTTCATCAGGAATGCTTGAAAGTTATCTATTTCATTGAATGTTCATTTTTTTCCCTGATGGATTATACTCAGTTTTGCTAGGTAGGTGATTCTTAGTTGTAATCCTAACTCTTTTGCCTTCTGGAGTATCATACTTCAAGTCCTCTGATCCTTTAATGTAGCTACTGCTAAGTTTTGTGTTATCCTGACTGTGACTCTATGGTACTTAAATTGTTTCTTATTTGTTGCTTATAATATTTTCTCCTTGACCAGGAAATTGGAATTTTTGGTGCCTCCTTTACCGAGCTGTTGACTCTTTTTTCATAATTTTCTTGCATTACTCTCATTTCTCTTCCCAATTTTTTCCTCTATCTCTCTTACTTGATTTTTTAAATCATTTTTGAGCTCTTCCATGTCCTGAGATCTATTCGTATTTTTCCTTGGGGCTTTGGATGTAGCGGCCTTGAGTATGTTGTCTTCCTCTGTGTTTGTGTTTTGATCTTCCCTGTCATCATAATAAGTTTCTATAGTCAGGATTTGTTTTTTGCTTTTTGCTCATTTTTCCAGCCTTTTTCTTGACTTTTAACTCTCTCTATGCTGAAGTGGGGCTTTGTTTCCCAAGTGGAGACAACACTGTCCTGAACTTTAAATTTTTTGTGCAGCTGTTTCAGAGACAATTCTGGGGATTTTGTGAGTTTAGGGTTCTACCAAGGTGGTATGATCTAAAGAGAGGCATATTTACTACTCTCCTGGCCTGTGCTCTGGTCTGTGAGTGACCACAAGCATTTTTTCTGTCCTGGAATTGTGACCAGAATCTCAGCTCCCCTGCAGCTGCAAGCTCTGGTGTGCTAGTGTTCCTCCTTGTTCTGGAACTGTGGCCCACATCCAAATATAGGCAATGCAACAGAGTCCTGCCCCCACTGACAGCAAAGGGACAACTATAATCTCCTTCTGGCCAGTTGTCTCGCCACCTTACCATCTGTGGACTGAGAGGTACTGAAACTGCTGCCATTGATTCAGTCATCCCTTGAGACCTACTGCTGGTTTGCTGGTGTGCAACACACACTGGATTGTGCTCCACTCTCACACTGGTAGAACAGACCTTTCCTATGGACCTTTTAAGTTGTCTAGGGCTGGAAAATTGTTTCACCCCATCGTTTTGTGGGTTCTGCCACTCTAGAATTTGTTTTGAGGTACTACTTAAAATTTTTTGAAGAGTTTTTGCAGAGAGCTCGGTTGATTTTTTTCCCTTTTATCCACCATCTTTGTTCTGGCTCCCACCCCAAATTAATAGTGAGGACAAAATGGAAATGCCAACCATGAATAAACTCATCTTGAATTACATCTCTTTTTAATGTGTATCTTTTGCTTTTACAGCACCTTAATTTCCAAATATCTCTCTTCTATACTCCAAGCCATCTCTTTTAACAAAAAAAAAATAGAAGGAGGATATCAGAAGCAATTAGGGGAACTTTCAATAGTTTACCTGTCAGACTTATGGATAAGGGAAGAACTTATGACTAAACAAGATATTATGGATGTAAATGGATAATTTTGATTATATCAAATTTAAATATTTTGCACAAACAAGACAAAGCAGCCAAGATTAGAAGGAAAACAGAAAATTGGGGGAGGGGAGATTTTGCATCGAGATTCTCTGATTAAGGCCTTGTTTCTCAGATATATAGACAACTAAATCAGATGTATAAGAATACAAGTCATTCCCCAGTTCATAAATGGGAAAAGGACATGAATGGCAGTTTTCAAAAGAAATCAAAGCTATCTATAATCATATGATAAAATTTTCTAAATCACCAGAGAAATGTAAATTAAAACATCTCTGAGCTACCACCCATACCTATCTGATTAGCTAATATGACAAAAAGGGTGGGGGGTATGAATGACAGATGCTGGAGAGTATATGGGGAAAAATGGGACACTGATGCATTATTGGTGAAGTGGTATACTGACTCAACCATTCTGGAGAGCAATTTAGAACTATGCCCAAAGGACTATAAAACTCCGAATATCCTTTGACCCAGCAATACCACACCTAGGTCTATACCCTAAAGAGATCAAAGAGGAAAAAAAGGCCTATATGTACAAAAATATTTATAGCAGCTCTTTTTGTAGTGGCAAAGAATTAGAAATTGAGGGGATGCCCATCAATTGGAGAATGGCTGGACAAGTTGTGGTATGTGATTGTGATGGAATATTATTGTGTTAAAAGAAATGACAAGCAGGATAATTTCAGAAAAAATCTGGGAAGACTTACATGAACTGATATAAAGTGAAATGAGCAGAACCAAGAGAACATCATACACAATAACAGCAATGTTGTATGATGAGCAACTGTGAATGACTTAGCTATTCTCAGAAATACAATGATCCAAGACAATTCTAAGGAACTTATAATGAAAAATGCTATTCACTTCCAGAAAAAGAACTGATGGAGTCTAAATGCAAATCAAGACATGCTTTTTTTAAAACTTTCCTTATTCTTCTTTCTTTTTGTTTTTTGGGTGGTTGGGGGCCAATTGGTCTGCATTTTCTTTTGCAACATAGCTAACATGGAAATGTTTTGCAAGACTGCACATGTATAATCTATAACAAATCACTTGCCTTCTCAAGGAAAGAAGAGGGGAAAGGCAGACAATTTGGAACTCAATCTTTTTCTTAAGTGAATGTTAAAAAATTTTGGTTATGTGTAATTGAGAAAAATAAAATTAAAATAGAACAGAAAAAAAGAAACAAAAAAAAGAAAAAAAGAAGGGGGAAAAGCAGTTCAGCAAAATTAACCAGTATATTCATCAGTTCTGATAGTATACAATATTCTTTGCCTCTGCAAATAAAGCATATATTTTATCTATATTTAGTATATTTTCCTCATTCTGTAAAGGCCATGCTTGATATTATATTTCTATAGCATTAAAGTTTCGTTTTTTCTACAATTATATTGTTGAAGTCATTGTGTATATTGTTTTCCTGGTTTTTCTTGCTTTTCTGCATCATTATATATTTTCCCATACTTCTCTCTATTCTTCATAGTCATCATCTTATGATCCATTGATATTCCATTGAATTCCTATACCACAGCTTATTTAATCATTCCCCAATCTATGGGAATCTACTTTGTTCAATTTTGCTACTACAAAAAACTATTGCTAGACAGAGTTAGGTGGTGCAGTGGATAGAGCTCTAGTCCTAGAGCCACATCCAGGCTCAGTCACTTATTAGATGTGTGACACCTCTGAAAAGTCAGACTGAATAATATTTTTGTGTGCCTTGGAAGGAAAAAAAAAACCTGCAGTATTCATGCAACTTCTCAGCTATAATTTGGGGAAATTCTTTAGCTGTTTTGACAAAATGACATATGCTATTAAAATAACTTTGAAATACAGATTTCATATAATTCCTGCTATTATACATGCTCTCATTTTCTACTAAATGAAAAGCTTATCAATCAAGCAAAAACAATGTTTCTCATTAGGATATCATTAGACTTCAGAGAAACTGACTTCATAATTTTCTTTTTCCTTTCAGCAGAATTTTTCTTTTTTATATGTCAGGGTACTTTGCATTTTTAATTAGTTCTCCTTTGTAGCACCCCTATGGAATTAAAAGAATGGTAGTTTCTGTTTTACAACTCAGAGACCTAAGATTAAAACAGTTCTATGACTTCCTGAGAGCTTACCCTGGACACCTGCTTTGCATTCTTAGACCTTTATTGCTCTTGAATAATTATGAGATACACTCCCTCCAGTCAGTTCCTCAGACGAACCTGTGGAGACTTATTAGGAAATGAAAAGATGCTATAAGCAGCATTAGCTGCCTTGAATGGCCACTCTTACCGAAAAAAAAATACTTTAAGTATTTGATTATTAGTTCATGTATGGTTTTGCCTCTTGCAAAATCATATCTGCCACCTCAGGTTACCTACATGAATAAGGGTCAAATAGTCTGAACCAACAATAGTAAGCCAATAGGCATTTATTAAGTGTTTACTGTGTGCCAGGCACTGTGCTAAGCACTAGGAATACAAATAAAGGCAAATAAAAGAGCACACAATCTAATGGGGAGAGGAAGTTTGCACACAACTCTCTCTCTCTCTCCCTCCCTCCCTCCTCCTCCTTCTGCCTCTCATTTCTCTCTCTTTCTCTCATTTCTCTCCTTTTTCTTTTTTTCTATCTTCTCTTTTCTGTCTCTCATTTCTCTTATTTTTCTCCTCTATACAGATCTCTCTCTCTCTCTCTCTCTCTCTCTCTCTCTCTCTCTCTCTCTCTCTCTCTCTCTCTCCACACACACACACACACACACACTATATATATATATATATGTGTGTGTGTGTGTGTACATATATGTATATATATGTACAGTGTAAACGAAAGGCAATCTCAAAACTAAAGAACTAGCACTGAGTGCTAATAAGTTCAGTTTTGAGTTTGAGATATCTATAGGACATCCAGTTGGAGATAGGCAATAGGTAGTTGGAGATGTGAGACTAGAGGTCAGCTGAGACATTAGAGCTGGATAAATAGGTTTGAGAATCATCACCATAGAGATAATAATTGAATATATGTGATCTAATGAGATCACCAAGCAAGGCAGTATAGAGGGAAAAGAAAAAAGTGTTCAGGAATAACCTAAAGCTATAATGATTCCATGACCCCTTGACTCATTTCATGTCTCACGTCACTTTTCCAAACACAAAAAAGCAAACATCGACAATACGTCTTTTTGGTTGGTCCACTGCTCAAATACAAGTCAGGACTCTGCAGTCTTATTTTCCCTCTTTTCATCAGATATTTCATTTCTGCCTTTGAATCCTCAATGACTAGCACAGTACCTAGCATTTAGAATGTGATTCATTAATGCTTTTTGATTGATCAGTTGACTGAGAAATCACAAAGACTAGGAAAAGGAGAACATGATGATAAAAAAGAAAACCAGAAGGTGGAAAACGGCAGCTCAGAATACCCCTTCTATATGTTCACTTTAGCTTGATGACTGATTAGACAATGTTTTTCCCCTTTTTCATATGCCCAGTACTTATTGCAGTGCCTGGCACATAATAAGGGATTAATAGATGCTTGTTGACTAATAGGGGCTTGGAAATATCATTCCTTGTGATCATTTTCAAATCATTCTGTGGTCTAATTATAAGAGCTAACATTTATATGGGGCAGCTAGGTGATACAGTGGATAGAATGCCAAGCCTGAAGTCAGGAAGACTTATTTTCATAAGTTCAAATCTGGCCTCAGAGACTTACTAGCTATGTGACCTTTGGCAAGTCTGCCTCAGTTCCTCATCTATAAAATGAGCTGAAGAAGGAAATGGCAAACCACTCCAGTATCTTTACCAAGCATTACAAAGATTCAGAAATGACTGGATGACAAAAACATTTATATAGAGCTTTAGAATTTGCAAAATGCTTTAAGTATATTAACTTATTTGATTATCAGAACAATCCCATACAAGGAATACTACAGGTATTATTTTCCCCATTTTATGGATGGAGAAATTAAAACTCTTGAGAAGTCAAGTGACATTCACATTATCCAAGCTAATGTATGTCAGAGATGATATTTAAAACTAAGCATCTCCTAACTCCAAATCTGGAGGTCCACAAGACTACTGGACCTCTAACTAGGGGCCCAAATTCTAGCTTGAGAAACCCTACCTCTAGGCAATCACTCACTGGCTCTGTTGGTTAGCTTTTCCGATTTTATGATGCCTCACTGACAGGATATGCTCTTGATGAGATGGCTTTTGAATAATTTATTGCTCTAAAGTTGTTATAACTCCTATAATAGATCCAAACAATGATTTTCTTTAAAAAAGGAAAAAAAGAAAAAAGAAACCATCACATGCTACTGTGTACAGACTAAAAATTCACAGAAAAATAATTAAGATGGTTAAAAGTATCAGAAAAATCAATGTAATATATTTGTTAAAATAAATGTAAATAATATTCAGATTATCTGCTTTTGGGGGTTATACAATGCTTCCCTATTTCTATTTTTTCCAGTGACTAACTAGTGCCTAATTCCATTATTTACAGAGAGTAAATAACACCTGTACAAATTTAGGATAGATATTATGTAAGATACTTTCTATTTCTATTATTGTATTTGCAAAGGAAAGAATAACTTTTAAAAATCACCTAATTTCTTTCTACACAGTAGTTAGAGATTATTTTATATTGAATAGAGCACTAGGCTTCAAAGAAATGGGTTTGAATCCATCCTCTGACACATACTAGCTTTATGATGAAGTCTAAGTCACTTAACCTCTGTGATCTTCCATTTCCTCGTCTATGAAATGGTGATAGTAATCTTTCTGGCTTCTACCTCAAATTGCCATAGTCAGGATTAAAGAAGATAATGTATACAAAATTATTTAAAAATTTTACTGTGCTATATACAGGTTATCTATGCCATACTAGTTAGAGAAGTAACCCTAGGTTTAAAATGAAAGACAAATATCAACTGTACTTTGAATTAGATAACAAAGCCATACGTCCCTAAGTGCTATATTTCTTTAAATCTTACATCAAATAGCATTTTCTTAATATTAAAATGTAAAAATAACTAATGAATTTGTAGTCAGCATTTACTTTTATTAAAATACATTTCCATGGAAAATCAATTTTTGACCTGCTCTATTAGAAGAAAACTCATGTGAATAGCAAATTTTTGAGCTTATATTATTCTAAATAAGCAGAAATTTATGGTAGCTGTTAGGAAGAATTCATTTACTTCTAGAGAGCATGCTTTGCACAAATATAGCCATTGTCGATGATGGAAGAAAACATCAATAATCGTATGTTGTTAGGCCTATTACTGATTATCCCTTCAAAGGAGTAATGAAAAGAACCAATATTATTGTAATTGAAGTTTAAAGGTTAAGTAGGGCTTAAGTGTAAGTAGCAGTGTATTTTAAAAGCCATAGATTTATATGAAATGCAGCAACTTAGACATCTGGGTCATTTTTTCGTGCAAGTAACCAGAAATCATGAAAATTCCCTTTTCAACCATTTTGTAGTTTTCAGTTACAAGTTCAGAAGCTAATATTCATTGCTAAAAACTGTTCTGAGTTTGCTTTCTAGCTAATTCCCAATAACCATAATTTCAAGTGGTGTGTAACTTCATGCACTTACAGGAATTTACTCTTTTCATACCATTTTAATAGTCCAGGGAAGCTCTGTTTTAGAAAGCTCTGAAATATTCAATGCTAATTGAGGAAAGTGCCTTTAGCAACTGAAAACAAAAATGCACTTTTGATAAAAAGTACTTGCTCCTTCCTTACCATTTGCATATAGTCCACTTCATTCTCATTCCTTGCATCAAATCTTGCAAACATTTCATTAAGTACTGGAGTCTCTACATTAAAAAAGAACTATGATGTTTTGGGAGTTACCATGGATGGAAGAAGGGCATCTTCTTATTTCAATTTGCTGAAAGAAGATTAATAATTTAATGCAATTTAGGGTTTCTGGGAAGAATAGGACAGGTGTGGCAATGGTAGACGGATCCTTTTTTTTTTTGCAAAAAACATTTTTTTTTATTTTTAGTTTGCAACAAACAGATCTACATAATTTTGAGTTCCAGATTTTCTTCCCTCCCTGCCCCCCCTCCCCAAGAAGGCATGGACTCCCATATAACTTCCATGTATAACTTGGCATTGAATTAATTTACACACTAGTCAAGTTGTGGAGGAGAACCATGACCAATGGAATGACTCATGAGAAAGAAGAAACAGAACCAAAAAAAAAAAACCCACAGCCCAACAACAAATACAAAAGAGAGAAAAAAAATGGGGGGAAAAAGGCGAGTATGAAGTGTGCCTCGATTTGCCTTCATACTTCATAGTTCTTTCTCTGGATGTAGACAGCCCTCTCCATCATGAGTCC
>CM053626.1:43567524-43604416 GCA_028646595.1 Phalanger gymnotis
CACGGAGACGGGATGGTGCTTCCCGCTGAGAATTCGGATTCGTCCCAAGGCTGTGCATGCGCAATCTTCCCTTCTGTTCTTCTCCTTCCTCTCATGAATTCGTCTCAAGGCTGTGCTCCTTCCTCTCCCAAAGGAGGCACCTTGGGGATCGTGGGGGGTGCACATGTGGCTCTGCGCGGTGTCCCATGTTTGAGCTCGAAGGAGGCACCTTGGGGGATCGTGGGGAGTGTGCGTGTGGCTCCGCGAGGTGCCCCACGTTTGGGCACCACTTGTAGGGGTCTCTCTTACCCTATACTCCCAGGCCTTTGTCCAGCAAAGGCCTGATCTCACAGGCAATGAATGAGGCAGGAAGCAAAGATGGTGAGCAGCTCCATTTAATAAAATCAGTGACCAGATTTTTATAGCCTTTATTACGTAGTACTAGGACTGCCTTGGTCCGCCTACTCTCCCCCTACTCTCCGCCTATTCTCCTCCTATTCTCCTCCCTTTTCCTTCTCACGCTCTCCCCATGATTCACTTGTGCACAGGTAAATCCGGAAAAGAACCCGGCACCACGTTGCCAACAAGGGCAAGACCCTTCCTCCTGACTCCATCTTGTTCCTCCCATACCTCAGAGCCCTGAGGCTATCTCAGCTGGCTCTGGGCGCAGAGGTCCAACGATAGCTGGGGTAGGCTCTAACTCGTCCCATTACAGGTGAACATAGAGCAAGTACTTTAAACCGATGACAGTTGAATTCACACACCAACATAGAGGGAAAATTCTAGTATTGTATTAATTTGCATAATCTTTCATGGTAAATGTTTTGTTTCGGTTTTCTCTTGAAATTTTTTTGTCTGGAAAAAACTTCCAGTAAAGTTTTCTTCTAATACCTTGCTATACCAAGGAGGCATAAGCTCTGGCAGTTTTCCTATGTGGAAATATTCTATGAATGGCACCATGATGGACTACATGTCTATCCTCTGGGGAACCAACCCAGTCACATTTGGAAAGCTTCAACATTAGTGAGTTAGCCAATAGGTGGCAAATTCTCTTAGACATGGGAACTCATTATACTGTCTCCTGAGGCATGGAGGACCCACAGGATCACAGGATTTAGAGCTAAAAGAGACCTTAGATATCACATACTCCAAGCCCCTCCTTTTACAGATAAAGAAACTGAGACTCAAGAGAAGTCAAGTGACTTTTTTTTCTTAACAGTCTACAAAGCCAGGATTCAAACCAAAGCTTTGGGCTTGAAATTCAGTTTTATTTCTGTTACCCTTAGATTGCCAATTACATTAGTATATGGATTAATTCCAAACAATTAAATGCAGAGAACCTTAAAGTGAATAGGAACAAGTATTGAAAAGAATTTGTTTTCCAGGTGCCTAGAGTTAATTGGCAGTGGTCAGCAATGATTCAACATTGTTTCGTACACTTTGTAGTGGGTGATAGTTTCACATAGATTAATGAATCTTCTCAGGTCCTCTTAGACCAAGACTGAAGTGTGACAAGAGTAGGTACTACTTGAAAGACTGCATATGATTTAATATAGACCAGACTGTGCCACCATAGACCTGGTAGAGGATTAAATACATCCAAGTTCAAGAATAGTTTAATAAGTAGAGACATTCAATTAATACAGTTTAGTCCAAAGGGAAGTTAAAAACTCTTTCCTTCCCCACCTCCCATAAGTAGGAAAGCTTAAGGCCAAAATGATCTAAATACCTGCCTTAGTCATTTTTAACGTCATAACATTGCCTCTGAGATGTTTGACAATTCTTCCTTAATTTCATTCTCCACTTACACTGACAGGCTGAGTCCCCATAGGATGACTATAACTCCCCTATAACAACACCCTGAAGTGTTGAAGTTTCTAATACCAATCAACCGACAGAATTCATTTAGCTTTCAGAAAAGAGAATATCCAATAAAGTATAGCAAGAACAAGTTACAAAAACATACTCTCTCTACCACCACTCTCCCTTTGCACATAAAATGGTGCACTCTGGTACTGATGCCAATCGCAGGTTATCATTGGAACCTGATGGATCAGATGGCTCTCCTGGCCATTTGTACACTCCCTTTCAGAATATTCATTCACCTAAAATAAGGAAAGAATAAATGCAAAAGAAATAGAGGCAACATGTGCTTGTGGACACAGTGATAATATTTGGTCTACTGCCAGCCTGATTTCCTCCATTATAACAAGCCCCCAAGACAGTATTTTGCCCTGCCCCTAGATATGCAAATTGGCAAGTTCTATGGGGGAAGCAGGGCACCCAAATTCAGAGTATAAGAACCCCACTCTCAGAAGAGTACCTTGGAGTACAGCCTCTCCTCCAATGGGAGCACACCTTCCTGCTGAAGCATGCTTCTGCTGCTAATAGACCCATGACTGTGTGCTCCCCAGTAAGCACCACTTTTATGTGAGTTATACTCTGTGTTAGTGTGTGTATCTGAGTTGTATATCAGGTCCCCCCTTTTTCCTCTCCTCTATCTTCTCTTCCCCTTTGCTTGCAATAAAGTTTTACATTGAACCAGTTCTCATTGTTTTACATGTTATTCTCAGCTTCTAAACTCATTAAAGGGTTGTTTTC
The DNA here is from genome assembly GCA_028646595.1 of Phalanger gymnotis. Classification (NCBI taxonomy): domain Eukaryota; kingdom Metazoa; phylum Chordata; class Mammalia; order Diprotodontia; family Phalangeridae; genus Phalanger; species Phalanger gymnotis. Next base: position 43,570,105 of record CM053626.1, read on the forward strand.
CCTGATGTCTCTGGCTGGCCCATGGGGCTCTCCTTAGATATAAATTGGGAACCAGGAAAAGGACTTGATCTACTGACAGCTACACCTGCACCAGGGGAGCATGGCGCTGTAAGTCCCATTGTAGAAAGCAAGGGTCAACAATGGAATCCTACATCCTCTCAGTAGGGATGTCCTTATGCCAGAAGATATCAGAAAACACCCTATCAAAACAGAAATGAAGTAAAGAAAGGGTTTCATTTTGGTGACTGTAACAAATTATTAAATTAGGATTGAGGTTTTCCCTTCCTATTTCTTCATTCAAAGCAGAGTCTCTCAAAGACATTTCTGACTTTACCCCAAAATGTACCCCACCCAGACTCATCTTTTCTAGGTGGAATTCTTACCCCACCATCTTTCATTGTTCATTGACTGGGTGGAGGATAGATCCTTTTGTATAGATCACCAGAGGTGGGAGCCCTCTGGCTTGAGATGAGCCTGTCTTTGTCCATGAGTGACATAATCAAACCCCTTCATTAGAATAAGCCCACCTCTGATTATAATATTCATTATGTCCTTTATTGTTAACCAATAAGAGTTGATTTCCATCTGTTAGGAATACCCACTCTTCCAAGGACATATAAGCATTGATCAGCCTCCATGATTCATCTTTGGTTTATGAGAGAAAGCCAAATTCCAATCCTTTTATTATTTGCTATCTATAATTTATAAAATAATTGTTAATTATCCAGAAATTATGTCTCTCAGACTTCTCATGTCACAAAACCCTCACTCAAGCCTTGGGAAGTAGTTTAGATTCTAGTGAATTCTGGCAGGGGTAGAGCAGGTGCAAGTAGGGAAAAATGTATGATGAAACAGAAATCTGAAAGCTTCTACCTTTGCAGCCACCAATTCCCCAAATTTTCATACTTCCTTTTAAAGGTTTTGTTCTTTTAAAGAAAAAGAAAATGTTAAGCCTGAAAACAGTTTAAAAACAAATTGTAGTTTAGAGAATTAATGAAACACATGCTTAATCTAATGCTACATCCCAAAGATCCATCCATGGGGTCAGTAACATCTTTACTTCTCAGCAGCAAACCCTACACTCACAGTTGTTTCCAGCAGCGGGGATAGATGGCACAAAATCATCCAAATTCTCTCACCTCGCTCCCTACCTTGTAATCAACAACTTCTATCACAAAAGCAAAACACTGGAGTTTTTGTTCAGTCATTTTTCAGTTATGTCCAACTCTTTGTGACCCCATTTGGGGTTTTCTTGGCAATGATACTGGAGTGGTTTGCCATTTCCTTCTCCAGATCATTTGACAGATGAGCAAACTGAGGTAAACAGAGTCAAGTAACTACCCAGGGTCCCAAGGCTAGTAAGTATGTGGGAAGACAAGCATTCCTGACTCTATCCACTGAGCCACCTAGCTGCAGCCCTTGGTGGGGTTTAGAAGTGTCCATAGCTGGAGCAATAGTGAGTTCAGTATGCTTACACAGAATGTTATAAAAACACCAGTCAGCATTAAAGGACGGAGAGGAAAAGCAATGTGAGAGAAACCAATTAATGGGTAGAAAATATAGAGGTAAATTTTAAATTGACATAAAGGAAAACAAGTAGAACTGCCCAGAAGTGAAATGAACAGCCTAATAAAGTAGTGAATTCCCCGTTACTGTAAACCTTTAAGAAGAGTCTGGATGAGCATTTTGTTAAGGACCTTGTAGACAAGTATCTGTTCAGATGTGGGTTGGGTCTGTTCTAGCTCTGAGGGTAGGATGTTGTCTGATTCAATTTAGTGAGCATTTATTGCACAAAAGGCACCAGGAAAGATGCTGGAAATGTAAAGATAGAAAGGAAATAATGCCTATCTTGGCAGTGTTCACATTCTGTCAGAATATAAAGCGGGATTTCAAAGCCCAAAGTTCCTGGGAAGCATGGAATTCTATGTTCACGTTCCCCTGAGATACCCATGAAAGTCACGGTTGAGCTTACAATTATATCCTGACAAAAACATAAGATACATTTATGAAACAGCTTAGCCAAATAATTTCCATGCCATATGCTGAAACTGTTTTTCATGTATTGGGAAATGCCTATCTTTCTTAGATAGGGGAAAAGACCTCAGCTTTTCTTAACTATTTCCCATTCCTTTTTCACAAATGTTGACAATAACAGCTGCCCACTTGAGTTTAAATTTTTTTCCAGAAATTGACAAATAATGTTGAATATCAAGAAACTTCAATGTTCAGTTCAAAATCTGGACTTTGCTAGTCATTAATTATTTATCCTCAGCGTTTGACGCCCTCATAATTTTCCTATAGAGCTCATTCCACATTACTAGAATGAATCAGTTGTGTCATAGATGCCAAAAAATTATAAGGCATGGTATACATTTTGGAGGCAAAGGACTTGGGTTCAAATCCCAGATCTGCTTATTCCTACCTGTGTTATTCTTGGATAAGTCATGAAATTTCATCTAGCTCCCTACTCAATACATAAATATCTTCTAGAAGAGTTCATCCAGCTTTGGCTTGAGCTCAGTAATGGCAATACCAACCATCTTCCAGGCACTGCAGTGCACTGGAAGAAGAGGAGACTTTGGAATTCAGAGAACCTTGATTCAAATACTTGTTCTGTCACTTTCCATCCATGTGACCCCGGGCAAACTATCTAAATGAAACATTGGGGCCTTCAATGTTTCACCTGTAAAATGAGGCAGCTGGACTAGTTGACTGATAAGTTTCTTTCCAGCTCTAATTACAGGACTCTATAACTGACCTGAACTTCAGATTCCCGATCTATAAAATGAAAGAATTAGCCATATGACCTCTAAGGGCCCTTACGGCTTTACAATTTTGAGTCTATGACTTTGCAAATAGGCAACACCCCCTCTCATATAATCTCTAGGAAACTGAATTCTTCACAGAAGACAAAATAATGAATCCTAAATAAACACAAATCACTTTCATGAAATGTGCTGAAAATGTGTAAAGTATGAATTAGATTATTTTCCCTGCCTTCAAATAGAATTTTTAAGCCAAGAATTTAAACTATATTCTCCTAAAAAACAGATACCGCATACTTGTGTACTACTCAAGGTAGCTCCCTTTATAGTAATTTATTTAATAAATTATTTTTATGAAGATAATAATGAACCAAAGTAACTGGGGTATTTCTTAACAAGTCTAGCTATCTAATGCTATAATTTGCAGAGGTTTTTAAAAATATACATACATACATATATATATGTATACACATACATATATTATATCTTAGTTGATGTACTCATATCACATATCGTAATCATTTCACTACTTAGGGAATATCTAATATCATTTGACAGCTATAGCACTCATTATGCAAATTTCTATTCAACTAGATTGCTTATGGTTACATAATCTTTATAGGACTAGTGAGGAAAGTCCAGTGCCTTATAAACTGATAAGCAGAATAATACGAAATTTTAAGCAGTATATCAGCTCCAATTATAAAACTGTATGATTTTTTCCTAGTTCAAACAGATGTTCTCTGAGGTTCCTTTCACCTCTAAGATTCTGTGGGTTGCCATGGTCCTGCGAAGAAATAAAAGGGTTATCATTTATACTCTTGAAAGGAATACCCAAAGATCCATTAAATAATTAAATATAATATCATGTGAGTGACTCAGAGATCAATCAAATTCAGATCAATATGACTTACCTACAGGAACGTATTTTTGGTTTCGTCTGAACCTCTGATTTGATTGCCATTGGGGAACTCTGGGTGAGAGAATTACCTTTACCAATGAATATCGGCAATGCTCTGCAACATAGAAGTCTTTGAGAGTTGTATGAAGTAGAAAGGGCAAGTAATGACTTTCCAAAGTTCACACAGCCAAAAAGTGCCAGGGCGAGGTTTGAACCCAGGCTTTCCTGACTTGGATACCAGGTCTCCATCCTAATCTGCCACACCACTTTTTGTTAAGATGGCTACTTACCGGTAAAACAGAGAACTGATAATAAAGCAACCTGTCCTGATTATCCTTTATGTCACTGCAGCCAATGGCCTTGACTAAATTAGTATTTCAACAGCTGGTATTTTCCCTGGTATAAACTTCAGCCTGAGGCAGCCATCATCAGATAATGCTGTTACCTTCTGAACATCACATGTGGAGAACAGAAGACTTACTTTTATTTATTTGGAAAGGAGGCTTTGCTTCTGTTCTTCCAGAATCAACTTCCTATATTATATAATTAAACATAAAAGGCTTCAATTATACAGTTCAGCCTGTATATATATCCAAAATTCCATATTAAAAAATAGTGAAATCACATTCTAAACTCAAAGAAAAGTCACTAAATGGTTTGTTGATAGGGGGAAGATGAAAATTTAAATGAATTTATAATGGCCTATGGTATTTTATTGCAACATTGTCTGAAGCCACAGGCTCATGCTTACTGGTATATCTCACTGATTCACTGCCCTGCTTCAGAAACTCAGAGATGCTCACAAAATATGATATGAAGGATAATTGTTTCAATTTTATTCACCCTTGAGTATGACTATTAGACATTGTTGGTAAATTGTTTAGTACTCTGGAGCTGTGCCTGATAATGAAAAGTGACATTGAGACTTGACCAAGCCCCAAACCTTCCTATTGAAGAAAAAGATTTTTGTTATGGTGGTGGTTTAGATATTCTAAATAGACCAGATGTATTGGTCCAATTGTCTGGAAAATTGCTTAACTTTCCAATTTGCTCTGTCTTCATAGACCATGCCTGAAACAGCTTGACAAGTCAGGAAAGAGGATTTATGAATCAGCTATTGGAGTATTAAAAATACAGTGAAATCTTTGTAAAATAATACATTAGCAAAGTAACATCCATATCAATCATTTCAATACCACCCAGGTCTGGATGATTTCAAGAGATAATCACTGATTGTTCCAATAATATTAATGGAAAAATTCTACATCATATTACTTATATAGATGGTATTTGTGTACTCAAGGAATCATTGATTGCTAAAGATCCAGAATGGATTCATCAGGAATGGGTCAAGCTAGAATAATCTCATTTCTTTTTTTTAATGATACCATTAGACTGATTAATCAAGGGAATTCATTGTTATAGCATGGCTAGGTTTTAGCAAGGCATTTGTCAGTCAGGCAGAGATGTGGGCTAGACAAATACATAAGGTAAATTCAGGATTTGTCAAATGATTGGATTCAACTGTTAAATCACTTGGACTCAGTTGATTGATCTTAATTATCCCAGCCATAGTTCTACACTGAAAGCGTTTGAGATCCAAATCCTATCATATAGCGTGTAACTATCCCTTTCAGCTTTGTTTCATCTGAAAATCATCGTGCTGTCGATTCCATAACCCAAAATGATGATTAAAAAAATAAACAGGATAAGTCAAAAGAGATAGATACCTGGGACACCCCCACTAAATACCTCTCTTTAAGCTAACATTAATTCACGAATAACTACCCTTTGTGTCTGGTAATTCACGCAGTAATGAAGCCATGTGGCTATATTATTATGCAGTTTATACTTCTTTATCTTGTCCACTATGATACCCTGAGAGGCTTTTCGAATGCCTTCCTAAAGAGAAATTCAAATGCACTCTGTTTATGGCATCCCCTTGATCTATCAGTAAATGAAGGCTGTCAAAAATAAATGTTTAGTCTGACATGACTCACTTTTGATAGACACATGTTGAATACCACTTTCATTTCTAAACATTAACAAACCAAGTCTGTAAAGATAAATTCTAGAATTTTGGCAGAAATCACAAATCAAGTTTAGTAACCAATAGTTTGAAGAATCTGCTCTCTTCCATTTTTAAAAAATCAGGACATTTACCAGTACGGATAAATGATATCATTTATCCCACTGTCTGCAAATTTTCAAAGATCACCAACAACAAACAGTTCAGGAAATCCTAAGAATTTTGTATTGAATACACTGAGATACAATTGATTTGGGCCCAATGATTTGAATGTATTGAAGACAGACAGATTTATCATATCCTCTTATTTTCTCCTCACTTACCTGAGAGAGACAGAGACAGAGACACAGAAAGAGAGAGAAGTAGACAGAAACACTGAGAGAGGGAGAGAGAACAATATACAGAGAGGATAGATACATAAATTATAGATAGGAAGATAGATAGATAGACAGACAGACAGACAGAATCTATGAATCCATATATATAGAGAGAGAGCGATGAAGATCAGCAGCTCTTTTGTAATTTGTAGTTTGAGAGAATTGCCTAGGGCACCAAGAGGCTAAATGGCTAAAACCCATGATCATACAACTAGTATATGTGGTAGTACTTGAACACAAATCCTCTGAACTACAAGGCTGACCTAGCCATATGCAATACTGTCTGTCTTATAAATGTACACATATATGTTTATGTGCATGATAGATACATATTTGCATATGTAAATTTCTTGATAGTTTTCCATCTCCTTGGGCCAACTTGCTCTACTGAATTTGAGGCCATGGAATCTTCTCAGTACTTTGTCCTAGTACTTTGAAATAAGCTTTCTCGAAATCTAAAGTTATAGGTCAGACTATGTCCAAATTTTTTACTCTCAACTAACATGAAAATTTCCTCCAAAGATTCCCATTATTTCTACCTCGGTGACAAGTTTCCTCATTATTTTTCAGAATACTAGTTCTCTATCTCTTCTGTGAGCAGAAAAAAATCCAATCCTTCTTACATATGACACCTTTACAAATATTTAAAGACAGTACCTGACCCTAAATCTTTACTAGTCAAAACAGCTCTAGTTGTACCTCAGGTTTGGATTTATTGAATTTAACATGAACATTTCAATAAGTAGCCTGCAATTAATTTAAAAGAAAAGGTTTTAGATCAACAGGAGCCAAGTCTAATATAAAATACTTCAATATTTGGTGCTTTTCAACATATACAGGTCAACCTGAATCTTGCTGGCAAAATACCAGCAACTTACTGCTGAGCCACTTTCTAGATATTATTGAATAATTAGAGATCAGTAAAAAAAAAAACCCCATGACATTTTACATACAAAATATCATAATTACTACATTACTACTTTGCATACATACTCAGATATTAAGTATTAAAGGATATGTAGACTTAATTTGGAGGAGTTTATCAAGCTCTCCCACAGGATTTTTCTACCTCCTCATCTCCTGCAATAGATACTAGTGAAAAAGCCACAATTATCTTTACACATACTTATCAGGAGTTCTGCAATACAAACTAACCAGGAACAAACCACATGGAACAATGTTTCTTGCTGCCATCAGATATATAATAAAAACTAATTTTACCAATTCTTTATTTGCCTCTCTAAAAGATCCAGTGAACAACATCCTACTACTCAGAAATACATTACTTTTATGTTCCGTTTTCATTTATAAAACGTCAGGATATGGTTCTGTTCTTCCTGTAATATATCAATTTATTTATCACTAGACTAGGTCTCTCTAATTAGAGTTTTAATTTAGACAATAACTTTAGACAACTAAATTTATGTCTCCCTTTACTGTGAATATGTCAATATCAAGCAAATTTGCTTGAAAGATCTAAAAGTGGAGAATTTTGTTAGACAATCCTCTGATTATTAAAATCAAGGCAGGCATAAAATAAGGAGATGTATGTTGACAAAGAATAGCTAGGTGGTGCAATGGATAGAGTGCTCAGCCAGAAATCAGGAATACTCTTTTCCCTGAGTTAAAATCTGGCCTCAACCACTTACTAGCTGTGTGATACTGGGCAAGTCACTTAACCCTGTTTGCTTTGATTTCCTCATCTATAAAATGAGCTGGAGAAGGAAATGGCAAACCACTCCAGTATCTTTGCCAAGAAAACTCCAAATGGGGTCATGAAGACTCAGTCATGACCAAACAACCAAAACAACATTTTCCCCAAGTAAGCTTTGGTATTGTCATAATATGCAGTTAGCTAAGCACTTGTGAAAATGAGAGTGAAGTAAGAAAGACTACATTCTTTTCTTTAGAAAGTATAGTATAGCAGAAAGAGTGTTGGACATGGAACCAGGAAATTTGAGTACAAACCCTATCTCTGATAAACACTGACTGCATTACCCTGGGCAAATTGTTTAATCTCCCAGCACCCCAGCGAACTTTGAAAATAGAATAAGAGAGGGACCAGGTTTTGTTCTGTATTAGTAAAGAGAGTTTCCTATACTAATGATAATGAGGATGGTGACGATGATGATGATGACGACGACCATGACGACAACTAGCATTCCTATAGCATCTATGTGAAGAGCTTCACGATTATTCTCTCATTTGATTCTGACAACCACCCTAAGAGACAGGTGATATTATCAGTTCCATTTTACAGATAAAGAAGCTAAAGCAGGAAGAGGTTAAGTGACTTGCCCATTTACATGGCTATTAAATATATGAACCTGCATTTGAACTCAAGTCTTCCAACACAGTTCCTGAAAACACATACACATACATACATGTGCATATACATATGAGTGCTTTGTACAAACTACTTCATGAGGTTGTTGGGAGGAAAGTGTTTTTCAAATATTTAAGCATTATAGAAATAGTTATATTAGCATTTTTATGTCTCCTGCCTCCAAAGAGATCTTTGGAAATAGTGATCTCAAAGCCCAGGGTACAAAAAAAAATCCATTTGAAGCCTTATGCTTTGTTTTGTTTTGTTTATTTTTGTAGTCATTCTTAATTTCCTATTTTCTTTTTTTTCTTTTTTTTTTCTTTTTGGTTTTTGGCAGGGCAATTGGGGTTAAGTGACTTGCCCAAGGTCACACAGCTAGTACATGTGTCAAGTGTCTGCGGCCGGATTTGAACTCAGGTCCTCCTGACTCCAGGGCCGGTGCTCTACTCACTGAGCCACCTAGCTGCCCCCTAATTTTCTATTTTAGGGTAACAACTACAAAGTAGTAAAATTGGAAGGAAGAAGGAAAAGGAAGGGAATGAATAGGCCTGATCTACTGACAAGCAGCTCTGCTCTAGAATATATGACAACCTTCTGACATGACAAAGCTAATGCATGTTACATATGTATGTACATAAATTCCCAATTCAATTGGTTTCATCATAAGCACATCTAGTGTATTTTTTTTAAAAGGCAATTGACCAAGAATCCAGAGTCTAGATTTGGAAATCCACTGGTAGGCATCTTTGAACTGGTTAGAAAAAAATAAAATCTTTCTTTTAAAGCTTCAAGGATCAGCAGCTTGATATCCATCAAACCAAATAATCCTGTGCTTATGCTTACACAACCGGATGGCGACATTGTTAGAAGCTTCTAAAAAAGGCATTTATTTGCTTTCCTTCCATTATATACCACAAGTCTGCACTTTGGTCATTTTGAAAACTCAAAAGCCTAACATTTCTTAAAGCAATTTGACATTTTGCTTTTTATGAAAAAAATATTCCTAGGGGTTAGTTTGATCTGTCTCTAACGAACAATGTTCAAAAGGAAACATTTTCATAGTAGGTTTTAACTGGTTTCAAAAAAAATGAATAGTGCATAGTTTTACTCTGATAAGGTGCCAACTTTTATTCTTTTATACCAATGTTAATGAGTTATACATATCCCAATCAGTCCAGGCTTCATCAAATTTAAATGAATAACTCCCTCTAGAATGAGCTCCAATCAATCAACAAGCATTTATAAAGCACCTACTGCATTCCAGGCATAGAGCTGGTACTTCATTGATTGATTTTTGCATTCTGAGAGTTGGGTTTTTTGCTTTCTAATCCCTGAACACTCTTCACAGGCTGGTGCCAGCTGGTGGTAATGAGTCAAAGAGACGGCATCTAGGCAGCAAATCCATCCTTTGAGATGCAACATGGTGGCTTTGTGGTCAAGATCACTTCCACTACTTATGTCTATACATTTCCAACATATCAAAGATAAATTTCTTTATTAAAATAACTAAACTAAAGCAAACTTTGACCATATAAGTAGATCACTACTTAGAGCAATCTTTAAAAACAAACTCCTTAGATATAGAGGATCAAAGATTTAGAAGCTGGAAGAGATCTTAAAGGCCATCTCATCATTTCACAAATGAGGAAGGGAGAGGAATGGAAAATGAATGAGAAAGAAAGAGGGAAAGGGGAAAGGAAAGATTAAAGGAGAGGAGAAAGATAAAAGACAGTATTAAAAAGAGGACAGAGGGAGGGCAGGATTTTCCCATTCTCCCACATATAAGAGAACAACTAAATTATGTTTACCTACTCATCATTTTGAGGGGATACTTGGGACAAATCCTACATTTGACTCTTCTTAGGCAGGAAAAGCTTCAGCCATAAAATATCTACTGCATTTCTTCAAGTAAGGATGCAAGTAAAGTGGAAAAACGAGAAGGGATCTATAGTACCAAACTGAGGTACATCGCTGTTTACCAGCAGGGATATAGATTAATTTGGATTATCACCAACTATCCAATGTGGTTTGGGCAAAAACATTAGAGTGAGATTTCACTCCTTTGTGACAGAATTTCATTAAAATGTACTAATAGCAATATTGTTAAAATAGTTTACTAGAGCACTGTTATACAGGATACCTCAGAATCACAGGCTCACAGACTTGACAGATATCTCTTAGGTCATTTAATCCAACCCGCTCCTGAAGAATTTTCCCTCTAGAGCATACTGGAAAAGTGGTCATCTAGCCTCTGCATGGCTCTAGTTACGGAGAGCCCTCTCCCTCCCAATGCAACCTCTTCACCATTTGAATAGCTCTAATTCATAGCAGGTTTTTCCTTATATCAACACAAAAGGGTACCTCTGCGCAATTTCCATTGCTTCTTCTTCTGCCCTCTCAAGCCAAGCAGAGTAAGTATAATTTTCCATCACTTGAAAGATTCTCTCACATGCCCCCTAAGCCTTTAATTCTCCAAGCAAAGCATCTCTAGCTCTTTCAGACAATCCTCAGAGAGCATTATATCATCTTTTTCACCAACATGTTTGCCCTCCTCTGAACTTTCTCCAGCTGTTCAATGATTTTTTTTTTATAAAATACATCACCCAAACTGAACATGGTACTTTAGATGTGTTCTCACCAGGGAAATGTATACTGTCACCTTCTTAGTCCTAGATACTAGCCCTTTCTTAATGAAATTGAATGATGATGATGATGATGATGATGATGATGATGACGACGATGGATACTCATAGCTGACATTCAAATGATGTTTTGAGATTTATAATGTGTTATATATGAAATATCAGTGACATCAGTATTATCTAGTTTTATATACAATATCTAAGCCTAAAATTAAAGTAGTTTTCTTTTGGTTATATCTCATAGTATTAATTCACACTGAATTTATAATCAGATCTTTTTCACATGAACTTCTGTTTGTCCATCCATCCTCTATCTTGAATATGTGAAATTAACTTTTTAGCTCAATGGGAATGCTCATTAAATTGCATCTGATTAAATTCACCCCATTATTATAAACTTCTAAGGTCTTTTTGTATACTGAGTCTATCTAACATGTAAAGCACAATATCAGGGTGAGGTATTTTTATGGTTAAGTAAGTGAATGCTGAATGAGAGTTTTCTGGATACGTGTGTTTGCAAATATGAAATAGCCTTTCCTTATTTAAATCAATTTCAATATTTGTCTTTTCATACCAAACAGCAAGCATTTGCGATACAGCACTAGTTAGTAATATTTTATAGAAAGCACAACTATACTTTGCACCAGTTAATAAAGAAGTAACAACTGAAAGAATATGATCTCAATAAATCCTAAATCCTAGACTTAGGATGCTTTGTAAACATAAGATTGCTTATGGCACTTCAGAGTTTGCCTGTATTTGCATGAGATTAACTTTTTAAAAAACATATTTTTCTTATCTATTTTCACACTGAAATCATAATGTGGTCTATTTTTCCTTTGTGATATTTTATGTATTGAATTTCTTTCCTAAATAGGTAATAATGGCTCTGCATCTGAGTCTGGGTGAATGTGCTTTAGGATAGTTTTTTTTTTTCTTATGAGTGGGGAAAAGATCCAGACTTGGTCTTTCATTGCTGTAGTGACCTCCCAGTGACTTTCTCAGGATCACACAGCAAGTATGAGTCAGAGACAAAACTTAAACCCAAGTATTCATGATTGTGAGGTCATCTCTCTATCCACTATGCCATGCTGCCCTCCAAAAACAATAAGTTGTGTTCAGTACGCACACACACACACACACACACTTTCACTGGGCCCTAACTTAAAAGAGTGTTTTCAACTATTTAGGCTGGCTATTTCTAAGGATGACATAAATGAAGACACATATGCAGATACGAAATGCAATTCAGCATATGAGGATAAGTGAGGCCTCAGCTGAATGCTGACACCTCCATTAGAATCGCAAGATGAATGACAGTTCTTTCTGATAATTCTCAATGAATCCACGATCCATGTGACCAGTACCATTTTATCTCTGACCAACCACTGGGTACTTATTAAGTGGACAGATTTTCCCACATGCTTATCTGTGATTCCTATACATTCTCCTAAATTCTTAATGAAATAGTAGTAGGGCTGAGACACTGCTATGATTCACAAGCTAGCAAAAGGAAGCAATTATTCCAGCACTCTGTCTACCATTATCTCTGATAACACAATGATCACCTCCAACAGAGTATTTCCATTTCTTAGAACAAAATTAGACCTCTCTGTACTTCAGGGTTCCATTATTTTATCAGTACCTCCATCAATGGGCATCAAAACCCTTCAAGTCCTAGCTAAAAGCCTTTATTAGCTACTACAGCTAAAAGAACAATATAAAATGTGTCACCCATTGCCAATCAAATGATAATCTTCTCTGCACTAGAAGAGACTGGTCCTCCCAGATCACAGCCACACAATGGACCCCTGGGCTAATCCCCAAAACCCTTCCAGCTTCATAGGATCCTCTACAGCTTGTACTGCAACTGATATTGACTCCAAGTCATTGTCACGTCCACGATGAACCACTGATGGGGCTTAGCCAAAGGAAGAATTCCAAATAAGGGAGATGGAGGTGGAGGGGGGAGGAGCGTGATGAACAAGGTTCACAGATTATTACCTCTCCCAATTCTTGTTTAGAAGAGGTAGCATATTCTAACAAATCCACACTTATCTGTATAATAGTTAAACAAATAACTCTCACACCAATTATGTTTTACATGCCTAGTACCTACCAGAGTGCCCAGCACCTAGTTGATACTGAATAAATACTTATTGAATGGATAATTAGAAGGGGAAAGAGGATGTTATGCAAAGCATAGACTCAATACCCTAAATCCAAGTACCTTAAAAAAAGCCTTCAAATCACCCCAAACCCACTAGTAACAATCATCCACTCTTGTGAGTTCAGAATTATAACAAATTACTTGTGCTCTTATATGACACCTTAAAGCTAAATCAAATTTTCCTCCCAAAATCTCTGAGAAATGCAGAATGCTATTATCTCTATTTCATAAACGAGGAATACGAGGCATAGAATGGTTAAGTGAGTTGCACTGCTCCTCGGGTGGCACTAGAACGTAACCTCGGGTTTTCTAACTCTGGACCCGTTCTTGTACCCCTGGTGCCTTGCTGGATTAGCCAACAAACAAGTATTTCACCTTTGCACGTGGAGACCGATTTTATGCCAACATTTCCATGGCACAGAAAGTGGGAAAATGCTCATTATGAAATCCCTCCTTCATCATGACTGTGCGGCTTCGCTAAACCCTAGAGAGGATCTCTTCTAGACTCTGTGTTCCCTCAAATTTGAAAATGAAAATGTATCAGTCACTGATAGGTTGATATATAATAGGCTGAAGTTCATGGCAAGTTTAAACAGGTGGTCCAGCAGTTCTCAAAGTGTCCAAGAATTCTGGGGGTCCAGAGCCCACAAGGTAAAAACTATTTGGGGCAGTTAGTTGGTGCAGTAGATATAATGCAGGGCCTGGAGTCATTAAGATCTGAGTTCAAATCCAGCCCCAGACACTTACTAGCTGTGTGCCCCTGGGCAAGTCACTTAACCACCATTTGCCTCAATTTCCTCATCTATAAAATAGAAATAATAACAGGACCTACTTTCTGGGGTTGTGAAGATCAAATGAGATAATAACTGCAAAGTACTTAATCCAGTTCCTGGCACATATTAAGCACTATATAAATGTTGGTTATCATCATCATTACTTTCATACCAATACTAAGACATTATTTGTCTATTAAATACTCTTCCCCTTTCCAGCTACATATCCATGTGAGGCTGAATTTTCTTCATACATTTCAATCAAAACAACACATCACAACAGATGGAGTATAGACGTAGATGTGAGAATCCATCTGTCTTCTATTAAGCCAGACATTAAAGAAATTTGCAAAAATATGTAAAACAACGCTACTCTCAATAAATTTTCTTCACTTTGGAAAAATATATTTATTTTTCATATAAATGTTATTTATGTTAACATGTAACTGGGTTTATTGTTATCCTAAATAAATGTGTAAATACCTTTAAAGTTTATCAGTTTTGACATGTTAAAAACCAATAGATAGAACTCACATAAATATAAACTCCTTGGAGTCCTCATTAATTTTTAAGAGCATAAAGGGAATACAGAGATCAAAAAGTTTGAGAACTGCTGACCATCTGTGTTTTCCTTCCCCATCTCCCCACAGTGTCTACACTGTTGAAGAAAACGAAGCCAGTTTCCTCAAAGCCCAAAATGAGCCCCTCACCACCCCACTCCCTCCATCACAGCACTCAAGGGATAAAAACTCATCCTGTTCAAAATATCCAATGCCTTATTAGAAGATTAACCTACTATCAGAGACAAAGGTGCCCCTTCCCCACTCCCTCCTCGCCACTGTCATCTGGAGCAGAGGATACAAGGGAGACTGTGGCTGGGGGGCAGGGAACAGAGGGCACTAAGTAATATATCATTTTCCTTAAAGGATATATAAAATAAATACAGAATAAACATTTCTAATGAGATAACCGCAGGGTCAGGTTAATGTTATAGATGGATCCCAGTCACTACTAAGTCACAAGCCTGATTCTCAGTAATCACACTGAGTAGAATCATCTGCGCAGCTTTAAGCCATGAGCCCCTGAATCACTGTGCCATATGGTCATGATAACAGAAGCACAACCTTAGGGGGCAGTGACAAAAGTACTAGATTTAGTATCAGTGGGTCTAGGTTCAAATTCCCAGTTCTCTCTCTTACTCCCCTGAGACCTTGGCAAAGTTTTTTCTCCTAGCTGACCTCATTTACTGTAAAATGAGGAGAGTCAGAGGAAATTCTAAGATCCTATCAAGCTTTAAATCTCTGATCCTGTTTTAATACCTGTTCATAACAATTAGCTCTTTTTAAGCCAAGGGGCAAGATATGGGTTCCTTAGGTCCCCATGGTTCTGAACCATTCTGAACTCCCAGTTAAAGAAATTCCTAACATTTAGGCAGAAATTTGGCTCCCTGCCCTTGCATATATATCTAACTCTAGTTAACCCCTCACTGGGTTAACACCTTTGGTTAAGGCAAAACTGGTTACTGAAAAGATCTAGGTAATATGTTATGTATTATCATGTTTGTTGATAAATAGACACTGGGAGGAGAAACTAGGTAAAGGTCACACCTTTCCTTTGGAACTTCTCTCCATCCTTAAGGAGGTGGGTCCCACCAGTGGCTTCAACCCAAGTTTTCTGATCCAAGGAGCCTGTGGGGTCATGGCCCTCATTAAGTTTTCCTTCCTTTCCTCAGCTCAGCCCTACCTCCTCTCTTTTTAGTGGCTCTGGTTCGGCTCTAGATATCCCTACTCCCTCTCCACTGCCAGAACCTTCAAATCTCTCAGCTCCAAATCTCTAGTTTGCTATTTTGCACCAGTCTGATATTTTCTCATGGTACTAAGTTTCTTCAATCAATCTGAATATTCTACCTGTAAAACTATTTCAGTTTATCAAATGACTTTTCACACTTAATCTGAAGTCTTTGACTGGCTGGTTGATTGAGATTTGTTCTCAACTCCTTAAGGCACTGGCATCTTATCACTTATTTTAAGTAGGACGGGTGTGACTATTGATTTACCGAGTTGACCTCAGCTGCTGGGCAGGCAATAAGGACTGACAAGTCTTCAATCACCTATTCTCAAGAACTGTCAGGTCCTCAGTCATGTTTGTCAATCACCCACTCTGCTCTCTCTTTCTGTTTCTCTGTCTCTCTCTGTCTCTTTGTCTCTCTTTCCCCTCTATATACACACATATATACACACACATATACTTACATATATACATAAAGGGAGATTGATATCTATCTATACCTATATACAGTTCTATATACACTGGCTCCCATGCATCTCTAATCTGACACAGCACTGACCAAGTCCTAGTTCTGAGATGTCAAATCTGTACATCCAACTCATATTAATACATAGAAAATTCAATAACAGAAGTGCTCATTTCCTTTTAAGAGGGGAGGAGGGTGGGGGGAAGCAGTCTGCTGGAAGTCATTAATAAGTCTTCTTACTTCCTGGCATGTTGTGGGCTTCTGAAGTTCTTCACAAATCTGAATGGCAGCTGTGGAATCTCTGGAGCTCAGCAGGCAGGGGTTGGGAGGCCAGGCGGCCTTTCAGGGTCCCTTTCCTATAGTATTCATGTTAGTCTCCCAGCAGCCTTCTTAATATTGAGGGTCCATGAAAGAGAGTTTTTCTGGGAGCACCGGCCTCAAGGGATACCCCCAGTGAACTTTTCATTCTGTCTCTGATCATCAGGCCACTAAATTGGTAATCTCTCTCCTCCATAGAAGTCCCTCCCAAAACTATGTGTTTGACCAATGATCACACATCTTCCCTAATAAAGAAATTCTATTTATCTGAGGTATTCACTTATTAAGAATGCCCAAGGAAGTTCTGAAGAAACAGCACTGGCCTAGGAGACAGGAGACCAGATTCTATCACTTCCTAGCTGGGCTTATCACATCACTTCTTAGGCTCTGGTTTCCTCATCTCCAAAATGGGAGTATTAATAACTGGGCTTCTAGCCTCACAAAGTCGCAATGGGGATCAAAATAAGATGCTGTAAGTGTGATTCAAAAACTGCAGTGCCCTACAGGAAGATGTGTGTCATCAGATTTTTAAAGGGTCTGACCTTCTATTTCTCTATACATGTGCACCTACCTTCTAAATTTCTTTTCTCCTTCATTGTAGGTTTGTTTTGTGAACCTGGATGTCACCAAAGAAGACTGCAGCAATGAGCACCTGCGACAGGTAATAAGCCAGGGTTACCACTGTGTTCCACAGCTCTCACAGCCAGGGAGCATCCCAACGGTATTTGCTTCCTTTTACCTTTCATAAGGGCTGCAGATTCCAGAAGACTTTGGAGGAAAATGATGATCACAACAAAGTTCTTATTTTCCCATCAGGCAGGCATATGTTCATTTTGTTTTGTCTAAGCAAGTAGTGCCCTAAGCCTTCTCCAGTTTCTAAATCTGTGGCTGTCTCCTCCCTGCAGTCCCTGGTACAGTAAATTCGGCATTCCAGAATAACTGATCCTTCACATGCCTTCTGATATGCTTACTAGGGATAAATAAATTTGTTGGTCGTGATATAAACCAAACCCCTAAAATGAGGCCTATCTGAAAGTGAGAAACACACACACACGTATAGGTATGCACTAACAAATACTACCTGTTCACATACACACACACACACACACACACACACACACCATGTATAGGTATGCACTAACAAATACTACCTGTTCAGAACTGGGTTTTTTTTTTAATTCAGTCTATACATATATCAATAAAATAAGTAGGAAATTATCAGTTCTCCACAGCCGACAGTACTATTGCCTCAAAGAATATAAGCTGACATTTTAACTAATCACATCAACGCTCTCTCACTAGAGCTTTGGCAGAATGCTAGGAATGAGCAAGATTTTGTTTTACTTTCTTTTCTCTTACGTACTTTCTGGTCAAAATGTTAACTGAAAATGCCCCCTGTCATGAGCAAAAGGCAGGCAGCAAGAGGGCTTGGATACTTCACAGAAGGGATGATCTAGCCCCTGGACAATTTCCATAGGATGGAGACAGCTTATTGCCTTACAGCTCCTTTGTTCTAGCAAACTGTCTTAGTCATTTACATAGTGGTAATAAAGTCCATTCTCATGTGGCATCACACTAATTAACAAAGGATAATGCAACATGGCAAGATTCCAATCCACTAAGAGCATCAGGGACAATCAATAGAGACAGAGAAGCATTTTATGCAGATGCAAAGAAGAAAGGATGTTACTTTAAATAGTTATCTCAAATCTCGTGCTTTGGAACCTCAAGCCAACTTGTCATCAAAAGCTTTCTCCTAATGCTTTTGAGCACTGGCAACTTCTCTCCTTCTGCTTAAAGTGATCTATTTACTACTTGCCTTAGGCTATTAGAAATCATTAAATCTACAACCTTAGTTTGATTTTCTCACTTCCAGGGTTTTGCCAATTTCCTCTGACTCTTGCGTATCCTTCATTAGGGAAGGCCCTATATCTGTCCTGGGCACTACCATTTTCCCAGCCAACCAAGTTCACAACTCTGTGATCATCACTGACTCCTCCATCTAACTCACTCCACATATCTAATCAGTTGTCAAGTCCTGTTCTTTCTAGCTACTGCCCCCACCTCCTTCTCTTCCCACAACCACCACTATATTTCAGGTCCGTAAGACCTCTCACTCAGACTCTTGCAGGTAGTAGCTTTCTAATTGATCCTCCTGCCTCAAGTCTTGCTAATCCATCCATCATAGAGCAGCCAAAATGATTTTCAGGAAACTCCTGCGGCTCCCTATGTTCAAATCTGTTTAACATTTAAAGGTTTTCACAACTTGACTCTAATTTATCTTTCCATCCTTATTATTCTCTTTCACCCATGCGTCATTACTGGCCCTCATCCATGACACCACATCTCCCATTCCCATGCGTTTGCACTTGCTGTCTGTCATGCTTGCAATGTACTCCCCTTCTCATTTTCAGCTCTCGAAATTCCTGATTTACTTTGGGAGTCATCTCAAGGGCTAACTTCTGCATGACTCCATTCCTGGTTCCTCTCAGCTGCTTGTGCTTCTACCATGACAGCTGCTTTCTCTGATTAGCTTCTATGTTGTGTGTGTGTGTATGTGTGTGTGTGTATGTGTGTTCTCATCCATTAGAATGTAAGATCTTTGATGGTAGAAACTACCATCTTGTCTCTGGAGCCCAAGCATCTAACACACTACCTCGAACATAGTAGGCACTCACCAAATCCTTGTTGACAGAATGGTTGCTTGAAAAAGCTGGGAGAGTTGGGTCTTACAGCATCATGATGAGAAATAAAGCTGGCAATTTCATTTTACCCAACATAAGAAGGTGACTGACTACTTCCCTCAGAGAAAAATATCCATTCTCCATTTCTAGCAACTAGTTTTACATAAAGAATCAGACACAAACTGCTTTAGGAATCAAATACAAAACTGCCACCTAGTCAACTAAGTACTATAATGGGGAAGAACACTAGACTTGGAATCAGAAAGATGTGAATTCACATAGAACTTCAGACTTTCTACCTGTGTGACCCTGGACAGATCATTGAATAGCTCACTTCAGTTTCCTCATCTGTCAAGTGAGGATAATAATAGCTCTTACCTAACAGGGTTATTGTGGGGATCAAACGAGATTACGTATGGACTGTGGTTTGCAAATCTTAAAAGTATTATGTAAATGCTATCCATCTATCTGTCTATATTATTATTATAAAACAAGCTCCTTATAACCTGGACGGTTTTATAGTTGGGAGTGGATAGATATAGATATAGATATATACATACATACACATATATACATCTACATACACTTATATATACTCATATAACTATAAGTCTAACTGGAATGCCCATGTTTCAATTCAAAGCTATTTGTGTGTATCCATGCATACATACATACACATATACATACACACATATACATACACTAGTTATATACTTGTATAACTATAAGCGTAACGGAATGCCCAGATTTCAATTCAAAGCTATTTGTGTGTATCCATGCATACATACATACACATAAACATACACATATACATACACTAGTTATATACTTGTATAACTATAAGTGTAACGGAATGCCCAGATTTCAATTCAAAGCTACTTCTACTTCTTCAAACTTCAGTAAAAGAATGTTCTTATGCTTGTTCATGGATAAATGACTTTTTACAAATAAAGCAGCTTTGAGACATTGGGATGGGGGGGAGGACACAATTTAACTGAAAGTATTTTGGTTGGATTTGTTTTGAATTTGGTTGAATAAGTCATTGTATGAATTCCCTCGTTTAAATAAATGAAATGCTATAAATCTGAACTAAATTAAGATTCTCACTCTACAGAAGTTGGTCAACGTGTCACCAGATCTCCCAAAGCTTATCAATTCTATGAATGTCCAACAACCAAAGGAAAATGAAATTGTCCTTCTGAGTGGATTATCTTCAGGAAACCTCCATGGTGATTTTGAAGTTTCTAAGGTAAGAATGATAAAATCACCTTGGTGGGAAGGGAAGGAAGGAGGTTGAATCTCCTTCAGAGACAACCATGTTTTTTGCAAAAAAAAAAATCAGAGCTTATCTTATCCCAATTCCTCTAACATATGCCTAAACAGCTTTTGTAAACAGAATCAAAAATACTAAAGTTCATTTTTGAAGACTAACATGATTAAACACAAAAGCAGATCACAAGTGAAAATTTTTTTAGGTGTTGAGATCAAAGAAGTTTTATCTGTCTTACAGAATAATATTCATTTGTATTCATACTGCATATTGTTGCCAGGCGTCTGGTTGTGCTACCAAAACTATTAATGTCCTTCACTTTTTTAGAGGAAGAACCTTAAACAAAGCCTAAATGTACTGTAAGTTATTTGAGTCCATGCAGAAAGTTACTGGTAGGTCAGTCTAACATTCCAGCAACCTCTGATGCTCAGCAGCTAAATACAAGAGAAGGATGAAGAGCGGGGTGGGGGATGGGGGGAGGAAGAAATGAAGAGAATGAAAGGGGGCAGAAAGGAAGGATCATTAATCATTGGTGGCTTTGCTAATTTTTACACGTGCAAACCTTCAAAATCAACATTTTTAAGCCTATGGTTAATTAGTAGATTTGAGTTTCAGATTTTTGTCCAACTCAGAAAGATTAGGGACCATTTCATACTTAAATTAACTTAAAATGTTGGGAATGATAACCTTAAGGATTATAGTTGATGGAAATCTGCTATAAAACATCTCAAATTGGTAAAATTGGGTCCCAGGAATTACATTGTGAATTGGTGAAGATTTAGGGCTCACAGAAGCCTAGAATCATAGAATTGGAAGGGATCTTAGATGTCATTTAACCCAACCCCCATTTTGATGCAATACTCCTGTCTCTAACATTGCCAAGATGGTCATCCAGACTCTAAAAACATTGCAGGTGATAAAGAATTTGATATCTTAGTGTATCTAAGCTGCCCTTAGAATCCCTAGCTTCCTTCGAAGCTCAGCTCCAGTAGAGCCATCTCCTACAGAAGGCCTATCCCAAGCCCTCACTTCATCCCCTTACTCCTAGTTGCTAGCGCTGTCCCTCACCAGAAATGACTGTAGATCTATTCTGCTGGCACTTTATATTAATTTTTGGTGTACATGTTGTTTCTTCATCCTACTTTCAGCAGAATGTGAGCTTCTTGAGGGCAGTGTGTCTTCTTTTTGTAGTTTTTAAGCCATTTTTAGTTTTTGTACAGGGCAGATAGGTAGTACAGTAGATAGATGGAGCACTGGGCCTGGAGTGAGAAAGACTCTTCTTCCTGAGTTCAAATCCAGCCTGATACTTACTAGCTCTGTGACCCTATACAAGTCACTCAACCCTATTTGCCCCAATTTCCTCAGCTGCAAAATGGGCTGGAGAAGGGAACAGCTAACCACTCTAGTGTCTTTGCCAAGAAAACTCCAAATGGGGTCCTGAAGAGTCAGACAAGATTGAAAAACAAATGCAACAACAAGTCTTTGTATCCCTAGAGCCTACCAAAATGTCTGGCATATAGTAGGTGTTTAATAAGCGTTTGTTCATTTAATAACGTTGCTGCTATAAAATGCAGTGATTCCAAGCGTGACAGGAAAAGTCGCAGCATATTATCATCAAATAAAAAGTAATCCCAGATCAGACAAGAAGGAAGCAAAAGTAGAACGTAAGGGAAAGTGATACTGCAATAGCACCTCTGATCTCTGAGTCCTTTTATTTGCTTAAGGTCTTTGAGCCTCAGGCCCAGAATTGAATTCCCAACCCCCCACCCCCACCCCCATGATGAAGCAATTTAAAAAAGAAGGATAAACATCTAACTGTCCAGGACATGATATTAACCAGAGTATGTTATTCCACTTAACAGTAAGATTTCAGGTGATATGGCTATTATTTTCAGTGTCAGGTGAATTTAGCAAAATTGAAAGTTATTTTGAAGTTACTCATTCCCACAAAAGTTTTTACAACCCTGGTGTTGATACCCTATACTTTATTAATGTAAGTTCAGTAAAAAAAAAAAAGTTTTAAAATGTTTCCATCAAATGAGTCATTTGATAGAGAATGTAATTTCCTTTCATACAAACAGAAATGCTTAAAGTCCTGCTTAAAGTCAAATTGACCCTTGTAACCATATGGGCTGCTCAGGAAACCACAGGCAATGGAACTCCTATACATTAGTATAGTATATAGTATATATAGTATATATTAGTATATATTTCCTATACATTAGGAAACAGAATGTACCAGGCCTTGATGAGCTTATAAGGTTTTAGTGGTATGCAGTTTTATCAGAAGACAGATGTCACTTAAGGAAATCCACCAAAGGGTGAGCTTGTTACAAGGAGGCAATAATGTATTTGACTGTGAAAATTAAAATCTTTAAAAAACATTTGAAATTCTCAAGAGTTTAAAATGTCATGCAACGCAAAGTGGTAATGATGGAGCTTAGTATAGGGCTGGCAAAGTCAAGCTTACAATAACAGATGTTTCAAAAACTATGAACTGCAATTTGAACAAACCAAAATTGCGAAGCTGCTTCCCCCTCCTCCAAAAGAAAAAATGATAGCCCATCTGTGTCTCCAGCAAGATCTTGAATTATAATTTTTCTTTTCTCTATATTTCTCATTTCCAGAGGAGTTCTCTTTTATGTGGGGAAAAAATGAGTAGGTTGGTAGGGCCAGCCCCAGGCAAAATTATGCAGTAGGCAAAAGTTGTCTTCTTTGATTCCCTCCCACTGGGTTTTCAGGGGCTTTTTTTTGAGCACTCTGCCCTTTTCTTCCCAAACTCCATGTCCCTGACCTGTTTCTCAATTTTTGCATGTTTCAGCTTCCTTAATGCTTATGGTTTCCCCCAGCTGCACTATATCTAAGCCAAGTGTTTAAATTTCAGATTTCTTTTACTCCCTTCATATATGAGTATAGCCTACCTGACATCACTAATGGGTTCCAAGAAAACATCACATTAGAGAAAATAATACAGGGACCAGTTAGGAATATTTGATCAAATGAATAAGCAACATGGTGCAATGGACAAAGCACTAGGTTTTGGAACCAGAGCTGTTAGAAGACTCAGTTCAAATCCTCATTCATGTCACTCCAACCACAATCATGGGTAGTTCACAGACTCTTTGGGCCTCCCTCCATTCGTCATCTGTAAAATGGGCAGCAGGAGGTGGGGGAGTGGGGTAGACTAGGTAATATCTAAGTTCTAATATCTCAGTTCTAATTCTAAGAATCTATGTTCTCAGTGGGACAGTGGGATTTTTGTAAAATTACAGTCGGGTCTGGCTACAACATAGTAACAAAGTTACTGTAAAGTGATATTAGTTGGGGAACCCTGGACACAATCAGGAGTAATTTGTTCCATTCTGCATACCACCTTTTAAGAAAGACATCGATAAACTGCAGTGTCCAGAAAGGTACCACTATGAAGGTAAAGAGCCTTGAGAGATAATCCCATATCATTTGAAGAAACTGGGGATTGTTTGCCTAGAGAAGAGACATGAGAAGTGTTTTGGAGTATTTGAAGAACTATCCCACGAAAGAGGGGTTAGGTGGTTTGGTTTGGTTTTGCTTTCTGCTTGGTACCAGTGTACAGAACTAGGAATAATGGGTACACAGTTCAAAGAAGCAAAAGCAGGCTTGAGATAAGGAAAAATATCCCCAAATGGACGAAAAGGATGGACTATGTGGGTGGGTAATGGGTGCCTCTTCAAACAAATGCTGGATGACCCCTTACTGGGAATAATAATGATAAAGATAATAATAATATTAGCATTTACAGGGCACTTTACAGCAAATGACTTTACAGATGATTTCCCATTTGATCCTCCCAGCGACCCTACGAGGTACATGCTATTATTCTCTTTTGACAGATAAGGAAACTGAGACTGAGAGAACTTAACTTGCCCAGGGTTAGTGTTTGAGGCAGGATTTGAATTCAGGTCTTTTCTGACCCCAAGTCCAGCATGCTACATACTGTACCCCCTGCCTTCCTCTGTACATGACAGAGGTTGTACCTGCAGTGGCGTGAATACATGATGAAGTAATTGACACAAAAAGACAAAGACATGGGTCTAGGCAAGTGGTACAAGACTCCAGTCTCCTACAGGCTAACTGAATTGAAACATTTCTGTTCTTTCCCATGTAGATTACCATACTGAAACATTTCTGTTCTTTCCCATACGGGTAATCATATTGAAACATTTCAGTTCTTTCCCATGTGGATAATCAGCTACGAAGGTGGGTTTTCTTTGCCACATCTTCTTATCTTAAACATGGCCTTTTGCCTTGCATAGGCCCTTCCTCTATTGATCCTGCCGTGCAGAGATTTAAAAAGGCTGCTTTGCAGAGGTCTAATGAGGCCTAAACAGGAGGCAGCTGGCTCCCCACAAGAGGTTGTGCAAGTCACCAAAGGAAAGAAGGTGGAAGGACTTTGGTCCACACTTGGAGACTACAGTTTCTGCAAAACCAGCCAGAATGCCTTAATCCAAAATTGTTATCTTTGTCCAGCCATATGGAATTATAGGATATGTGCTTGAATCCCAGCTCTGGTCTTTGCCACCTCTGTGACACTGAGCATTTCAATGAACCGTGTTGAAACTCTGCTTGCTGGCAAAATGAGAGGATTGCCCTAGCTGAACTCTGAGATCTCCTCCAACTAAATCTATAATTCTGTGACTTTGTGATCAGGACAGAGTTCATGCATCATTCTGTGCATATTAAGGAAAAAGCCTAATTCTGATTTTGATTCTAGCAATACATTTCATTATCCATAATGACTCCCATATCCATGAAGAGAAAACAGCAGTCAGTTCAAGAATTTTAGGATAAATAATTAGGGACCATTTGTTGGTTGGTTTCAATAGAACCAGTATTTGCCTAAAGAAAAAAGATATGCTAAGAACATTTCTTTTCTAACTAAATATAGCAAACATTGATTATATGACAACTAACGAATTGGATTAGTGGCCATTTGGGGCATATTTAGGGTCAATGAAAAATCTCTTCTTTTTTCAAAATATTTTTTGGTTTTTCAATTATCCACAGTACGGCATCATGTTTATAAGTTAATAATACAATATGGATGGGAATTCATTCTCTAGAAGTATTTACTTACACAGGAGATTTCTTGGAAGACTTCCTTTTTCTTTCTTAGATGATTAATGAATTGAAAGTACCTCCTCCTTATGCTTTTTTTTCATCTTTGAGAGAACCTCAGTACTCATTTGAAAAATTCCAACTGACAACCAAGAGTCCCTTGGCAAACTAATACTGACATTGAGTAGGCCTGACTCTATAGCATGTGCCTATCTTTAATTAATCACACTTGGGCAAGGAGATTGATTGAAAAGTAAAAGGTTAGTAAAAGGTTATTGGTCAATAACTCATTCAAAATTCTGGGCACAGCTCTTCATGTTTACTATAGCATCTTGTTAAAGGATCATTAACTAGATGCTAACACACCTTTTTCCATTCTTCTGCTCCTGAAGGATTCTATCTTACCTTATATTATAGATATATATATATGTGTGTATGTATATATATATATACATATATATATATCTTCTAGACCTCACATCATGCTTCAATCGACTCAGCACTCCCTTTAAAGCTGATTGTTGATCTTGTATGTTTACACACACCCAAGTTCCCCAGAGGGAAGCTAAATCATTTTGGAGTTAGAAGAGATAATTCTGCCCTTTGTTAGATCCTATGCCAAATTTGTTTTTATGGACCCTAATTAATCACGTAGTGGTACAAATGAGAAATAAATTAGGGAGTAGAGAAAGAGGAGAAAGAAAAAGATGGCCCTTGTCAGTCTCAAATCCGATGGGTATTCTTCAGCAAAGACCTAGTGCTTTCTGGTAAAAATGATGAAGTTGTTGCCATTTGCATGACCTTCTACTAATCCCAGGGTTTTATGCCCAGTCATTCTAGGGCTTGAATCTTATCTCAGAAGGCAACAAAGTGTATATTCAGAAATTAGTATTCTCATAAATTCATCCAAGAACAAGGACAGAAGTTGAAGGAAGATTATTATGGAGAGTTATTTCACCTTTGACTTTAGGCACAGAATTGTGACCCAGAACTCATATTTTTGTGGCAATTTCTATGTTTCTATATGTGGGTGGTAAAATGATAAATCTCTGCCTACCAAGTGCTTTGAAAATGAAAAATGTTCATTACCTGGCTAAAATTAGACACCACTGGACCTTGTATATATTTAAATGGACAGTAAGAAAGGTCATCAGCCACAATCTTTGCTCATGAAATTGAACAAAGCTAACACACCCACCCAGGCATCAAACTCAAGACTTCAGCCTCATTAGTACCATATTCTACCCAACTGAACTAATCCACTTCAGATAAATAATGAGGGTCTTTCAGAGATAGATGACTCACTTCCAAGGGACTCCTATAAGGATCTCCTCATTCAAAAATGGAAGTCTATTATCACTGGCAGAAGAACAATGTTTGATCAGATAAATGAACAATTTTCCTCAGTGTCATCTAAGTAGCTACATAAAATGCTAACATGAAATAAACTGGAACTTTATTCCAATTAAACAAGAAGAAAAATTGACCTACAACTGTTTCCCTTATACTAAATTATCTCCTTGGCACTTTGTCTTCCCAATCTTCCTTCTTGGTCAACTAGCTCATCGGTATCACCATAAAGGCTACTGCAAATTTCCAAACCAAAGTTCCATTCCTGATCTCAGGATCTGCCACAGAGATCTGTGAATGGACATGGGGGAAATCAAGTGAGGTTTTGTGTTTCTTTAACGGTTTCTCTTTTTTTTCTCCTAGTATCCTTGGCTACCAGATATATGCTTGGTTCAGTGTGCGAGGGGGAACAGACAAAACAGTACCAACTGTATCATCTTTGAAATCAACAAATTTCTGATCGGCCTTGAGTTGGTGCGGGAGAGGCAACCACATTTGGAAACCAATGTCTTCAAGGTGGAGGATGACACCAACTGCTCTGTGTCCTCAATAGAAGAGGACTTCCTCACAGCATCAGAGCACTTAGAGGATGAGAGTGAGGTGGATGAATATAAAAACGGTAAAAGTCATTGAACAGTACCACATTCACCCAATTGAACTAACATACTTCAGATAAATAATAAGGATCATTCAAACATGTCTGACCTGTTTCCAAGGGACTCCTATAAGGATGGAATCACAAACTTAGAAGGGAAAAAAGGCCATCTTAAGTCTCAGAGATTCTGAGCAAGTCACTTTGATTTTCTGTTCATTGAAAGGATATTGTTGATGACAGGAAGTGCTGACATCAAGACGACAATGAAATTAACATAGCAGAATGAGTTATACCCCCACTATCGTCTTTTACTGGAGTTAAGGGGGATAGGTTAAGGGAAGTATGAGTTAGTATTGTTTATGAATTTAGTAGCCACTGTAAAATAATGTGGGTTGTGAGATGCTGTCTTATGCCAAGAATACTTCGTGTATTATAGTATCTTATAGATTTAGACCTGAAAGAAATTGCTGTTGTTCAGTCATTTGTGTCCAAGCATATTGTGTATATGTTATAGCATCATATAGATTTAGAGCTGCAAGGAATCGTAGTTGTTGTTCAGTTATCTAGGTGTGTCCCACTCTATATGACCTCATGGACCTCCATGGTGTTTTCCTAGCAAAGATACTGGAATGGTTTTTCCATTTCCTTCTCCAGTGTGCCCCTATTTTGCAGATGAGGAACTGAAGCATATAGGGGCTAAGTGACTTGCCTAGTTTCACATAGCTAGTCAGTGTCTAGGGTTAGATTTTCCTGATTCCAAGCCTGTTGCTTTATCCACTGCACCCCCAAGCTACCCTGAAAAGGATCGTAGAAGCCATCAACTCTGACCCCTTCACTTTACATATAAGGTAACTAAAGCACAGTGACTGAATGACTTGTGCAAGGTCACACAATTGGTGAGGCCAGATTTGAACAAAGGACTTCCTGACTCCAAGTCCAGTGCCCTATCTTTAAGGAATAGATGAAGAAATTTTGTAACTGCCAAGATTCTGAGGGTCTGATGAAAAGGGAGGCATAGTCTTCTACTGATTTCTCAATAGATTTTGTAACCACAGATAGTGAACCTCCCCTTATCCTACTATCTCCTGCTACTCATAGACAGGAATCCCAGAAGCTGCTGCTAATATTCTTAAAATTTATTCCATGAAAGACTCAGAACTAATATCTGTAATGAGTCAGAATCTCTCTGTAACAAGACTAACATGAAGCCATTGTGAGTAGTCAGGGGTGGGGGGAATACAGGACCATGATGCTCTCTCTGGTATCTTTCCAAAGGATGAAGCTTGTTATTTATTGTACAAAGAATTTCTAATGTCCAGTTCAAGTATATGTTAGATCTTCTGATAAAAGCTATATTGTTGCTTGGCTTTCCAGAGTTAGAAAGTTAGAAAATATTTTAAGTCAAGTGTTTTCTTCTCTCAAAGGACACCAAAAATGCTATTATAATGGAAATTATCCAGCCTACTGCCTCATAGCATTTTTTTGTTCATCTCTTTGAAAAAATGACAACTTGACATCCAAAAGCTAATAATGACTCCATTTTCTTTTCTTTAGGTTATGAAAATGTAAATATCTCAGTCAATGTTTCAGAAAGCAAGAAGTCAAAGGGAGCTACACAAGGGGATCTGAATTGCAAAAAAGGCAAATTACGTTATGCTTTTGAAGAAAATTATATTTGCAAAGATAATGCCATTTCACATAAATCCTCAAGGTATCTTGAAGGAACACTGAGGAAAGCAGCAGAAATTATTTTGCCAAGTACAGAGCAATTGGCCCAGCAACTGCAACAGAAAGGCGACATATCTGGGGAAGAGGGACCAGCCACTAGCAATTTTGAAGAAAGCTCTAAAGGTCTAGTGGAAAGTTCTCATGCCTTGCAGACTCTGGACAAGAGACATTTGGACAGAATGGTTAAGGAAGAATTAACATCTGTATGTGACACCATCTTAAAACATAATGGAAACCCAGACCCTGAGAAGAGTCTGAAGAATGAACAACAGGAATCTCTTCCTCCTCTTCAAGACGAAGGCAAAACAACTGGCGAATATGCGACAAATCTGGCAGAATCTGTCCTGCAAGATGCATTTATTAGGCTGTCCCAGTCTCAACCAACATGTCCTATGAAATCTGTGGCAAATGTCCCTGTTAAAAATGCTTTGATTTCAGAAGGCTGCACTGCAGAAGACGCAGAGCACCCTAGGCCGTGGCAAGAACTGCCGAGAATAGTCATCGTACAGAGTCCAGACAGCAGTGAAGCTATATCTGAATGGCCAGGGATGAGCCCCCCAAACCTCAGCCACTGGACACAATCTGATCCCTCTGCTGAAACTTCAGGTGAACCTCAGGAAGAGAAGTCCATCAGACCTCCCCAGAGCGCTCTAGAAGTAGCTTTAGCTTGTGCCGCTACTGTAATCGGAACTATTTCCAGTCCTCAGGCCACCGAAAGATTCAGATTAGAGCAAGAAACCTCAGCGGCTAATGGTCAAATGCTAGGGAATGAGGAGCTTCAAAGACAAGCCACCCAAGCACTTCAGGATGGCACAAGCATGGAATATTCATTTCCATCAGCACTATGTGGCATGACTCAGGTGGCTAGTGCCGTTGCCGTCTGTGGCCTTGGGGAAACGCAAGAAGATAAATATCCTGTGGCATCAAGTGGCCTCTTGTCCGCGGCAGAGGCCTCAGCAGCAGTCACCCTCCATGGTAGCATAGCCATGGGCAGTAATATGGAGACCTTGAACAAGAGCATTGCAGAGGCCCTTCTCAAGGAGGCGTCTATGGTTCTGACTAAACCTGATACCTACAGCAGCATTGGAAGTTTCATGGAGTCGATGAATGGAAGGATTATTGAAACCATGTCCAGGCCTCAGATCTCTTGCTTAGACAAAATCCCTGGAGATGACCTGGCAGAGGATTTATCCAATGTCATCCTGAAGCACTCCCTTGAAGAAGCTAACCGGAAAAAGAAAATGACTGACTGTGAGGTCACTGGGGATCCAGATAAGAACACCCAGGACATCCTGATGGAGACTGTAAATGAACTTCTTTTCAACACAATGTATTTCACTTTCAAGAAGATGAGCAACGTTACACAGTTCAGTGAGCATCCTCCCGTCTTTTCTAAGGAGAATAACAGATGGAGAGCAACAGAAATAGACCATCAGCTAACAGAGACAGCAGCAGCCCCAAGATCTCCTGACTATTCCAACAGTGGCACAATTAATAATTGGTACAATGCTGATGCTGTCAAAGATCTTGGAGATATCGCACATCTAAAGAGGGACAATAACAGCAGAGGAATGCCAAACATTTTTGAAAGCTCCGTGCCTCAATCGGAACTGCCTTTTAATAACAATGTCCATAATTCAATGGCTACAAAAACATCTCCTAAGAAAAGATACCCAAAACAAACTACTGGAGATTACCCCAGAGCTCCTAATCAGAGGCTCAGTCACAATAGGAATGGACTCAGATCCTATTCAGATCCGTTACCAGGCAGTGGGATGCAAGAATTAACGTGTGCTGAATCCACCATCAACCCAGACGCCCGAGAAAAACACAAGCATGACAGTCTCCTCAATACCGACATTCAGGTTAACCTGGCTCCATTAGGGAGCAACTTGATGCTTCCGTCTCAACCCGTGCTACAAGTTAAACATTCAACAGATAACTACCGCGTAGTAGACTTTGCTGAAGAATTGGCAGAAACTGTTGTCTCCATGGCAACAGAAATAGCTGCAATCTGCCTGGATAATTCAAACAGAAAGCAACCCTGGTTTTGTGCCTGGAAAGGGGGCAATGAATATCTGATGACACCGAGCTTGTCTTGCCGAACTCTGAAAAGAAAGAAGGAAAGCCAGGCCGATGGATCCATTGTCAGGAAGCACAAGCCCCCTCGACTTAGTGAGATAAAAAGAAAAACGGATGAGTACCCTGAACTCAAAGAGAGGCTGATGAACAGAGTCATGGATGAGTCTGTAAATCTTGATGATGTCCCAGACCCAGTCAATATCTTTGCCAATGAAGTAGCTGCCAAGATTATGAACCTGACAGAATTTTCCGCAGTGGACGGAATTTGGCAAGCTCAGAATCATCCTCGAAACAGGTTACTAGGTGAAAGGCTGAATCGTGTGAGAGCATCGTCTAGCTGTGAAAGCATCCCTGAAGAGGATTCTGATTCCCGAGGATTTGTAAACAGCCTGGGTTTAATGAATACTTTGAGTCAGCCAGTTAGCAGAGCCAGCTCTGTCTCCAAACAGTCCAGCTGTGAGAGCATTACAGATGAGTTCTCCAGGTTCATGGTGAATCAAATGGAAAATGAAGGGAGGGGATTTGATTTACTGCTGGATTACTACGCTGGCAGGAATGCAAGTACCATCCTAACCTCAGCTCTACAGCAGGTATCTCGAAAGAGCGGACATCTCAGTGTGAAGCCCAGCTGTCCCTCTAAGCAATCCAGCACAGAAAGTATAACTGAGGAGTTCTATAGATACATGTTAAGAGACCTTGACAGAGAGAGCAAAGAGAGCATATCCTCTAGCAGAAGCAGCCAAGACTGGGGTACTAGTTTGCTACCTCCATCTCCCCGGTCCCCGTTTTGTTACAGACAGTTCTCTGTGCCAGAGAATAGGTCTTCTTGTGCCAAGCTAACAGTGAATGCTCCAGTCAAGGCAAACTCTCTGGACGGCTTTGCTCAGAATGGCCAGCAAGACTTCTTAAGCGTTCAGCCAGTCAGCAACGTGTCTTCATCAGGCCTCTGCAAGTCTGACTCTTGTTTGTATCAGAGAGGGAGGACGGACCAGATCACAAGCATGCTAATTCATGAGACGTGGACAAACTCAATTCAAGCCCTTATGCAAAAAAATAAAATCATACCAGATGAAACAGAAGCAACAGGTGCTGATCCTGTTTCGAGAGGTTCTCCTTGTCACGTAAAACAGTATGCTAACAGAGTAGGTGCAAGCATTGAGGAGAATGGAAACATTCTGCTGGTGGTTCATCAGGATTCCTCTGCTTGTACAAATAAAGACTCAGTAACAGAAAACAGACATCTTCCCACTGCACCTCCGGACCAACCAGCTCCTCCTATGGAGCGAACACAAGTAGACTTTAAAAAAGAACACTTCTCTAGCCATGACACTGATCTAGGGAGTCACACAGGTCCATCCTCTTGCTTGAGGGAAGTACCTTTGATTCAGATTGAAATTGATCAAAGGGATGATCTTACTGAAGAATCAAAAACCATTCTTTCCCAAAATATCTACACTGGAGAAGCAAAAGAAAATGACATGAACAAAGAAAAGGACCCAGAAATGGACAGTGGCAGAAACACAGCTACAAGCTCCATTACAAACAACAGGTGGGTGAAGAATACTATGTGTAGTATATACCATGTACGTGGACCGCCTTTACAATAAGTAGCATTTCACCATAGAGGTTAGAGATGAGAGAAGATTCAAGGAATTATCTGGTCTAGATTCCTTGCCTTTAAGCAGGTAATGCCTTCTTATCCCCACCTCATGTATCAAACAACTGAGTCCCAGGGGGTTTGATTGTCAATTCCTACCAAAACTCTCTCTATAGACATACCACATATCCAGAAGAGTATTAAATATGAGCTCATTTCAATATTCTTTTTTCCTGATGATTTAAAGTCTTCGAAAGGAAGAAATCACACAAATGTCCTTTTAAAAGTCTATAGGAATTGGAAAGATGACTTCAAGTTAAAAAATCCTAGAGTTCTTCTAATTCAAATACTTCATAATCAGATAACTCAACAGTCATCTAGTCCAAAATCTTATGTAAGACAAAATTTCACCCTTCTATATCATCTCCAACAATTAATCATGCAGCCTATTTGAGTACTTCCAAGAACAACAAACTCACTACTTCATGTGACAGCTCTGGACATAAATGTTTTCCCTACACTGAACCAAAATCTGATTCTTTGTAACTTCCATCTACTGATCCTACTTCTGTTCATATCTATATCAAACTAAGTCTAACATGGCTGTCCTTCAAATACTTAAATACTGGGAATAGCCTCCTAAGTCACTCAGGCTAAAGATCCACAGTGGTTCTGTTCTTCATGTAACCTGGTTTCAGGTACCCTCATCATCCCAGTCATCCTCTTCTGAATATATTCCAACTTGTCAGCATCTCTCTAAAATCCCATACCCAGAACTGAATGTTAATAATGCAGATGAGATTTGATAAAGAGGATACTAGGATTCACTTCTATTAATATAACCTAAGAGAACATTAGTGGTCTAGTTTGGTCTTGTTAACAGTTATGGATGTTCACTGCTTAAAAATAAGAGAATACTTTTGTTTAGCACAGAAATGACTTTAAAATCATTTAAAATCATAAAGTCCCAATATACAGGTTGAAAATATCCTGAATCAAATTTTACCACTCTTGAAAATATTCATTCATGAGCCCTTCCCACACCTGTCACTAGGGGATGAGCAATCAAACACTTACTAGCAATGAACACCAATTCTCCAAAGAAGTACAGGAATGGCAGCAGGAGGGAGGGAGGGAATGTTTTCTATTTTTCTAACTGTTCTCATGTTCTTACAACCATCTTCCTTCCAGATTTAGTTTCTTTTTGTTTCACGTAGGAACTATTTTATCCCTTTTTACATGAGTAAACTGGGGTACCTAAGGATACAGAGCTAGTAAGTGTCAGAGGTACACTTTGAACCCCAGGCTACCTGGTTCCAAGTCCAGCAATATTAACTGCTATCTGTAGTAGGAAGGC
>CM053626.1:43604916-43641621 GCA_028646595.1 Phalanger gymnotis
ACTAGAGACCAGAGTCCAGAGACCGATTGCTTCCCGAATTGGCCCCTTTTAAGTCTTTAATCTACGCCCACAGGGGTTTCACACCTGATAGGGCTTTGGGCCTGGGGCTTAGCGTTTAACAGGTGAAAGTACTTTCACCATAAACAAAAGCCAAACTCCTCAAGCACACCCATTAAACTAAGCCCATTTTGCCTTACTGGCACACTATCCCATGCTACTTCTCAGTTTGGGAAAGGCATAACTATATGGTTCATCTGAAATACAACTATGCTTTGCTATCTCTGTGACTTAAGAGTTGAAAATATGACTTATTAAAAGAATTGGGGAAATTCTGAGTGATAGACATGATTTCAAACTTGTGAAAGGATGACATCTTTCACAGGATGAGGAATAGCTATTGTTTATTAAGAAAAGAACAGCAATGTAGGTAGATGTGTCTAGTGTGGTATCAACAAGAATAAAAAATAAGGGGGAAATTCAGGAGATACTTTGAAGGAAAAAAAAGAATAAAGAAAAGTCCAAGAAAATCCCAAAGTTACTAGCCTGAGAGAAAGAAAGAATAGCAGTTCCCAACACAGAAACAGAGTATTTGGAAAGACTAAGCTTGGGATGAGGTTGGGATCAGAGGGAGATACAAGCTTAAGTTTAGACTTTTGAATACTGAAATAACAGTGATATCCAAACAGACAGAGACCTGGGGTCAGAGCTCAAGTGAAAAATTAAGACTGTTTTGTGAGTTGTCCACTTGGAGGTTATAAATGAAACCATGACAATGGAGGAGACCTTCAGTGACAGAAGCAGCATAAGGCAACAGAAGGAATATCGAACCTACAAAAACCTCAGGTCATCAATAAAAGTGCAGCCCTGGACAAACCACTCTGACCTCCAGTTTCTTTATCGGTTATGATTGTCTTAGAATGAATACCTTCTTCCTTCCAGCTCTTACATTTTCTGATTCTGAGGTGCTATGTAAATATCCAAGTCAATGACCATTATTAAATACTTGCTGTGTGTGAGACACTATACTAGGTACTAGGAATGCAAAGATAAAAAGGAAACTGTTCCTGCCCTCTAGGAGTTGCATAGTGCTGGAATGCGAGAGAGGGGTACAAAGGAAAGAGAAGGCTGAGGGCAAAGTTCTAGAAACACCCAAGGTTAGAGGCGGAGAGGAGAGAGAGAAGCTAGGAAATCAGAAAAAGAACTAATAGAATTATAATAAAGCTAGAAAATGAAATGGCATGCAAGGTAAGAAGGAGACAGTTTTGTTTTGTTTAATTTTAAAAGGGCAGTAAACTTTATCAAAATGCTGCAAAAACAGGAAAGAATGAAGACCAAAAAAAAAAAAAGGACACTGGATTTGGCAAGATGGAGTCAGTGGTGATCATTTCAGTAGGCTAATGGGACCAGAAATAATGTTACAGGAGCATTAAGATAAGAATAACTAGGCAACAGTGTGGTGGAGTGTAGTGTTTTGTAAAGTGAGTTTTCTCAGGACTCAAAGGACCAGGTTGTTCAAATGTTGGTTTTGCTAATTGCTACCTTTGTGACCTTCAACTATGGGTCTAAATTTTTTATACTTAAACTGGAGAGGTTGGATTAGATCAGAAGATCACAGGTTTGGAGCTTAGAAGCCAACAAGTCACATCCCCCTCATTATACAAATGAGGAAACTAAGGTACAGAGAGGATAAGTCATTTGCCCAGGTCATATAGCTAGGACATGTCTAAAGCAGGAGTCGAACCCAGTTCTAGACTCAAAGTCCAGAGCCCTGTCCACTACATTAACAAATTCTGAAGCCTATGAAATCCAACAGTGATGGTGAGGTTCCAGAGAAATCAGGAAGAAATGGGGTTCAGGCATTAGTACTCCAGTTTTTCCACGAATCAATGGTCTTATCAATATTGGTACTCGATGCATGTTACAACCTATCTATGCCTTTTAATTCTTCGTGACTCTGGTCCACAATTCTTGTTGTATAAGTATATCTTGGAATATCTACTGAAGATGCTAGAGGCCTTCCTCTAGGTCCTAGAGTCTAGAGCATTTAACATTTCACATGTACCAGTACAATACTCAGGCCCCTGTTTTCCTTCATTCTCAGCACATGACCAGTGCATTTCCTTTTCTAATCATATGTTTCTTGAATAATATTCTTTATACCACCTTGTTCATGCAAGTCACCATCATGCACTAGCCTATGTGTGCCCATCCTGGGGCTGTCCACTTCCTCTGAACCACTCGTAATTGTGATTTTAAAGCATCACCAGGAAGAATACTGGCATTAAAAAGAGGTTTTGTGATACAAGGAACAGCTTGAAATACTTGGTACAAATAAAGGAGTTCATTGATACTTCTTTTTCTAGAAATGGAGGTTGTTTTAAATTAAAATACTGAGTTCAAAGAAAGGCAGGAGACTAGAGAACTTTTCCATAATGCTTTCAGCTGCATAATTCCATGTATGGAAGAATTTACCTTTAAATAAAATTATTTAAACTGATGATCTAGGTATATTATCTAAATATATATAAAAAAGCATTCACATCAATTTAAAATCCATAGGTATATATGCCAAAGTCAGAAATTATACATTAGAAGGAACATGGAAATTGCAACAACAAGAAAATTTTAGGATATATTGAACTCGGTTGAGTTAAATCATATTAGGTTGGAATGAAATAAATTAAATTGAATTTTTAGATGCTCTTAATAGTCAGTCAGTCAATAAGCATTTAGTAAGGGGTTAGTACATGCCGGGCATTGTGACTAGTGCTGAGGATACAAAGAAGGCAAAAGCAGCCTTATGACTACAAGAAAATCACCTTCTCCTAGGGGATATAATGTATAAATAACTGGGTACAAACAAGATATATGCAGAGGAAATGGAAAATTATCTAAGAAGGGAAGGAACTAGCATCTGGAGGGACCAGGACAGGCCTCCTGAAGAAGATGACATTTCAGATGATGCTTGAATGAGGCCAGGGAACCTAAGAGGTAAAGGGGAAGGGGCAGAGCATTCCAGAAATGAGTTGATGAAGAGAGTGCCAGCCATGTTCAAGGAATTTTAATTAAGCCAATGCAGCTGGACTGAAGAGTGTGAAGAAGGGAGTAAAAATCTTTTTAACAAAAGCTTATAATGATAGGAAAGGGTCAGGTTGTAAAGACCTTTAAATGACAAGCAGAGAACAAATCCTGGTCTTTATAGGAAGTCACTGCAGTTTAATTCGTTGGGAGGTGATTGGTCAGACCTATGTTTTAGGAAAATCACTTTGGCAACTGATTGAAAAATAGATTTAAATGGGAGATACTTGAGTAAGGAGGACCAATTAAAAGACGCTTGCAATAGTCTAGGCAAGAGGTGATGAGAGCCTGAACCAGTCTGGTGACTATGTGAGCGGAAAGGGAGAGACCTATACAGAAAATGCCACAAAGAAGGAAGAACTGACAAGCTTTGGCAATAGCCTGAAGATGTGGAATGAGATGAGAACAACACTGAGGTTATAAGCCTGGGTGACTGGGAGAATGGTTGTCCTCTCCACAGTAATAGGAAAATTTGGACGAGTGGAAAGTTTAAGAAGACAGTAAGTTCTGTTATAGACATGTTGAGTTTGAGATCCCAATTAAACATCCATTTGGAAATGACCAAAATGCAGTAAGGAACGCCAAACTGAAACTCAGGAGAAAGACTAGGGCTGGATATGTCGATCTGGAAAATCATCTGAATAGATAATCATTGAACCTATGGGAGCAGAGAAGATCACCAAATGAGGTAGCAGATAGATAGTGAGATAATAAAGTAGAGATTCTTGACCTAGGATCCATAGACTCTTCCACAGAGAGAATTCAGAGTGTCCATGAACTTAGACGGGGGAAAAATTCTTTATTTTCACTAATGCCTACATGAAACTTAGTATTTCCTTTGCTTGTGAATTAAGAACAAACCACTACTCTGAAAGGAGACTCATAGGTTTTAACATACCTCCAAAGAGGTCAATGACAAAAGATTGAAAATCCCTGGTACAGAGTTTGAGAGCATTAATAGGAGGGAAAGACAAATCTATGCAAATAATCCAAATCCCAAATACTCATTAGGAGTAAAAGAAACCAATCATTAGCTTAGCTGTTCATCTTCTTTCCTCTTTCATGTCTTTCCCCAGAACTTGTTATCCATACTCTCTGCTTTAATGTGGTTTATCCTTCTCACTGAGACAGAACTGTAGGAATACAAAAAGTGCTAAGTGTGCAATATTATTCAGGATAGGCCTGAAGGTTTTTAAGTCAAAATTTTCTTTTTACTAGTATCGTCCTCTGAGGAATCTGTAGTGAATTAAGTGGCAGTTTTACTAGAGAGGGAAAATTCCCGGGATTCGCAAGGGCAAGGGATCAGCCATATCCTGCACACAAAGTTATTAGGGCAGAATTGAAGATAACTACCAAATACAATCGAGTATACAATAAACTTCACTTAAGTCAGAGAGGAAGACAGGTCAGACTGGCACTTAGCTAAGTCTGCCACTTCAGAGTTTTTCATAAAAGGGAGACATTTCTTTCCTTCT
The DNA here is from genome assembly GCA_028646595.1 of Phalanger gymnotis. Taxonomy (NCBI): domain Eukaryota; kingdom Metazoa; phylum Chordata; class Mammalia; order Diprotodontia; family Phalangeridae; genus Phalanger; species Phalanger gymnotis. The sequence continues at coordinate 43,609,470 of CM053626.1, forward strand.
GTGTGGATAAGCGTATTGTGAAATTTACCTTCTCCTATGGGATACAATATGTAAATAACTAAGTACAAACAAGATATATACAGAGTAAATGGAAAATTATCCCAGAGGGGATGGAACTAGCACCTGGAGAGACAAGGACAGGCCTCCGGAAGAAGGTGGGATTTGAGATGAGGCCAGGGAACCTAAGAGGGGAAGGGGAAGGTTAATTGCAGAATGAAGTCAGAACATATGGCAATACAGTTCACTCTTTGGAATAGCAGCAAGTTGCTAAGGACCTATCATTCATCACTAGCTTGGAACAAAGCTCTAAACAGGATAGGATGCAGGGGCTTTGCCCCAGGGCATCGAAATTTAGAAGGTACTTGACAGAACTAAACGGCACCTAAGTTAGCAAGAATAATAAATTAAAATAGGAAACTACAGCTAGTATAGCCCAGAAAAGCTCCTAAGACTAGCACTACTCTGCTCCCTTCCTTCCACCTACATAGCAATGCCCTGCAAGCCTTTCCCCTCCCCAAAAGAGACACCCAAAATCTTAAAGATCTTTTTTGCTCTTTGCCCCAGGCATTAAAATTTCAAGTTATAGCTACATTTTGCAAAACAACCCCTGAAGTATCACCTTTAATAAGGCTTAGGACTTTTAGCCCATGAATTCTTTCTTTGTTTCATTTTTATTTAGTACTTTATTTTTCCCCCAGTTACATATAAAAACACTTTTTAACATTCATTTTAGAACTCTGAGTTTCAAATTCTCTCACTTCCTCCCTCTCTACCCTGCCTCATTAAGAAGGCAAGCAATTCGATATAGGTTATACATGTGTAGTCATGTAAAACATATCCATCATAACCATGTTGTGAAAGAAAACACAGACAAAAAAAACTCAAGAAAAATAAAGTTTAAAAAAGTATTCTTCAATTTGTATTCACACACCCTCCGTTTTTCTCTGGGGACGGATAGAATTTTTCATCATAAGTCCTTCAGAATTGTCTTGAATCGTTGTATTGCTGAGAATAGCTAAGCCATTCACAGCTGATCATCTTATATTGCTGTCACTTCGTTCATAGTACATTTCACTTTGCACCAGCCCATGCAAGTCTTCCATGAATTCTTAATAAGGGGAATTTTAGATAAAGTAGACAGAGTGACAAAGCCTAGTGCCAATTCTTTTCTCATCATAACTGATGAACTCTTTAGAAATACAGAGTGCTCTGAATCAATCAGTAAATGTTCATGAAACATCTCTGCGCCCAGCACCGGGTATAACACAGATGCAAAATAAGACAGGATCCTTGTCCTCAAGTGGCTCATTACCTAGTTAGAAACACAAGACTAATACAGAGGAAAGCATTATAAAGCACCAAGGAGATAAAATATGTGATACAGACTGAAAGGGGTAGAGCCTCATTGCAGGGATCCGTGGGAAAATATAAACAAGAATAAAACACGATGAAAAGATGCTGATACTTTGTAACCTGCCTCAATGAGAGAATAATAACTAATATTTACATAGCACTTTAAGGTTTGCAAAGTGTTTTCCAAATATTATCTCATTTTATCCTCACAACATCCCCAAGAGATAAGTACTATTATTAACCCCTTTTTACAGCTGAGGAACTGAGGCAGACAGATGTTAGGTGACTTGCCCAAGGTCACACAGATTTGAACTCAGGTCTTTCTGATTCCAGGTCTAGCATTCTATCCACTGTGTCACTGAGCTATTGGAAAATTTCACATTGTTGTGCTAACAGATCCACTAAAATACTGTGAATGATACTTCAAATATCTTTTTTTCACAAAGAAGCGAGCAAAACTTTTGTTTTGAGATGTCCTATGCTTTAGAAAGTTATTACTCTTTTTAATTATTTAGATGCAAAATTTGAAGTACATCCAAACAGATGAACAGATTTGTCTTTTAGCCAGTGTTCAATTTTAAATGTTGAGTTTGAACTTTATAATTAGTAAGAAATGCTCTGAGTACGTTTCTCCCAACTACATAAAGTAGCACAAATTTGTAATGTGTCAATAGAGACAGTACCCTTGGGCTTCACGGAAACTTCAATTCAGTGTCGGTTATCTCAGTAACATCTTGTATTTCACAGTGCTGACCTCAATACTGAAGATGCTCCTGAACCTGAAATCTCTGTGGAAGTCCGAGCCCCGGAGGAGTCGCTGAACCCTCAGGGCAGCAGCAGTAGTGATGAGAGCACAGGCAGCTGGTCACAGCTGGTCAACGATGAGGACAACCCTGATGACACAAGTAGCTATTTGCAGCTCAGTGAGAGATCCATGAGGTAGCTGCCTTTTATTTTAGTTCCTTGGGAAACATGGACTTATGGCCAATTCCACAATCAGGATGTATCCCTTATAAATCTGTGTGTGTGTGTGTGTGTGTGTGTGTGTGTGTGTGTCTGTATGTGTGTACACATACAAGATCACCTGATGAACATCTAATACAAACACCAAAAAACAGTTTCCTCCAGTCTCTATACAATGAAGAAGATGCCTTTGTGATGATATATTCTAAGATACCCTAACATCTTGCTATAACCTCACAGCCTTTGCTAAGTCCAAGAGCTGCCTTTGTTCCCTGGTGTAGAGCTAGAGCTAGTTTGCTGGATGCCAAACGCTGTGAATTATGTCCCGATCATTCATCAGGCTAGGTGGTGCAGTGGGTAAAGTGCTGGGCCTGGAGTCAATCAGACTCATCTTCCTGTGTTCAAATCTAGCTGGCTGTGTGACCCTGTCACTTAACCCTGTTTGCCTCAGTTTCCTCATCTGTAAAATAAGCTACAGAAGGAAATGGCAAACCATTCCAGAATCTTTGCCAAAAAACAACAACAAATGGGGTCACAAAGAATCAGACATGACTGAAATAACAACAACACCATTCACCAGGACACAATTCACAGTGTTTGGTATATAGCTAACTAGCTATAATTCTCTGTGTATATATACATACGTGTATATGTACATATATGCATATATACATACTATACATTATGTATACACACATATGAAGAGAGAGAGAAAACACTGCTGATTTTAATACTTTCTCCCTTAATCCATTACATTTCAGAGAGAACACGGGCTGGGTTTACATGAGGCAAATGCTTCCTGACTGTACTACATATTGTTTGACCTAGTTTTCCCCCTCTTCCTGTGAGTATTGTTGGGACAAAAAAACTAGAGAAGGTGATAAAGATTAAGCTTTGAAGGAAACAGACTCTTGGACTATCCAGGGCTTTACTATCCAAAACACTCCTCTGCCAGGTGGAAAAAAGAAAATGCACAAGTTTTCTAATTGAAACACTGTCACCCACAACTTCACAATCTGCCTCCAGATTTCTTGGCTACTCTACCGACAAAGCACAGGCTTTCCTAGAAGACTAAATAGAAATTTAAACTCAAAGATATGTAATCTGGGTCACTTGGTTTATTCACCCAGAATGACAAATTTCCCAAAAGTTACATATATAATATGTATAATATATTATATATATGCATATATATATATATATATATATATATATATATATACATGTAATGCCTAAACTTCAAAATCTTAAAAGAAAATGGTTGCAGGCAAGAGATTGACAAGAATGGCTGAGCAGCTGAGGCAATGGGCTTAGTAGAAAGTATATGGTAGTTATATTAATGAACAAGTTTTGTTTTGTGTTTCCATACTAGATTTCTCCCAATCCAAGAAGTTAGTATCTAGGTGGCACCATAACGCCAGAGAGGAACAATTTCCATAGGTGGTACCTCAGTGCCCATCAGGGGATACTTCAATAATATGTCACACTTGGTGATTGCCCTTTGAAAATCATACTTGCAACAGGTATCCTTAGAAGATACAGAAGGTGTAAGAAAGTTCAGTGGGTTTAAAGAAACTGGATTGATTCCATTTCACAAGAACAGACAGAGCTTTAAAAGTCTGGCTCAAATATACTGTTTTTCAATAAGTATATGCTGGGCTCATAGATATACCATATGGTGATTGTATAACCTCTGTGGATTATGCAGTATCTGCTACCTCCTTCTCCAAGGCACGTAAGGTGGCAGGTGTTTTCTAAGATGCTTATGATAAAGAAATTGTGTCACCTTAATACTACCAGTTTCTCCTTCAGTATTGTGACTTCTTATGAAAACAAAGGACCAGGTGCTCATCCTTTTTAACTCCACATGGGAAAATCCCCACCAAATTGCCAAGGGTGAAAATTTGATGATGCACTGCTTTCTGTGGGAATTCAGATCAATTTCCTATGTCCCCAGAAGGTCACTGCAGGTCACAGCCACTGCAAGTGTTCAAACAATTTCCTCAAGCATCACGGTCAGAGGTAGCTGAATCTCTGCAAGTGTACCCAGGACATCTCTAGCTGCTTGTTGACAAGAGCTTCTAATATGAGAATGAAAAAAACATACCTTTAATACCTGTATTTATTTATTTCTCTGTTCTTTGAGCTGTAGGCTTACATGCCTGGTTATTTTCCTCATTGTGGACATACATAATTGAGGGAAGCAATGGTCAGAGCAGTAACTCCCATTTGTCCCCAGGGAAGTGTTCTCAGAGGGTACCGAATTAAAATGTTGGCAATGTGGCCAAATGGTGGAGACTGGCATTAATATTTAAATTTTTGCTTTGTCAGCAATGGCAACAGTAGTACCACTAGCAGTCTTGGCATTGTGGATCTGGAAATTTATCAGGAAAACATGCCCTCTTCTCCCATGATTAAGTAAGTAACTTAAAAACTGAAATGATGTTGAGAAACACTACTCTACCTTCATCTGAAAACTCATTTGTATCATCCAAGGTGCACCCAACCATGGATTTGACCATGTCCACACTGCTGTTCTAACCACATTCTTTGTTAATGGGAAAATGCATTTAAGGCTTCCCATCCAGGGAACAAGAATCTAAGATTAGAATTAGGTCCTCCTTCATTACCACCAGCTTCCTAGCAACACAGCTTAAAAGGGGTTTCATATCCCCAGCTTATAATATGAATGTTTTGGATGAATGTAATCAGTACAGTCAGAGGTTTCTCTTTATTCTCTCTGATGTCACACACAGAAGCAAAAGTCCATTTAAATTGGACCAAGCCAAATCACAGTGTTTTTCCCCAGAATCTGGCTTTTCCGTTACTTGCTTCAGGCATATCTCTCCCAAGCTTGCCTCCCAATTCCAGTCTGTTGCCATGAAAGGAGATGTGTGACTACCTGTCCAATGATTCTGCTACCTCAAAACATGAGGATATCTGAACTTACATGCAGCAGGATGCAGTAGAATAAAGGACCATTTAGAAAAATGATGCAAGAAATTTGGGTAAAATACCAAGAAATACCAGGGTAAGACTTCCCAAGCCTACATGTAGTCTCTCCATCAACTGAAATGAATGGCATCTATTGTTAGGTGGCTGTGTGTCCTCTTACTATTCGTGGGCATCTAGATTTCCAGAAAGAATGAAGAGTAGAATAAAAGTCTAATTGCTTTGTGAACTATTTCCTCAGTCCCCATTTGAAGTTAAAATGTTTTTAGAGTCAGTTGATCAGGTCTCTGGCCTATAGTTTTACTCCAAGGAGCAATCTTAATTTTTTAGCAATTCAAATTTGTCATTTAAACTTCCTCCCCCAGCTTCCTCCTAGACATTAAATAGAATGTGGACAGACACATGATTATAAGTTTCATCTTTTATCAGAAAGTAGAGCTTGGGAAAATTCCCTTGACCTCAATTTCACTCTTTTCTGAGCAAACATTCCTTTACCTATCTTTTCTCTTTTTGCTCAGCTCAATGGACCCAGAACCCTAAATCTTGTATCCTGGGAATGCAGAGATCACCGATGTTATCTAGAATCTGGCTCCACAATGACAAAAATTGCACTATATTCTTTTCCCATGTAATATCATTGATATTAGGAAATATCATTCTTCTCCAAACAATTAGGCATTAATCAAAGGACAAGGTATCTGTCAGTTTCAGATTCCTTTACTTTTACTCCCTTCACCTTACCAAAAAAATGGAAATGGATCTTACCAACCAAAGTCATAGAAAAGATAGGGAAATGTTTTTCAATCAATAAGAATTAGATTTTCCCATGCATCTTTGGCCTTCTCAGGTTCTAGCCAAGAAAGGTAAAAGATAAACATAACCCTATACACCACGAAAATACCATTCGTTTAAACCTTGTGCTGAGCCATACTGGCATTCGTCAATCAAAAAGCATTTTAACCGGTCTGATATATGCCACTGATTTTTGCAATTTAGACTCTGTAGTCCTTTGATTGACTTTTCCCTTACTTTAGATAAAAGCAGTGTAGAAGGAAGAAAGAAATGTTTTCCAAATTGTGAATTAAGTTTCTCTTCCTTCAATGCAATGGAAGAAGCAGATTATGCCAAGGTAATGTATGTACCTTTGGGTGTTTGGTCAGCAAAAATGAGTTACCCAAACAGAAAGGCTCAGCGACAGAAACAGGAAAACCATTTATAAAAATACAAATAAAAAATACTCTCTTCTGAAGAGCATCTGTGTAGAGTAGATAGGAAAAAAAAGTAGAACAGGGCATCTTTGTAATACCCAAAAGTCCCAAAGTCATATTTTTCTTCCCTTTATTTTTCCCCATATGGTAAAGTTTGCTAATAGTTCAGTAGTTATCCTTGCTACATAGGTCACCCGTCCTTGACCAAATCAGATTCAAAGCTCCTTCTCAATCTTCCCTGTGGTTACACTTTCCTCGAGGCAAACCTGGGAAGTCGATAGGGTGAGTTTCATCATCACCATTTTACATCTGAGACAGAGAGGGAGAAATGAGAAAGCTGTGATAACAAAGCAAGCCAGAGCCAGCTTCCAAGGCCTGATCTCTTTCCATTCTACTAGCGTTCTGCCTCTGACAGAACTACAGATTTCAGAGTTGGGAGGGACATCAACAAGAAAAGGGAGAAAGGAAGCCCACCATCTCATCTTCCATTGGCTAGCTCATTATTCCTATATGTTACCAACTGCATGTTGTTGTTTTTGCCCCTAAAGTGAACTTGTAGAAGAAAAGGAATGCCTTAAAGAACCATCAGAAAACAAAGAGGGTAAGACAAGGCGTCATAATTTAACACAAAATTGGCTGTATTTTTTGCCACTGAAAACCTGGTAAATCTGTACTTGTGTCTACACCCAGAGTGTGCTTCCAAACTGTCTACTGGAACAGCCAGCTGCCAAAGGAATCTCTTGGTGATAAACTTTGATCTGGAGCCAGAGTGCCCTGATGCAGAACTTCGTGCCACGCTGCAATGGATAGCAGCCTCAGAACTTGGAATTTCCACCATCTACTTTAAGAAATCTCAGGAAAACAGAATTGAAAAGGTATTTTTCCAGGTTTTTGGATAAGGTTCCCCCCAAAAAGTTGGGTTTTAATAACACCAGAAATACAATGAAAGCTCAGTAAATATCATACATTATTTTGGCCTTGGCTATTTTGGCCCTTACAGATTATTTTATCTACTCCATTCATTTTACTAAGGATGTATCTTAGGTTTCCAAGAGGTGAAGGGTGGCCCCAGGGTCTAACATAGGGACTCACATATAGCTAAATGCAAAATGTTTAACAAATTGAATTGGTTTGTATAAGATCACACAGCTAATTAGCTGCAGAGCCAAAATCTGCATCCAGGTCCTCTGAGTCTAAATCTAATGCTATTTCCAACACAACATCCTAACTCCTTCACATGGGAAACCTTATATGTCTATAGCAGGTCATATATCTCTGGCAGGACAACGCAGTTCATTTTATCCTTTGATCCCAAAATTGACCAATTCTGAAAAACCTCTTCCCTTGTCTCTATAAGTCTAGTGTCTGGCACAGAGCAGGCAATTAATAAATACTTATTAAACTGAATTCTTCTGCTCTAAAGTGCTGCATTCCCCATTATGTCATGAAAAATGTCTTGATCTCTTTCATCATGGAACACAAAAACTTACAAGAGACCACAACTGCCCGTGGTATATTTTAAGGACGTGATTCAATTGTTCTGTTAAGTGAGAAAAAGTGTGAAGAGCTTTTGTTATAAATGTGCTAATATTGGGAACCAGCACAAGAGGCTGTTTCTCAAGGACAAAATGATAACTTTTTTAATTCACAACCAGGGAGGGCTATGTATCAGGGAAGACTTTCATAGGATCTCAGATTCATTGTGTCTCCTTGGTACACAGAAGGCCACAAAGCTGGGAAATATATCCTTAACCCGAGGAATCCAAAACTTTAATTCCCCTTGTTGTAATCTAAGACCAGGCTCTACAGGATCTGCACTGTTAGTATAATGCTATAATACAGAGCCAATAGTGTACATCACAATATCCCACATATCAAATGTACTGAGTAGTGTTTGAAAACATGTCAAGAGATTATTTACATTATTTTATAGAAGAGCACAACTCACATGTAAACGAATTTGACCTAAATTCCAAAAGATCTCAAAAAGGAAAAAAAATTCTTTATTAGCAAATTGCTAACATTAAAATACACAATGCACAAGTTGGATATTACTTTTCTCCACCTTCAATCCCTACTCTTCCTTACCATCTTTCTTAACTCTAATGGTTTAACACTCTCCATACTACTTACTAGCTCAAGGTGGGATTAAAAGGAAGATTATAGGAGTAACACTGGACAAAATAAGAGTTCTCTTTCTCATGTTTAGCGTCTCCTGAATCCCATGATTCCCTCCTCCAGTACCCAGTGCTCCCACAATACCCCAATGATTTCCTCAACCTCGTTTTCAGTACCCCACGCTCCACGCTTTTCATGGCTCTCTTCCTCCTATCAAATTATGTCTCCTGGGTTCCATTCTCCTTCGGCTGTAACCTCTGATTTCACAGTGACAGACAACAGACCAGTGAATTGTCTCCAAACTCCACCACCTAAGCATCTGTTGATCTTCCTGAAGGAGAGCCCAGTGTAGAAGAGCAAGCCAATCACACTATCACTGCCCAGTGTAAGAGCCAAGTTGAGAGAACTGAACACACATACAGTAAGAAAGTATGCTCATCCCTCCCTGTGGCTCACTTGTCTAAAGAACAAATATGAACAAGTTACATGGTTGATTCTTTCAAGCCCCAATTCCCCAACTAACCCATGGGCAAACTGTAACAGTAGTGAGAAGTATAAAATGCATCACCTTGGTTTTTAAAAAAGCACAGCTTTAGTCATAACAATTTTTTAAATGACACCATGGAAAATTCTAATTGCAACTGTCTTATATACTCCTGCATCACCCTCACAAAAGCAATTGTCCCTTTAGCAACCCGGATAAATAACTTATCATTTATTGTCTTAGGACCATCTCTCCAAAGCATTCTATCCCCAAACATGCCAAGGGCTGAGACTGTCATCTTTTAGAGTTCCTCAAAGCCTACCAAGGCAAAATTATACATTAAGATAGAGAACTAGAAAGGGAAGGAGAATGGAAAAATGAAGTCACTTGCCCAGGTAGAAAGTGCCTTAGCTAGAATTTGAACCCAGGTATCTGACTCTTTTATTACACAGTGAGCTGCACATATAGTGGCAACTCAAGATCATCAACCACAGCTTATGTTGCAAGCACTGTAATGTCTAAGTCAAACAAAGTGCTAAGAGAGTTCTTGGCATCCTTCATCATTCAGCAGTGCATTTTAGAACCTCATTAATTCTGATTGTTTTTTAATTATGTGAGTTATTAATTGGCCATTGTCAGGTACCAAGGGAGTGAAAAGAGAGCATTATCACTTGCTACCACAGATGTGTTACAGAAGGGCGACAGCTCCTCATTAGTTCCTCATCAGCCCTGATAAGGTGGCAGAAATTTCTAAGCCAAAGTCAGAAAAGGTCATTTTCATGTAACTAACTCCCATCACATATTCCCTCATTGTCTTTTTTATCTTGGCTTTTAACTCCCTACCAACTACTTTTGTTCTATCTTTTCCAATTTCAGAATCATTCTACTTGGCAAGAAAAAAGAAGCAAAATAACTGTTGAGCAAGTCATTGATTTAGAGCTAGAAAGTATCTCAGAGGCCATCTAGTCTAAAGGGGTTAAGTAACTGGTCTTAAGTTCATGGGTAGTAAACATTAGAAGTAGGATCTGAACTCAGGTCCCAAGGGTAATGCAGGTAAATGCATCAAGGTCCTCTTTCTACAAATGCAGTTCACCCTTCCACCATTATCCATTATCATCATGCCATCCAGAATGATCATTATGTTTAGTTCTTTCTGCTCCAAATTGCTTTAAGGAAAAAAAAAAAGAAACCTTTCCTTTGTTTTGTTTTTTTACATTCCTTACCAGCCTTAAATACTCCCTGCTGTCTTTCCCCTACCTCTAGCTTGCTTTAAATTCAGGGACATGCAAATTCCTACAGAACTTTATAGAAGAGAAAATGTGGTATAAAGGAAAGCCTACTGAACACAGAGTCAGAAGCCTGTTACACTTAAGTTCTTCCATTTTCTGCCTGTGTAGCCTTGAGAAATCCCTCTGATCATCAATTTACTTCTCTATAAAATGAAGGGGTTAGACCAGATTAGAGGTGTCAATCTGTACAACACTTCTGAGTGCAGCCTTAGCAATCTTCTAATATCTTCTCTTGCTTCCATCTTTTATACTTTAGGTTGTCAATGAGCTCCCCTGTAAATTCTCCTTAACCTCTAGACAAAACTCCCTTTTCTTTCTCTTTATAATTGTTTCTTTTTGCACCTTCAGCTTCTAGGCTACTTCCCTCACAGGCCATAGGATCCTACCTCTCTAATACTGGATAGCAAATAGAAAGGGAGGTCAATGGAAATGAGAATACAAAATGTGGCTGGTCATGCCGGCTATTAAGACAAAGTCAATCAAGTTAACAGGAGCTGAATATTAGGTTTTAATTAATAAAAAAGATGCATTTCAATCAATATTTTACCAAACATGATTTATTTGAGAATATTTATGGGAATATTATTTTATATGCACTGCTAAAAAAAGATGTTATACCTTCCCCTCTCTCCATGTATGTTATCTGAAAATCATAAACATAATTTAAACCACCTTTGGTCACATTTCCACATGACAACATGCTAAAAGTGGAGCTATCAGCTTTTCTGCTGGATTCTGCAGTTGACCCTGTTGATAAAATGCACCAAGAAGAATAGATCTTGTCCTATGTAAATACCATTCTTCAGTTGCACGCATTAATTATATGCTTCTAAAGTGCTGAGTAAGGGTTAGAATTGGGCATGCAAATAGCAGGTAGCTCTCTAAGATCTGCTTGACAAAATATTTGCTCTTAAGGATTCATATGCTGTTACACGTGGAGATACCTGATTAGTTATTGATTGTGACACTGAAGGACAGGAAAAAACCTGGTTTTCATTTTTTGATGCAGAGAAAAGATAAGGATGGGTGCCTGCCAAGCAAGGCTCATTATTAAAATGCCAGAGAACAGCAATGGGCAGATGTCATGAAAGATTTGAAGGCAAGTGCTCAGTAGAGCACCAAGACCCTTGGCTATAAGAATAAGCAGGAAATGTCCTTGACCTTCAAATCCTGATTCCTCAAATCACTTACGCCATCTTTATTTTTACAAAAGAAATCAATAAACCTCTCTGTTTATCAGCCTGCAGGTGTTTCAAGGTTAGAGTCGTCCAAGATTAACCACTATAGTCTACTGAGCTCATTACTTTTGTGTGCTAATACAGCCTTGAAATCTGCCATATCAGGAAATTAGCTTGAAAATTCAAGAACAAAAAAGAAAGAAAGAAAGAAAGAAAGAAAGAAAGAAAGAAAGAAAGAAAGAAAGAAAGAAAGAAAGAAAGAAAGAAAGAAAGAAAGAAAGAAAGAAAGAAAGAAAGAAAGAAAGAAAGAAAGAAAGAAAGGAAAATGGGGCAGCTAGGTAGCACAGTGAGTAGAGCACCGGCCCCGGAGTCAAGAAGACCTGAGTTCAAATCCAGCCTCAAACACCTGACCCATTTACTAGCTGTGTGACCTTGGGCAAGTCACTTAACCCCAAATGCCGTGCCTTTCCCCCCTTCAAAAAAAGACAGAAAATTCAAGAACCTTGGGAGGAATTCAAAGGCCAAGCCTTCATCCCAAAGGGCTCTGTATCACAGAAAGGGAGCAACAATACTTCAAGTTCACACAGTATTTACAAGTTTTCAAAATGCATTCCACACAACCCTGCCATAAGCCAAGACTTTCTTTTAAATACTTGGATTTTTGTAAAATTTGGTAGAAACAGTATTTCAAATCATAGTCATCAGAAGTACCTGGTTATCAAAAAGTCACACCATTACTTGGCATCTCTGGCACCTTCAGCTTTCTATGCTTCATCTGCACTGGCACCATCGTATTCTGCAAGGTTTTTCCAGTCCGTGCTGGCGTTCGCCTTTATTTCTCTTTGGGTAACCCCTCTCACTTCTTTGGTTTTAGGTTCTGCCTTTGAAGTTGTGCCAGGTGAAGCAGAAACTGTTTATCTCTTCTGTGTTTCATTCTTAACCTTAGTCTTATGTCCCTCAGCATCTCCTTCACCCTGAGATCTGTTTTGCATTCATGAGTTTGTCATGTATTATTATCCCTATTTTGCAGATGAGGAAACTGAAGGTCTGGGATATAAATGATTTGCTCATATTTACTCAGTCAGTAAATGGCAAGACAAGTCTCCTGACTCCAGATTCAGTGCTCTACTACATTGAATAGCTTCATCAGCCAATATTAAGTTGTTTAGAGTAACGAACTCTTATAGCAACTGCTGTGGAGACAGTTCCATAACTCTAGGCTGCCGGCACAATCCTGTTTTCATAGCAAGCCACCAGAACCAGGGGCCCAGTCAGTGGGATCCCGAATATTGATACATGGAAAGCACCCATCCATGACTGCTCCAGAAAACACCTAGCAATCCATGTAACTCGAGGCAGAGACATGAGTTCAGGGAAAGTTCTCCAGAATCCATGTTTTTCCCCTCCTTTAATCTCCCTCTACACCTCCCACTGTTTGCAATGTAGTAATGATCCACAGGAAGGAGGTAGGAAGGAGCTGATTTCCTTAAGATACTAGAGAGATGATAGATTCGGGGAGGGGGGGCGGGAGAGCGAGAGAGAGAATCAGACAGACAGAAGGATGAATAGATAAGTGGATGAATGAATGAATAAATGGATAGAGAGATGCAAAGTGAGATGATAGTTAGCTAGATAGATTATAGATGATGGATAATGAAGATATACACATACATACATATACACACTCATCCTATAGCCCCACTGGCATTACAAGACATGTTACATGTCACCAAGACAAAGATTGGAACAATTCATACTCTTTTGGCTGGCTGCCTTTAAATTCCAGAATTCTATCTCTTTCTTTCCGCAATAGCAAAAGTGATTTACAGGGCCTTTATGAACCCAACTAAGTAAAGAATCTAGATTATTCCCACAACTTTCTCTTTGTAGCCATAACTACCTGGGACAACTTTTCGAATTTGATTTTTGTATACAGAAAAGAGAAACAACCCAAAAGGTAGAGAAGAACTGATGGCTGTATCTGTTGTCATGCAATACTTTTATTAAGTCAAAGAAGATCCGATAAGTAATTGAATCTAATGTTCTGCTTCCTTACAGTTCCTGGATGTTGTGCAGCTAGTTCATCAGAAAGCCTGGAAAGTGGGTGACGTATTTCATGCAGTGGTCCAATACTGCAAGCTGCAAGAGGAGAGAAAGGAGCTGAAACCAAGCCTCTTTGACTGGCTCCTGGGGTTGGGATAAGGCAGCTGTCCCCGTAAAGTCTTTTCATCTTTTATTCCAGCTTAGGTTACAGTGGTTTGTGCAATGCTATAAGTTTTCCTATAACGTTAGCAGAATTATAAAAAAAAAATCTGCTCCTAAAGTGTGTGACATACAGATATGCTCAAAAGAATAAAGAAATAAAATGGAGAAGTTTTTATTCATCATTAGAACCTGTGGGAGAGTTTTGGAATATTGTGCTTTAGAACATACTGTATCAAAAGAGAAACTCTTCTTTGCTCTGATATAGGTAAGCTTGTGAATAGGCTTGAACCAAATGAAGATTGCTGTGGCTACATATTTTTTTAATACAATGTCGTGGAATATCTTTTACTTACAGGAATCAACTGAAAATTAATATTGGTCCAAAAAATTTTGTAAACAATGGTATCAATTTCATGTAACCTATATGTAGTAGTCATTCAGAAGGTAAGCAAACCACAGGAATGCTTAAGAAATGATAGCAGAAATTCTAGGTCCCTGTTGGGCTCAAAGAGACAGCAAGGTGTCACAGTGGACCGGCACAGGCCTGGAGTCAGGAAGACTCATCTTCCTGAATTCAAATCTGGCTTCAGACACTTACTAGCTGTGTGACCCTGGGCAAATCACTTAACCCTGTTTGCCTCAGTTTCCTCATGTGTAAAATGAGCTGGAAAATGAAATGGCAAACCAATCCAGTATCTGTGCCAAGAAAACCCCAAATGGAATAACAAAAAGTTGGACATGACTGAACGACTGAACAAGAACAAAATTACACTCAAAATGTTGTCTGTCTCAGATCTATCTTAGTAGACCTTACCCAAAATATTTCCAAGGCTTCCACTGAGACATTCCTGTTTCTTCAGTTAATCCACTCAACAACTCCTGCCCTTCCTCTAAAGCAACTGAAAATTCTGTAATTATAAAAATGCCAGTTTTCAGGGTAAAATATTGACTTCTCTAAATAATTTAACACTGATTATATAATCCCTATTTTAAGAAGAACATACTAGAAAAAAATGCTTTGAGAAAAATCACTTCAGAGTTTCATATTATTTTGACCTCTGAACTTAGTGGCTCATTTTGAATATGAATGTTTTAGAATAGTATGCTACATTGTATTACTACTACCAAGACATTCACGTGACTGGTGTAATATCATATGCTAGCACTGACATGACCAGGTTGTAGCACAAGATTAATTATTCACTGTCCTGACTCTGCCAAAGACATTGGCAACAAATTCAGGGTAAAAAAAAATTCTTGTCATCTTTAAAGAGTTTAGAAAACAGACTTGCTACCATGGAAAACAACAGTGCCATCTTCCCACAATAATGTTATTACACAACAATATTTCTGCCTCTGCTCCAAAATACTCCCTACCTTTTATTTTCATGCTCAAAGTTTCTCAAAGGAATTCTTCAAAATATTCTCCTTTTGTGCTTTTTTTTTAGATTCTGAAATTTCTGAATTTGCAGATTCTGAAGTTTAAAATAAAGGATAAAAAAGGAGCTATCAAAATTATTACCCTGAGACTCATTTCTATCCAAGCCCACGCTGAAATGGCCAAAAAGGTTCCCTGCCTGCCATTCTTTCTCCAAAGCATCTTTTCCTTAGCTAAACGGGCTTCAAAGGCCCATTTAGATGATCCCAGATGATTCAGATCATAAAAATCACACTATGCCCAATGTTCAAATCAAAACTGAACCAACATACTTTGTCCAAACGAAAAGTACTTTGCCCTATTAAATAGAAGGGATGGTTTTTTTTCTTTTTCAGACTAACTCTTAATAATTGTATGTAGCCTTTATTGTGATAGAATAAATGTTTACTTATCTTACAAAGCACAAATTATATGACTGGACTGTAAAATGTGATGCTGTTAAATATGTTGTAATTTTGTTGCAAATTAATCAGAAATAAATTTAGGTTACAGAATTTGGCATCTTTGAGGAGTGTTTTTCTTCTCTAAAATAACACACGTTTTTTCATATGGGAAATGGTACAAAGATGTGTACTGGTTAAAAAAAAAACACTAGACAGAAGAGTCACAGTTAAGTCTGGGTTTGAATCCACACCACTCCTCACTTTATCATTTACTGTGAATTCTTGAGGAAATCACTTTACTTTTCTGGGTTTCAGTTTCCTCATCTATACAATGAGCCAGATGAGTATTAAGGATCCTTCTATTTCTAAAATTCCATCAGTCTATGAATAGCTCATACTGCAAAGCTTTGGCATCTTACCCTGTTACTCTGGGGAAAAACACAATTTGTTGATAATAAATAAATGTTTCTCCACTAACATTCTTTGGTAGGACCTGTAGATTTGATCCCTTGGTAAGAGCATTCAGATGTACTTTTTATTATGTCTTCTGTCAGCTACCAAAGGGCTCTTAACAGTCCTTCAGTGTCCTGATGTGCTTCGGTGCCCATGTTCTGGGCTTTCTTCTTTAATGGACATTTCTATGACAGCACAAGGTATTGTGGGATAGAAGAAAAAACATGGGATTTGGAGTCAGAGGATATTCAAATTCCAGAGCTTCTATTGGGTGGTTATCAACCAGGATTTTGTGGACTGGAGGTCTGGATACCTAGGATATTTTTTTTGAATCTAACAGAACAAGTGCCCTGTGACTTTGGGTGAGTTACTGCCCTTCCCCTGAAAGAGATGGACAAGCAAACTTCTACAATCCCTTCCATTCTGGGCAATAAATTTTGGTCATATTTAAATGAAACTTTTTATTAGCATTTGATTAAGTAGAGAAGAAAATATGGCCTAAACTTTTCCAACTGCCAGGCAACAGAGCCTTCCTGATTATCTCAGATGACTCCCCTCTACATGCTCTAAAAGCTAATGCAAGTTTTGTATATCCCCTAGTCATGGCACCCTGCATACAGTAAGTGCTTAAAAAATATTTGCAATTTGATGTTTTTTCCTTTCATCTGTAGCATGCTACTCTGATGACAACAATAACTAAAAATCTCCCTAACATTCTGTGGTGATCTTCCCTCTGGACAACAAAGCATTTCTTCAATAAGAATTTAAATCAATCAATTAACAAACATTTATTAAGTCCTTACTATGTGGAGGAAGGGAGTAGGGAGAGTGGCAGCTAGGTGATGCCATAGTGCACACAGAGCATTGGGCCTGAAGTCAGGAAGCCCTGAGTTCAAATCTAAACTCAGACACTTACTAGCTCTGTGACACTGGGCAAGTCACTTTACCCTGTTTGCCTCAATTTCCTCATGTGTAAAAAATGAACTGGAGAAGGAAATGGCAAACAACTCCAGTATTTTTACCAGACACAACTGAAACGACTGAACCACAACAACATATGCCAGACACCATAGTAAATATGAGGATACAAAAACAAGAATAAAGCCTTTCCTCAGGAACCTTACAGTTTATGTGTTGTATAACTAGTACAAATTCCCCAACTTTTACTATTCTGTCCACTAGTTACCCTACTGCTCCCAAAGAACAAATCTTTTCATGTTTCTATACCACTATTCTCCACCATCTGTCCTAAACACAGTCCTGGAAAGAAATTTCAAGACTCACTCTTTCCTAGTCAACAACTCTCAGGACCTCTCAACAGAAGGCCGGTCCATGTTGTGGTATGCTAAACCTCACTTAGTGAAACAAATTACTTTTCTTGGGCTAAAAGGCAGTGTTGCAAGAGCATTTGCAAGCTCGTAGGCTGGGAAAAATTCCTACCCTAATAAACATGTAAATCTAACAAAATAACTTCTATGAATTGATACCATTAGTGACATACTCTCTAGACTAACTTCCACCTGGTCTGTCTTCATCTTATATGTTCTGATTTCTGTGCCATTCCACAAGCTTTTATTAAGCAGGTATGTGCTAAGCACTGGATACCAGGAAAGTCAAAAACACATTTTCTGACCTAGAAGAGCTCACATTCTAAAGGGGGAGACAATATCCAAGTGCAGTGTAAATACGTACATAAAATAGATACAGCATAAACGTAATCCACCTCTATCAGAAAGTAAGCTCCTGCAGGTTGGGAATTCTTTTGTTTTTTCTTTGTTCTCCCAAGGCCATAGGACCATAGATTTAGTACAAGAAGGAACATTAGAGCCCATTTTAACAACAATGCTACTTGCTACTACTGTGGCTGTGTAAGACCAGTAACACCAGCACACAGGAGGTCTGCTAGCACAGATTCTTTGACCTGCTTTTCTAAGGAAAGCAACTTTATGGGGTTTACACTCTCACTTTAATTAAACATACATACATCATTCACTTAGTTCAGAAGGAAAAGACAACACCCTGAACTTGAGAGAGAATACAAACAGAAATTACAAAAACAGCAAATGACACAAACCAATCTATCCATGGCAATACATACATAGTTACGAGAGAGAGAGAGAGAGAGAGAGAGAGAGAGAGAGAGAGAGAGAGAGAGAGAAAGAAGCAACATCTGGGTTTTTCAAAGCTGGGGGGCTTCTTAACAACAGCTACCCAGAGTCTCCTCTGGTCAAATCACAAGACACTCTTCCAGTGAGTAAGCCCCAAGAAAAATGCTGACCTCAGTGTATATATACACTTCTTGGGGCCAGAGGGAATCACTACCATGTGACTCAAACTCGTGCTATTTAGGCTTTCTTGTGACTTTAGCAGGTCATCAAAGTCTCAAGCAAGACTCAATCAAAGGCACGCAACCGCCTTAGTGCTGAGAAGCACTCAAACGAAAAACAGCAAAAAGTCCCACCCGGCTTGGCACTACCCTTGTGAAATTCCTCATCCCCTTTCCCCATTTTATGGATAAGGATACTAAACTATAGAGAAATTAAGCATTTTGCCCAGGGTCACCTCACTAGCGTATGCAGTGGCAATGAACTCAGGTCTTTCTATCTTAAACACAGTGCCTGGAACATACAAAGGGAAAGTTGATTGATTGCTACTATGATTCATACTAAGACCAAAAATCCAAAGCAACACAAATTTCCACCAATAGCGCAAGGCTTGACATTATAGTAAGTGCTTAACAAATGGCTGTAGACGGACTGAACGAGGCTACAAAACCACCTCTCCTAGGGCCCCACTGGGCTGGCTTACTGGACCATCAGCCCCAAACCCAGCAGGGGCGCAAGGAGAAAGCCTGCAGCGCTAACACTGGTTTGGGGGTCCAGACAGAAAAGGGGAGGGAAGGCAGCGGTTGCTCTGCCCATTAGAAAAGAGGGTGTTGGGGTGGAGGGTGACCCACCCCTCTTTCCCTTTGAGGAAGAGAGGGATGGAGAGAGCACCTAACAAGAGGGGGGGGGGGAAGGAAAATAAAGAGAGAAATGAGAAAGAAAAGGAAAGAGAAAAGTGAGAAAGTGAAAGAAAATGAGAAAGGGAAAGAAAGAAAGAAAGAAAGAAAGAAAGAAAGAAAGAAAGAAAGAAAGAAAGAAAGAAAGAAAGAAAGCAAGAAAGAGAAAGAAAGAAAGAAAGAAAGAAAGAAAGAAAGAAAGAAAGAAAGAGGGAGAGAGGGAGGGAAAGGGAGACAGAGACAGAAAGAAAGAAGACAGACAAGTTTGGGAAAGAGCCCTAAGGATGCGCCAGCACTAGTCTCAGGAGCGGAAGGAAGGGTGAGCAGGTGGACAGAGTAGCGAGACCCGGCTGCAAACTGCTCTGGGTCCTTTTGAACCAAATTCGCCTCAGTTCCGATTTTACCTTCCGACCAACTTCCGCCCTGCTGTCACCACCCCGTCTGCGCCTGCGCCCGCACCAGAAGTCTGTTTTCAGATTGGCCGGAAATGACGTATTGAAAATCGATTCCCTACGGACGGCCTAGCCGGAATTAAAGTCCTCATGGGCGGTGCCATCTGGGTAGCCCGCCCCGGGAGGTACGGATCCTGAGGAAAGTCAAAATCCTCTGGTGCTTTTGAAACGTGCTCGCCTGTCCTTCGGCCGCTACGCCATGAGCTCGGGAGTGCGGACAGAGCCACTGCCTGGGGACCCCCCGGTGTCGATCCCGGGGGGCCCCTACTCTGTGATAGTGCTGCTGCGGGGCTACTCGGAGCCGCAAGGGGCCAGGGGCGCGCAGAGGGCTGGCGGCTCCGTGACGCTGGTGCTGCCCACTGCGTGGAAGCCGTGGGGCGCGCGTGGAGAAGATGCCGCGGTGCCGGACACGCAGACCGCCCTGGAGCAGGCTGGCTCGGGCCCCGTGCTAGTGGATACAGGAGGGCCCTGGGCTCGAGACGCCCTGCTGGCCGCGCTGGCTGCGCACGGCGTGGCACCAGACTCCGTGACCCTGGTGGTGGGCACCCACGGCCACTCGGACCACGTGGGCAGCCTGGGACTGTTCCCGCGCGCCGCGCTCCTAGTCTCCCACGACTTCTGCCTCCCGGGGGGCCTCTACTTGGCCCACGGGCTGAGCGAGGCGTGCCCGCTGCGCCTGGGCCCGGGCCTCGAGGTGTGGGCCACGCCGGGCCACGCGGGCCGCGGTGACGTCAGTGTGGCGGTGGCCGGCACCTGCCTGGGCACAGTCGTAGTGGCGGGAGATGTGTTCGAGCGCGAGGACGACGGCAACACGTGGTGGCAGCTCAGCGAAGACCCCGTGGCTCAGGAGCGCAGCAGGCAACGGGTGCTGGCGGCTGCAGACGTGGTCGTGCCCGGGCACGGCGGACCTTTCAGGGTCCTTAAAGAGCCCGTAGCCGACTCGGTGTATTGACCGGGGAGTGATTGTTACAAGCATAGGCCCAGGATCAGGCCCTGGTAGGGAGCCGAGCCGTGCTGAGAAGCCTCCCAGGCCCGGACCACCAGATGACCCAGAAGAACCCACCCCCCCACCCCCCCGGGGCCATGCGATCGGGACGGCTCTCAGTGCTGCAGACCCCTGCTCGCTAAGCTCTGCTTTAGCAGAGGGAAATCTACACTTTCATCTCTGAGTTATGTTCCTCACTCCCGAAATGACTGGAATACCTACCAGCCTGCCAGATCAAACACAATAAAACATGGAAAACTTATCCAAACATAACGCCTTAAGCAAATGTCAGACCTTCATGTTGGCAGAAACAATAAATGACTGGGAAAACCTGGGCCTCTTTTGCACCTACCTGGATTCGAGGTTGCAGCTGTGGGCGCGAGTCAGTGGGTATGCCTTTCTCAATATCTGGGTGCTAGTTTTTTTTTTTTTAAATAAATTTCTTATCTTTTGTTTTTACATTGATTAAATACCTCCTTGTATCTCTCCCCAGCCCCTTAAAGAGAGCCTCGCATAGAACAAACATTTTTTTCTCTAAGAGAAAAAAGCAAAACTGACCAAAAAAAAAAAATCTGACAACATATGTAAGATACCCATGGAGCATACCCCTCCCCTGACCAACCTCTCTGAAGGGCTTGGGGGGAAGTATCTTCTCATTTCTTCTGGGACCAATTTTATACTTCGTAATTTTGCTTGTGTTTCATTTTTTATTGTTTTCTAATTACTTTTCTTTCCACTTACATTGTCGTGTATGGTCTTTGTTCTCTACATCACTGCCTCCATTCATGTAAATCTTTCAATCTGTATTCATAATTTTTTACATTCTTGAAGTAATACTTCCACATTCATCCATCACAATTTGTTTATCCTTTCCCCAGTTGATGGATATCTACTTTGTTTCCAATTCCTCCATATTTTGGTACATATGGGATCTTTTTGTCTTTTATCAATGACTTCCTTAAGTCATATGCCTAGGAGTAGAATCCCTGAGTCAAACATTATAAATGTTAGCCACTTTCCATCCAGGTGTTCTTGCCCACTGTCTTTCCAAAGAAAAAAAGCCCAAGCATCCCAGACCTAAGTTCCTTGAATCTTTCTGTAAAGATCTTTGAGGAAATAGTAGCTCCTGGATCCTAAATACATCCCCTGATATTATTATATCACATCTTTTTTTGACACTAAATCTGATCTGGATAATACCCCTAGTACCCTTCCCCAGGAGCAAAGTAAATACTTGAGAGCAAGGATCAACTAATTCCGAAAACAGACTAATGAGCTCAAGGGTACTTGGTGGTGCTTCTCCCCCTTCCAACCTCAGCCCCAGCTAAAGAATGTTGTGCCCCAGCTGAGTCCTCAAGTCTGATGAGATAAAATACTGTTACCCTAGTCAACTTTCTAACAAAGAGAGTGTCTGGAATCCAAGTCCAGCTTTTCTTGCCCTTAATGTGTTCAGTGGAGGCAGACAAAGGAAAGAAACAGGCTTGCCTTACTGCAAACATCTAGATGAATGTCGAGTATGGCTGGTTTGGTGGTTGTGAGCCGAACACCTACAAGTCAGGGCAGCAGAGAAGAGAAGGCAGCATGGAGGAACCAACAGAGGTAGAGGGTGGGCCAGTTGCTGCTATACGTTAACCTATATTCGGTGTTGGCCACCTTGATCCCCACTATGAGTGTGAGAAGAGCATGGGCTAGCCTCACCATAACTTCCCAGTTTCCTACCAATCGACAGGTGAAGATGTGTGAAGAGAAGATGATGAAATAGGGATCCAGGTCAAGTACCACCACGGCCCCTGTACCCCCTGCCAACCCCACTCCTGGTTTCAGAGTCCAATAAACCCACACAAGTATGGACCAGGCCAACCACTGAAACACCCTTAGCACTTCAGTGCCATCACTGGAACTGCCTAACAGGTTACGTGCAGACAGATGGTCTTCAGGAATAGGAATTAAGAAGAAAGAGGGGGGAGGGGAGAAGTCAAGAACACCCAAACAGGCTATCCTAGCATGTACCCAACACATTCTCATTCCACTTTTCTATAGGCTGTTTACTCCAACCCACAATATTCTCCCTGTTCTTCTCTACCCGTCTACATCCTTCAAATTCAGATCATGATAATAGTTTTTGTTTTTATCTTATAGGGCACAACTATCAACCTTGCTGGTTAATTTTTTAAATTAAGAAAAAGACTTCAGTCACAAACCTCGTGAGCCCCCTTCACTCCAGCAGGTGTTGATGCTGCCAACAAATAAGAAAAACCACCTCCCTTCTATTTCTTTCTGCCCTTTGTAAAAATAAAATTCCATGGACCCCTTTGAAATAATCATGTCCAAATTTGCCCTCTGTGTTCTGCTCCTTGAAGTCCTTGTACAGTCTGCCTCAAGCTCCCTAACTTGCACACATTTTCATTGAAATGAACGGAGTCTCACTTTCACTGCCCTTTTATTGGGGAGTATTCCCTATTAACTAACTCTTCTATAGCTTGCCTCTTCCTGCCCCCCGCAACCCCGCCTTTGTCCAGTGAGTGTATTTGACATTATTTCGTTGCTTCTTTTCTCCCCCTTTTCTGCTTCAGACCCTGACAAAAACAGGATGGATGACAGGAAGAATCAGGTGCACAGAGAACAGTTCCAGCAGTGTGACCACTG
Source organism: Phalanger gymnotis (assembly GCA_028646595.1). NCBI lineage: Eukaryota > Metazoa > Chordata > Mammalia > Diprotodontia > Phalangeridae > Phalanger > Phalanger gymnotis. The sequence goes on from CM053626.1 coordinate 43,632,578, forward strand.
TGCAGTTGGACCAAGAGAGGGAAATACTCTGGTCCGTATCCCACAGGCAGAGGAAAGGGAGGGAACGGCATTTATTAAGCACCTGCTGTGTGCCGGACGCTGCTAAACAAGTTATCATCTCTTCGGATCTTCACAACAACCCTGTGAGCCAGGTGCTATCAGAGAGAAGTTGCTGTGCTCAGGGTTTAGCACTGGCCAGTATGGACTGTGAACTGAGAAGCGTGAATGGTGGTTGATACAAGGAGTCCAACCCTCCCACAATTGTGCCCTCCCCTATATGTCAGCACCCCCTCTGGCTTCTTACAACTCTGGGCTCACTTAGACTCAAAGACCCTCATGAATTATGCAAGAGAATCACTAGTTCAGGAGGAAGACTTGTTGAACAATTTTCAGGTTTATTTTTCTAAAGCCCTGGAAGAAAACCTTTTGTATACCCCATTAATCCAAGTGCCTTCCATCCCATGTCCAAATAAAGATTGAGAGGTTTTCCTTCATGCCCCTTGAAAAGAAGACAGAAATTGCTATTTCTGAGATAGAATGGTTCTAAGTGATCCCAGGTGAACTTTCATATTAAATGAAATGAATTCATCTTCCCAGTGCATGGGTGACATTTGTGAAGGGTACTTTGTCATGCAGTTTCAAATAATATGGCCATTTCGGAGGAGCCCCATGGTGTGTGGGGGAGGGGAAAATCAGCAGTCCACATTGTGACCTTTATGAAGCCAATAGAAATTCCTAATTAAAACTGGGCTATTTCTTCATTTGTTTCTTATATCTGCCTACCTCTTAAAAATATAAGAAATTTGTAATTTAGTGAAAGGAGAATCAACTGCAAAATGAGAAGTCTGGGTTCTATTTTTTTGCACCTTTGTGACCTCAGAATATTCACTTAACCTTTGGACTTCAGTTGATATGCCTATAAAGCAAAGTGTTTGAACAGATGTCCTCTAAGGTGCCTGCTAGGTTTACATTTATATTTTTGTGCCTGTGCCTGTAAGTGTGAGGCAGATGATATCAACACAAGGCACTAATGTAAAAAATTTAATTATCTGGATCCATAGGTCTTAAAGTCACACCACGCGCGCGTGTGCGCACACACACACACACACACACACACATCAAAAGGTTGGATAAGGCTCACTCTCGATTTAAAGCACCATGAGACTTTATCCCCAATGGTTTCTTTGTTTCTGGTTCTTTGAAAGACTCAGAAGAAATACCTTGCCATAGTCACCCAGCTAAGAAAGTGTCAAAAGCAAGATTTGATCCCAGGTTTCCCCAGACTGCAAGTCTTCTTTTCAGTAAACTCTTATTTCAAGGATTGTCTCAACAGAGGTATATTTCAACTCAACATTTACACCAGTGGGAGGGAATACAGGTACATAAAAGAGTAAATACAAAGTATACACAATATAATAAAGTACCAAAAGTAATGAAAAGCAATTTCAAGACAGAGTACTAAAAATGGGGGTGGGGGAGCGGTTTTTTAACATGTGAGGTGGTGCCAGATCTGAGCTCTTTGAAGGACGCTTGAGATTTCATGAGTGGTATGATGTTTACTATCTTCAGGTGTTTGAAGGGCTGCAAGTAGAAGAGTGATTATGCTTGTGGAAGGAAAAGGAAAGTGGGAAGGGAATAAGCATTTATTAAGTGTCTACTGTGTGCCTTAATGGTGCTAAATGCTTTGCAAAAATTATCTCGTGGGCTCCCTTAAGAGGTATTGAGTTCCTGACTACTGAAAATCTTCACCTGAAGGCTAAATGATCATATGTTGAATATTGTAGAAGGATTGTACAAGTTGTGGTAGATGACCTCAGGAGTCCCTGCCAACTCTGAGACCACGATTGTCACTCATCAGGTCTACATCCAGGAAATCTGCCCAAATTCTTCTTTGTATTGAAGATCCTACTCTTAGACAACATAATTATCTTTTATTACTACGCGCCACAAATACCGAGTAATCTCCCCCCTCTCCCCTGTTGATGGGTTCTGTAATTGTTTTTTGTGTTAACCATCAAATTAGGCCTTGAACACACACAGGACAAGATAGAAAAATCATTGATACTCCCTGAAACCTAGTTTCTCCATGTCAGTTGAGGGTGTTAGACTGTCTTTTTCCTAGGGTCTCTTGATGCTCTAGAGCTATGATCCTATGATTCTCAGGCATAGTCTCTACTTCTAGGGGCAGGAAGGGACAGAGGCTAAGTCTGGTTGGGAAAACAGAACAAGACGTTATTTGCCACGCCTTCTATATAACCCAGCTCTCAGAAGCAAGGGGGAGTTTTAAGGAGAGCCTCTATCTAGACTTCAAATGAGCACCTAGTTCTTTCATCCACCCATCACCGCAACTTTTTGAACTTCAGTTGCCTTTGTGCTCCTTACAGAAGTTTTCCTAAGGTCATTAGTCTCTCTAAGCTCCCCCAGCTCCACTTGTTTTCCAAAATCTGCAAGCTCAGGGCTGTGTGACTGCCCAGGCAGACTATTGTTCTGAGTCATCAGAATGTCAAGAAAAATGCTGTAACAATCAGAAACTTGCTGAATTAATACGCACAGTGTAAAAACTAAAATACCGATCTCTCTCTCTCTCTCTCTCTCTCTCTCTCTCTCCCTTGTCTCCTGAGCACAAAAATTTTGATAATCATTCATCAAGCATTTATTAAGCAACTACTCATATGCTGTGGTAGGCTTTCGGAATATGAAGACAAAAATTAAATAGCCCCTGACCTCATGGAGTTTATATTCTAAGACAGGGAAAGGGGTAGAATATACAACACGTCCTTTTCAGCCTTTTATGTGTTGTCTTCCCCCATTATTTTGTAAGTTTCTTGAAAGCAGAGACTGTCTTTTGTTCTGTTTTTTTGTATTTGTATCCTCAGTGCTTTGCAGAATACTTGGTACATAGGTGCTTTATAAACGTTTGTTAACTGACTGCCTGACATAAACATGGATAAATAAACATAAAAGTTATATCAAGAGGAAGAGAGGCTTAACAGCTAATGGAACCAGGGGATACAAAGACAAAAATGAAACATTTCCTGCCTTCAAGAAGATTATATTCTGTCAGGAAATAAGATGTACACGTGTAAGTAAAACTAGATTCCAATTAGTGTGAGTAATGAATCCCCTAAATTGTTCACATGTATTTGAATTTGCACTACTCAAAGTTATAATAGTCATTGGTTTCAGCTCAATGGAAATATGTAGTACGAATTTGAATAATGTAGCCACTTCAGTGGGATTCATTACTGGAATTAATTGGGACTTGTCTGTATATACAATATACATGTGAAATAAACCAGATCATTTTGGTGAGGAGGCCCTGTGTAATATCAATTAGGTAGGTGTCTTTGATTGAGTCTTACTAGGTGCTAAACCCTAGGCCCAAACCCTATCTACCAAGTGCTAAGCCTATGTGGGTATGAAGCTCTCAGGGTCCTAAGGGGAGTTGCTAAGAGCAGAGCCAATAGTGAGCACCTAAGTTCTGGTCACTCAGATGATGTTTGATGACGTTAAAAAGAGAGACAAGAGTTATTTGCTTAGGGCTCTCTCTCTTGGCAAAGTGCTGATGTGGAGACTCTGGGCAGCTGTAGTTAAGAGCCCTCCAGCTTGTAAACCTGGATGTTCCAACTTTGTTAAACTCTGGTAACTATGCATTAAGATCTGAATCAGACAAGGTCTGTCTGTTGATGTTTGTAATTTGTTTGTATTTGCTCTGAAGGTCAGGGTGCTGGATTTTCCCCTTGAGCTCAGTGAATGATATTTGTATGCTGGATTAAAGTAAGATTGTTAACCCCTTAACATTGCTTTCTTTAGTAAAGCAGATCAAAAGAACCTGGACTTGCTGTGTTCTTGTTGTTGGGCTTGTGTTGGTTTTTCACCCCCACAACAGTTCCTAGCCGAATTGTTGAAACACCCTGGCAGTGGAGGGGAACAGAAAAAGCCTCATCTAGAAGGGAAGGTTTGAATAGGGACGCCTCGAAGTTATCTAAGGTGTGCTAGGAAAGCCGGAACAGTGATTCCCCCAAACGCCGAGTCTATCCACGGCCATAATAATAATAGCTTACGTTCATCTGTGCAGCATGGAACAGTGGATAAAGAGCTAGATCTGGAGTCATAAAGATTTCCGGGTTCTAATCCCATCTCTGATACTAGCTGTGACCATACAGAAAAGTCACTTAGACTCTCTGATCTTTACTTTCTTAATCTATAAAATGGGAATAATTATAATTAAATAATTAATGTAATTTATAATTATGGGTATCTACCTCACAGATGAGGATCAAATGACATCATGCAGATAAAGTCCTTTCCAAACCTTAAAATGCTATTCATGTGTGTACACATGCATATACACAAAGATACATATATATAGTATTACGATTAACAACTATTCACATTTCTATGGCATGCTAAAGTTACCGAGATTTTCCCAACAATAACCCTGTTAACTCATTAATGCAAGTTTTATAATTCACATTTTACAAAATGGGAAACTAAAGTAAAATGATTTTCCTAAGGCCACACGGCTACTAAATGTCAGAGGTAGACTCAAGTTCAGGTCTTCTGACTACAAAGTTAGTGATTTTTCTACAACCATACACTGCTAATCATCAAAAATTTATTGAATGCCTGCTGTGCTCAATATTTTGCAAAGGGATACAGGGAAGTATAAGACACAACCTCAGACCTAAAACTTACAATCTATTTGAGGGATATGTGTACATATATATGTATGTATGTATTATGTATGTGTATTTATACACACACATGTGTGTGCGAATTGGGTTTTTAAAGTGTAAAAAGATAAACAGTTGAAAATGCACCTCCTGGGACAGCTAGGTGGTGCAGTGAGTAGAGCACCGGCCCTGGAGTCAGGAGGACCTGAGTTCAAATCTGGCCTCAGACACTTGACACACTAGCTGTGTGACCTTGGGCAAGTCACTTAACCCCAATTGCCTTCCCTTCCCCCTTCAAAAAAAAAACCAAAGATGCACCTCCCTTTCTTCTTTGAAGAGGTAGGGTCCAATGGGTATAAAAGATGTCATACGCTCTCAAACATGGTTCATGTGCTGATCAGGTCTGCTGAACTGCTTTTTATCCTCTTTTTCATTTTTATTCTTTATCATAAAGGATGACTCACTGAGTAGGGGAAGAAAGAGGAATATATTTGGAAACAACTATGACATACACTGAATCTCTCAACAAAATTAAGTGTAACAGTGAATGTTCCCCTGGAACATTGATGTATGTGGGCCTGGGCCCTAGCCAGTTCCGGTGACATATGAGTTTTAGCTGGGCATTTCCCATGAAATGATGAATCTGAGTCATCATTGATTCATTAAGAGTTTATTACACCTGTATTCACACAACATGTAGACATTGCTGGCAAAAACAGCAAAAAGTGGACTGCAATGCTGTCCTAGATCTCAAGCTACTATCATTCCAATCATTCTATAAAAGATATTTGAGGAAAGTACTTTGACAGCCTGCGAAGAGACTTAGATTTAGCAGACTTAGCAATAAAAACTATTCATTATCAAGGTGAGCTTGAAGATCCCTGAGGAAGTTGTTGGCTTCAACAGAAAAGTAAACCACATGTCTCTGGCATATCCAGTTCTCACAACTCTCATTTCAGTGTAAACACTGATTAGAACCTATTCCAGTGTATTTAAAATATTAGCAGGATTCTGCAAACAACAAGCTGGGGACCCAATAGCTGCATACTTTGACCGTGTATCCTGTGCAGAGGCCTACATGAGAATATTTATAAGTGGTGACAGTACACATCATGAGAAAACTGACTTTTCAAATTCAGGAATAGACCTTGAAGTATTTGACTCTGGTGAGCCCTTAATATGAGAAGAATGAAAGTTGTAGCAGAAACTCTGCAAGAGGAAAGGTGTTTTTCTTACTGTATAGGTGGGATGTGAAATGTGCCCAAGAAGAAATCCACAGAATCCACCAATCCATTCCCGGAACAATATAGAATACTCCTTTATCTGTGGTTGGAGACCTCAGGAACAATCTGAAACAACTGCTGGTCGGTGGCATCACGGAGAACAATAGCCCATGTGTCATCTCTGCTGGTTATACCAAAGAAGAATATAAAGAGGTGAATGTGTACAGGCTAATAGACTGTGAAAACTAAAGTAGGCTACTGTACTATGCATAGGTCCCTGATTCTTTGAACCAACTTTTCTAGGCCATTTGAATCTTGGATTTACAAAGTGGATACTGTCATATTCCTATGGCTGAGGAAGACAAAAAGATAAAACTTTCATATATTCACTTGGATTTTGCTAATCTTAGGATATACTCCAAGGCTTCTAGTGGGCACTTGCCACTTTCCAAAAGCTGAAAGGAGGGAATAGTTGGGAGACATCCAAGTATTGGTATATTTAGGTAACCTTGTGGTCTTTGAAAAGACCTTGGAAGAACATCAGGATAGATGGATGACAGTGTTGTATCAGCTAGTACAGGGATATTAACCATGGGTCTGTAAATTTATTTTTTTAAATATGTTTCGATAATTGTATTTCAGTATAATTGGTTTCTTTCAAATTCCTATTAATTTTATTTTATGTATTCAAAAACATGATTCTAAGGAGCATAGACTTCAACAGACTGCCAAAGGGGACCATGACACAAGGCTAAATTAAGACCCCCTGATCTACATGGTGAGGTTGATGAGATTATTCTAAATTGTTAAAGAGCTCAGTCAGTGCAGGGCAGAGGCAGGTCATCATCTTTAGGTGACATTAACACCAGTCAGCACAAGGAAAAATTTCCAAAGCTTTACAGAATTCATGATGCCCTCAGTCTAGGAGAAAGCTGAATGATCAATTTCATTCTAAGCTTGAGGGCTTTTGATCAGACTCGATTTTATGGACAAGTTTGTTAGGTTTCCCACCTGAAGTTTTTATTTTTTGATAGCTTACTTTAAGAAATCATTTCTTTGAATCATTCCAGTCCAATATTGCTGTACTATTCATCTATTCATAATGCAGATTATACAGGGCACTAAAGATCAGAATGATTTAAATGCCTAATAAAGATAAAGAGCATTAGTCAAGTTCAGTGTGACAAAAATGAATGTCATAGAAAAAAGGGAATGAGTATCTTAATTTCCTAGAAAATGGCTCCTGAATTCAGAAAAATGGAAAATTTAAAAATAATATCCATCCTACAAAACATCAAGGATGAAAGTTCCAACAACAACAACAAAAAAAAACGCTTTTCTCTTCTTTCTTAGAGACTGGTCTATTTCTGGCTTATTCCCCAGACTAGAGTACAGATTGACCTCAGACTCAAAATGGCCTCTCATTCTAGAACGAATTATTTAAAGGGCCACCAGATATTCAGGGACCCTCTTAAGTAGAGTTCAGAGTTCACATCCACTCTAAGGTCCTCCTGTCTGATACACAGCAGAACTGAGAACTCAAGGAGTCACTGCATGCTGCTGGGCTTTGTGTCCTCTGTCCATCCCAGCACTGGATTTGACTAGATCTCTCTGGCCGAGTAGATATACCCTAGTGTCAGGGATGGAGTGCACCTCATAAGAGCTGGTAGAAAGGAATTTGCCTGGATCTTATAAGTATAATTAAAGGAGATTTAGGCAGAAAAGAGAGAAAGAAGAAAACTCTGCCCATAGACAGGATGTCCCAAAAATCTTAGTTAAGTCTTAAGCTATTAAAATTTATTGTTATTTTAAGTTATTGTATTAAGCGATTAAAGCTTAAATTTGCACTAAGACTTTTGGGACAACCTGCATTTACCGAAATAGAAACCACAGAGAATAGCTGTAATGTGGGTACAGTAGCTTGAAAAAAATTGTGATATAAAACAAAAAGATATAATTAACATATTGAATGATAGAGTCACGCACAAATGACTCATGGTCCAAATTTACTTAAGATGAAATGTTCACTATCCATAACTATAACAGAGACAAATGTAAGTTTAGCTTTACCCTTGGATTAAAAAAACTCAACCTCGAGGGGCAGAGCCAAGATGGCGCCTGGAAAGCAGGGACTTGCATGAGCTCTCCACCAGGTCCCCCCAAAAACCTATAAAAAATGGTTCTGAATAAATTCTAGAACTGCAGAACCCACAAAATAGCAGAGGAAAGCAGGGCTCCAGGCCAGGACAACCTGGATGGTCACTGGGTGAGGTCTGTCATGCACGGAGCTGGGAGCGGAGCACAGCAGAGCCCGGCATGGGCGGCAGGACCAACCAGACCAGACCAACTAGACCAGGACCAACCAGACCAGAACAGGCCCTAGCACCCTGAATCAGCGAGCTGTGGCAGTTACCAGACTTCTCAACCCACAAACACCAAAGACAACAGAGAAGGTTAGTGGGAAAAGCTGCGGGGGAGAGAATGGAAGGAGTTCGAGGTTTGGCCATGCCCCAGAGACAGCAGGGGTGGTGCAGCTACAGAACTACAGCTGCAGTTGCTTCAGGCCCCAGGCCCACCTGGTGGGAGGAATTAAGTGGCAGATCAGAGCAGGAGTGCACAGCCTGCTTAGCATCCCAGTCACGTCCTGGTTGGTGGTTCTTGGGGAAGGAGGAGTGCTGGTGTGGTAGAGCTGGCTGAATAGAAATAGCTCTGAAAACAAGAGTGCATCCCCTCAAGCTTGGAACAAAGTACTCTTTACAAGCAGTCATACCCTGACAAAAAACTCAAGTAAGTTGGCTGGGAACATGGCCAGGCAGTGAAAACAGACTCAGATTCAGTCTCAGACTTTGGAATCTTTCTTTGGTAACAAGGAAGACCAAAATATACAGCCAGAAGAAGTCAACGAAGTCAAAGAGCCCACATCAAAAACCTCCAAGAAAAACATGAACTGGTCTCAGGCCATGGAAGAGCTCAAAAAGGGTTTGGAAAAGCAAGTTAGAGAAGTAGAGGAAAAATTGGGAAGAGAAATGAGAAAGATGAGAGAAAACCATGAAAAACAAGTCAATGACTTGCTAAAGGAGAACCAAAAAAAATACTGAAAAAAACACTGAAGAAAACAACACCTTAAAAAATAGACTAACTCAAA
>CM053626.1:43642121-43661714 GCA_028646595.1 Phalanger gymnotis
AGGAGCAAAATACAGTTAGTCTTTCACAACATGAGTATTGTGGAAGGGTTTTACATGATACACATGTGGCCTATGTTGAATTGCTTGCCTTCTTAGGGATGGTGGGTGGGAAGGGAAGAGGGGAGAGAATTTGGAACTCAAAATTTTAAAAACAGATGTTCAAAAACAAAAAAAAAAGTTTTTGCATGTAACTAGGAAATAAGATACACAGGCAATGGGGCATAGGAATTTATCTTGCCCTACAAGAAAAGAAGGGAAAAAGGGATGGGAGGGGAGTGGGGTGACAGAAGGGAGGGCTGACTGGGGAATGGGGTGACCAGAATATGTGCCATCTTGGAGCAGGAGGGAGGGTAGAAATGGGGAGAAAATTCGTAATTCAAACTCTTGTGAAAATCGATGCTGAAAACTAAATATATTAAATAAATTAAATTTTAAAAAAGGAAAAAAACAAAACAAAAAAAACTCAACCTCATAAATCTGAGATTTGGGAGGAATAATAGCAGTTTGTCTCATACAGAGCTGCTGTTTTTAGTGGACTGCAAGCTCAAATATGAGTTAGTAGTCCAATATGGCAGCCAAAGAGACAAAGGATATTAAAAGAAGCCATTTTTAAAAAAGCTATTGTGTCCAGTACAAAGGGAGCCTGTTCTCTGCCCTGGTCAGATGACATGGGCAATGTTGGGCTTTGCTCTGGGGACTTATTCTAGTTAGTACATGGATACATTTAGAGCCTTCAAAGGAGGATTAAGAGATGGTAAAGAGCTTCTGGTCCAAGTCATGTGAGGATAAATGAAAGGAAATTGGGGAAATTTATCCTCAAGAAGAGAAGACCCAAGGGTAATGTCATAGCTTTCTTGAAGTATCAGAAGGACTGTGATTTAGAAGAGAAAATTGATCGTTCTATTCGGCTCAGAGTCACATAGCTAGTATCTATGCTCCTAAGGCTCGATTTGAACTCAGGTTTTCTTGACTCCAGGCTCAATACTCCAGCCACAACATCACCAAGCTCTCTGAGAGGGCAGAACTAGTAGTGAAGGATTGGCACTGCAGAGAGAAAGATTAATGGGAGGGAGAATTTCCTAATAATTAGTTCCCCACCAGTGGAATAAGCTACCTCAGGAGATAGTAAGGTCACTATCAAAGGAGGACTTTAAAACACCAGAAGGCCAGATGTGTCATTTGATTCAAAAAATTTGCTTGGTCTTTTGAGTTCTTCTGGTAATTAAGCAAAAGCTGGGTAACCATTTGTTGGCATAATGCCAAGGAGATTGTTTTTCAGCTATGGAGTAGGACTAGATTGTCTCTTAAGCAGAGCTACAACTAGGAATTTTGTTTCTGGAGCAAGGAATGAAGGATAGACTCAGGAGGGAGAACAATAGAGAGAGTTCACCTTTGGTGCAGCTTGACAGAGTAATGAAGCAAGCTCTGTAGTTAGCCTATGGGCATCCTCCATATTTAGCCTCTGTTGATGTCCTCTAAATTTTGTCACCCCAAGTCAAAGCATTAGTTGCCCAATCCTACATAGCTATATTCTGAAAACCCATCTCTGAGATTCTGTGACTCTAAGACAGAAGAACCAAGCAAAAATTTTTTTTCTTGATATATTTGCCTCTATTGTCAAAACCATCATTCCCAAAAGGAGAATTCTTGAAAAAATGTATGCTGTGTTTATATACACCTATTCAACCCTTTGACATCTTAGTTTCAAAATCAAAAAAGGAAATGAGAGAATCAGAATATCAGTGCCAATTTGATATGAGGAGTTTGGGGTGCTGTGGAGGACAAAGATTGAAGGGAATTACTGGCATTTTTTTCTAAGAATAAAAGATTCTCCTGGGACACTGTCATCACATCATCATTTCCACTTGAGGACTTATGGGTATTAGATAACAGGAAGTGGCCTAATGTCTTTTGGAACAAACTGACCTGTAGTGATGAGCAAAAGGAGAATGTCAGGAAAGAGGTGGCCTTGGTGCGTAGGAGAGACTGATTTAGTCTCTGCAGAGTTGACAAAATCTGTCACCCTGTGTTTATCTCTCTATTTTCTTCTCCTTGTATCCTCCCTGTAACAGAGTGAGAGGGAAGGCTGTGGGGGATGTTCACAAATACTTACACTGGTGCTCCAGAGCTCATATCCAGCATACACCAGAATTAGGGAAGTAAATAATAATGCAATTTATGGTGAAATCTAGCCTGCAGCTGCCTCTGAATTCCACTATCTGAGCTTATTCTCCATTCTTCATCCTTAGAGCAGTGGGTTCAGCTGCAGATGAGGAAAACATATTGGAAGAGATTTTAGGAGAGTATCTATTAGACACACACATTTTACAAAGGAGAAAATGTAGACCTCAAAAAGTGAAGAGATTTGCCAAGTTAACACAGTGAGATAAGAAATATAACCAGGGCTGAGTTTGTATAGTATGTGTGTATGTACATACACATATGTATATGCATATATGTGTGTACATGTGTATATACGTATACATTTACATATCTGTAGAGATAGAGATAGGTAGAGATAGATAGATAGATAGATAGATATAGATATAGATATAGATATAGATATAGATATAGATATAGATATAGATATAGATATAGATATAGATATAGATATAGATATAGATATACAGTGGTATGTTGAAGGCATTTCCATAGGCTCCTATTGTTAAATTTTCAGTGTTAGTATTTACACTTCAGAAATAAGCAAAAACTACAAAATAGGGCTTCATTTTTTAATTGTCTAGGCTTAAGAAAGATATGCAATATGCTCATAACACAGATTTAAACACAAATTTAAAAGTGTGTCATGAATATTTTTTTCTGAGAGCCACTTTTAAACATTTACTTGCACACTTCTAGGTAACTTCATTATTTTGATGAGTCTGTGATCTTATTAATGTTGTACTTCTTCTATTAGTATAAATTGTGACCCATCCGAGCCTTCATTCTGTCCATGACCTCACATAAATCCTCCTAAGAAGATTGACCCAGGAAGGTAGATATTTTTCAGAGAAAGAGAGACAGAGACAGAGAGAAAGAAAGAGACAGAGAGACAGAGATGATAGATAGATAGATAGATAGATAGATAGATAGATAGATAGATAGATAGATAGATAAAATTTACATTTTATTCTTGAGCCAAGGGGGCACTACCAGCCTAGAATGATATTGGGGGTGGGGGGAGGGAACATTTCCTACTCTGTGAAGAAGGAAAGGTATGGATAGCACAGGTTATCCAGGGCAGAGTGAAAAGGAAAATGCCTTGACCATCACACACATGAAACTAGATTTGTGAATGAGTCTTGATTGCTATTTTGCCTCAACCTGACACAGAACATTTTACTTATCAGACATCCCGTCTGGGAAATGATTCTCCTGTTTGATTTGACACTAGTCAAGTAAAGAAAAGAATGACACAGGAGGGTATGGAGAAGTTCTCCTCTCTTCCAAGAGAAAAGAAAAAAAGAAACAGAGAGACCATATCTTGCTATTAGTCTGTTTTACATTTTAAGCAATTAAATTATCTTCCCCAAAGGGATTTGCAAATGTTCTCAGTATTAAAGCATGAATATTGTCAATATAATAAAGAATTAATCATCTAAGTGGATTTTAGTCTTCAAGTATTCCTGCTATGCTTAGGAGAGGGAAATTAAACTATTCTCTAAGTAAATTGACTGAATCAGTTTAAATATATGTATGCTATTTTCTTAAATCTCCTGGTACAAGCCAAATATTTGCTTTTAAAACATAATTATTGATTATTGCATATCCAGTTTCAAAACATACTACTCAGATGAGTTAATATAATGTACAAGTTATAGTATCCAGCCTAATGCCTTGAACATAATTCAAATTTACTATTCAAATAGTCAATAAGCACTTATTAAATGCTTACTATGCATATATACACATATGTACATGTGTGTATACACACACATACATAGACATATATATTACCAATACAAAAAAAGAAAGGAACTGACTTCAAGGAACTTACATATTAATGGGGGAAGACATCACATAAAAGAAAGCTGAAAGGGGGAGGGGTGAAAGCAAGCAGTTGGAATGGTAAAGAAATCTAGCCTGCAGCTTCATTTTGAAATAGACGTGGCTGCCCTGGAAAAGTTTGGGATCACTGTACTTAAAGGAAATCTAGCCTACTTTCATAGTAGAGCATCTATCTTTATACAGTTTATAAAAAGACAGAGAAAATTTTAAAATCCTTCTGTGTATATAGATAACCTAAGCTGGGCCTGGAATCAGGAAGTACTGAGTAAAAATCTGGCTCAGACACGATCTGTGTGACTCTGGGTAAGTCACTTAATTTCAATTTGGCTCAATTTCCTCAACTGTAAAATAGGGATAATAATAGCACCTACCTCCCAGGGTTCTTATGGGATCAAATGAAATAATATTCCTAAAAGGCACTTAGCACAATGCCTACCACATAGTAAGAGCTTTTTTTCTTGTTTGTTTGCTTGCCTATTGTATGTTTATATTTTTAAGCATTTAATTTGATAGAACAAAATACCTCCAAAAATTCTCTTCCAACAAGATGTCTCCCATCCATATGTCAAAATGATTTAAGACTACTTGAAAGATGAAATAACATCGATAACCTTGCCCAATAGTATCAGTTAAGGCATAAAAGAGGCTTAAAAAGCATTCAAAGAGAATGACATGCGTTCTCTAGATTATGACATATTGTTAGAGAATCTCCAGGGCTCAACATCCCTCAGTATGTATGTATGTATACGTGTGTATACATACATACATGTGTACACATGTGTGAACATGTGTGTATGTTTATTGTTACATACCTATATCTTGGATAAACAATGAGTTGGGCCTTGCACATAGAAGGTGTTTAATAAATGTTAATTCATTGAACCAATCATCACATGCAGTTAAATCATTAATACATTATACATGATGTATGTTGAAAAGTAGGTATCCGTTCAAATTACCTGAGTCTTTCAAACTTGAATAAATACATCTGAGCTCATTGTGGAATATTTTTACTATTTATTTTTTTGTAGAATATATAATAGGTCTCTTCAAGCCTCTGATATTTATTTTCCAACGAATGTCTTCTAGAATCAGGATCTGAGAATTGATATTGCATACCACCTACTCCAGCCTTGAATGCATCAGCCCTTTCTCCAAGATGTCTCATGTGTCATCCTCCAACTTCTGCTTGACCAACTCCAATGATGGGAATAAGGAACTCATTACCTCCCAAGGCAGTTCATTCCATTTTTGGAAAGTTCTAATTATTACAAAACTCTGCATGTGAACTACAACTGTCCAACCTTTTGGTTGAGACTACCACAATTACTGAAGAACAGATACCCTGCCAGACTCTGCTAGCGAGGTCAGGATTTTTGGTCAGCCCCCAATCTGACCATAACCATGATGGGTGAATCACACTATCTTACCAAACCCAGAGAAAAAGCAGCCCAGAGGACAGTTCAAGAAGAAAATGGGGACACCCCCAACCACCTTCCCAAAAAGGAGCTGCCTTTTTTATAGCTTCCTCTAGTCTAGTTCAAAAAAAAAACTATAGAGATCAGAGCAATCTAGCTCACCTCCAGTGCCCTGATCAGGAGCAGTGGGCATCTTTTTCATGTTATGTGGTTCCTCTGTGGTAATCTGCAATTCAATTCAGTTCAGCGTTGTTTAATTTGACAAAAATATACTAAATGCCTCCAATGAGCAGAGCCCTGTGCTCAGGGCGTGGAGGGAACTTTGAGTAAGACATAATCCTCCCTGCTTTCATGGAGCTCAAAGTGTAACAGACGAAATGTAAAGAAGGATAAATAGAATACACAGTAACACATGATAATTACATCAGAAAGGGGACAAAGTATTTAATGAGTGCTGATGGAATTGGGGCACACAATTTGAAAGATATCATTTGAATTGATTTTTGAAGATTAGGTGGGGAGACTTCTGACAAGATGACAAAGGTGAGAAATTCACCATCATCACGTGAAAAAAAAAAAGTGAATTCAAAGAACAATAGTTGAAAAGCAGCCAAATCATCACAGGAAAACAAATTGACTGAGCAGCTGGGTTAAAAAAAAGGAAAGTCTCAGGCGAAGAAACTCCCTCCTTCAATGCCGGACTAGCCTGGTACCTTCCTTACAATTTAGTCTTGGTTGCTTAGAGCACTGAAAGTTGAAAGGATTTGCCTCGAGCCACAGAGCTGGTATATGTCAGAGACAGGACTTGAACACAGATCTTCCTGTCTTCAAGGCTGTCTCTCTTGACACTACACCACGCTGACCTGGAACACTGCATAGAATATCAAATTTTTATGATAGTTGTTAGTTTTGCTATACTGCTTTCCCTTCTTTTTGATTCCTTTTATAAGGAATGGCTCTCTGATAAAAAGGGAGAGGGATACATTGAGAAATATTGGTGATATAAAAATAAAAACTATACAAAAATTTTATTAATAGTTGTATATTAGACCATAAATGACTATAATTATGACTACAAATCATTTTGATTTCTTCATCTGAAAACTGCCTGTTCATATCCTTTGGCCATTTATTGATTGTGGAATAACTTGAATTCGCATAGATTTTACAGTTCTTTATGTATTTGAGATATGAGACCTTCATCTGAGAAACTGTCTATAAAATTTTTCCCTGTTTTCTGCTTTTCTTATGATCTTTGCTACCTTTGTTTTATTTGTACAATTAAAAAAATAATGTAATAAAAATTAAACACTTTACCCCTCACTCTGCTCTCTATCTCGTTGTTTATTCATAAATCATTCACCTATCCATAAATCTGGCAAGTAATATGTTCCATGTTTCATTTATAGTCATATGAAAAAAATGCTCTAAATAATTATTGATTAGAGAATTGCAAACTAAAACCACCTTGAGATATCATTTTACACCTATCAGATTGTCTAAAATTAGTGAAGAGAAAGGCAACAAATGTTGGAGGGGAATGTGGAAAACTTGGGACACTAATTCATTGTTGGTGGAATTGCAAACTGATCCAACCATTTTGGAGATCAATCTGGAATTATGCCCAATGAGTTATTAAACAGCATGTACCCTTACCACTACTGGGTCTATTTCCAAAGATGATTAGGAAAAAAGGAAAAGAACCTATATGTTCTAAAATATTTATAGCAGGTCTGTTTGTGGTGGCAATAAACTGGAAATTGCAGGGAAGCCTGTCAATTAGGGAAAGGCTGAACAAGTTGTGACATATGATTGTAATAGAATACCACTGTGCTCTAAGAAATGATGAGCTTGGTGATCTTAGAAAAACATAGACTTGCATGAAATAATGAAGAGCCAAATGAGCAGAACCAAAATCACGTAGACGGTAGCAACAATATTATTTTGAAAACATATTTGTGTCTGATGTTAGATGCCTTGGATAGGCTACTGATGTGAAGTAAGTGATATCATGATTATCAACCACTGCGAGTTGTAAAAAGAAGTTTTAGAAACATAAGCAGATTGATCTTTTCCTATTCTCCCCCTCCAACTCATTTGTCTATTGAAATCTGTCCCCACTAGTAAAGAAAAAAATATTTCTATAGACCCTCCACATTAATGAGTTTCTACACTTGTTTTGTGCAAATCAAAGATTCCTTAGTCACATTAGAACTCTAACATTTTATCCATTTCCCGCATAAAGACAATCTGTACTAAAAGCTTTTCTCTATCATATCAATCCCAAGCAATGTACAAAGATACACTACCCCATTAAGAGCCTACCGTGATGCCAGTAGATAAACAGCGCCACCTGGTGAGACGAAAGGACAAATAAAAATGATGGGTGCATCTCATTCTTTAAAATTTTTCTTTATCTTTTTTAATAGAGAATAAGTGATTTTATTCAATGTATTATTTTAAAATCTTGACTCATTTTTACAGGATTAGAATATGGTTGAAAGGGATAAGAGGTTCAGAGATAAAACTCATTATGTTTCACAGGAAGCTGCCGTACAGAAATATCAGTTCCCTAAAACTCTTAAGCTCCAATTCAAGCCACGTAACGAAATGAGAAAACTGATCACATACATTTGTTCCTTTCAGATATACTCTCTTTTACACTTACCTTTGAAGATAAGCATATAACAAATGAATTGTTGGAGGTATAGTTAGAAGGAAATATATTGATTAATGGGAAAAGGTAATATTGAAAATAATGAAATTATCTATACACCAGGCAGTATTTGGAAAATATCTCCACTTCCCACTGGCAGAAGTTATATAATAGAATCCCTTTAATTAAGTATATTTCTTTATTTGTCACAATTCTCATTACATAAGTCACCCAGAGACCTGTAGTGCTCCAGCATATAGGAGCCTTGTCTTCTGCCAGACAGCTCCAAGTTATGAAAATCTTGCTGTAAAAGCCTTCTGCTTCCCAGTGAGGTTGAGATGTAATTAATAAGGCAGCAGCTGATGATTTTACATGCCATGCCTAGCATGTTGATATCCATCAATGCCAGATATTACAAAGTTATTTTTGAAAAGCTCCATTGGCAATGCCTTAAAGTCCCCAAGTGTTAATACATCTTGGGAATCTGAGGCAAGAATGTTGCAAGAATTGTTGGATTGTCGGTTGCTATGGTTGTACTTCTGGCAGGGAATCAGCTTTACCTTGATTTTCAACCAGAAATAAAAGCCATTTTCTAATTTCAATGAAAACTACGCAGAGCTAAGACCAATTCGCCACCCAATTCTTCTGCCCTCTCTAAATCTGCCTTCTATTTATTTTGCATATATTTAAAATATAATTCTGACAAGGGACTAACCACTAAGCCAAGTCCTTAGGAAGAAACATACAATGCCACTGGTGAGATTCCCCATGTGGAAGAGACTACAGAGGTATGAGGATGTATAATGGAAGGGCCCAGGAGATCTGTGGAGTAGGTGCAGATGTTCAGATTATGTTCAGCCTGCTAACCATCTGGTGGAAAGGGATCTCTCTGAAAGGCTCTCCCTGCATGTGGGGGCATTTGAAAGGCACTAGCAGATCTTACCTTTTGAGGCCTGACTTTTTCCCAGTCTGGCAACATTCTAGTGAGAAATGATGTCATAGAAGGGGAGGTTATCCAATCCACTGCAACATATGGCCCCTGAACACATGGCTTGTTTTGTTTCCGTTTGCCTTCATCTTTTTTCTTTCATTTTATGTGAAGGAGTTTGGAGATGATTACAGCCTTGTGAGTTTCAAGAGGTCAGGATGGTGAACCACCAGCAGATATAGAAGTGTAGTCCTTGCCAAGGTTTGCAACCAGCTAGTCCAATTTTGGGACCCTGTGAAGCTAGGAGCCATAAGATTCAACCGAGTAGTAACTGAGATGAGGGTTCATCCAGAAGTTATGCTTCATTTGGACATGAACTTGGTGAAACTACATTAGGTCTCCCCATAGACCAAGACCTTATAAGGGAGAGTGTGTCCTCAGTGTTGGGAAGAAATATTTATTCTTCTTTTCTTGCTATGCCTGTGAAGTAAATATCTCTCTGTAATAGCTAATTGATATTAATTGGTTAAACTGAACTGACAAGTTAATCACTGGTGGCTAACAGGGCAGTAGCATACTACAAGGGGTCGTGAGTCAACAGCATTATAGAAAGGCACCCGATCTATCAGTAGCAGCCCTAGAATCCTGAGAGGGAAACATAGCTGCCTTTGCTACACTGTTTATATGTAGTCTCCCTTATAGAATATAAACCCTTTGAGGGCAAAACAATTTCTTTTTTGTCTTTGTGCCCCTAACAGAGTACTTAACACAGAGTAGGCACTTAAATGTTTGTTGATTATCTTTGTGCAGAAATATAAACATAATCACCTTTTAAAATGTTTTTTGGAAGGGTGAAGGCAGGGCAATTAGGTTTAAGTAACTTGCCCAAGGTCACACAGCTAGTAAGCGTGTCAAGTATCTGAGGTCGGATTTGAACTCAGGTTCTCCTGACTCCAGGGCCAGTGCTCTCTTCACTGTGCCACCTAACTGCCTCAATATTTTTTAATTAATTTTTAGTTTACAACATTCAGTTCCACAAGCTTTTTTGAGTTCTAAATTTTCTCCCCCCACCTCCCCTTCCTCCTCCCCAAAATAGTGTGCAATCTGATATAGGCTCTATGTATACATTCATATTAAATATATTTTCACATTAGTCATGTTGTAAAGAAGAATTATAACCAATGGAATGAACTGCAAGAAAGAAGAAACAAAACAAAACAAAAAAGGGAGAGAGCAAATAGTCTACTTCGATCTGCATGCAGATTCCATAATTCTTTCTCCGGATGGGGATAGTATTTTCTGTCTTGAGCCTTTTGGAATTGTCTTAGAACCTTGAATTTCTGAGAAGAGCCAAATCTATTAAAGTTAGTCATCGCACAGTGTGATTGTAATGGTGTACAATGTTTTCCTGGTTCTGCTCCCTTCAGTCAGCATCAGTTCATATAAGTCTTTCCAGGTTTTTCTGAAGTCTGCCTGCTCATCATTTCTTATAGTACAATAGCATTCCATTACATTCATATACCACAACTTGTTCAGCCATTCCCCAATTGGTGGTTTGTTTGTTTTTTTCAGGTCAGGAAAATGAGTTTCTATATACTGTGCTTATTTCCTCTCTTTGCAACCCCTCACCAAATTTTGAATGTTAAAAAGGAGCTTCAATGTATGTTTTCCACTGGTCCTCCTGAGGTAAAAGATCACTGAATGACAATGGCTGGGAAATCTGACACTTGTTTGGTTTAGACATAGAGCTACCAGGCAGCAGGGGGACTAATTAGAAGACATCTTGAGGAACGGGATTGGAGGAACGCGGGTCTAACACATTGAAGAAAAGTAGTACTGAATTACACCAGAAGGTGGCATGAGGTTGACAAGTTAATAATAGGTCCACTTCCAGGTTCTGGGAGCTGTTCTTCAAATTCTTCTCTAAGATTTCCAAGTCTTCAATGCCCACAAGTAGACTCTAAGATCTATGAGGCCAAGATTATGTCTCAACTTCCTAATACAACATTGTGCTCCAAGGAGATGCTTAATATTTAACTGAATTTAATGAGCAATGAGGTAGATAAACATTTAATGATTCTTGCTGACTAATGTTTTTCTTATTCAGCAACTGTGGCATGGCCTACATCCCAGAAGTTAGGGGCCTATTTGGGAATAACACAAGTATGAAGGAGTTGTTTCAGCCTCCAACTTACCCAGGCTTGATACGTGGAGATTCATGGAGAATTGAGACTACTTAAATTCCTAATCTATCCCTAATCCCACTACTAACCTTGTGGGAAGAGTTTCATGGAATGAATATAGAGCCCCAATCTGAAAAGAGGAAAATGAATGTAAACTGAGGCAAACCACCCTACTTAGGGGAATCTAGGGGCAGTTAGGTGGATTTGAACTCAAGGAGGTGAGTCTTCCTGTCTCCAGGTCTAGTAGTCTATCCACTGAACCACCTAACTACCCTAAAACCAAGATACAGAACTTAGAAACAAGGGCACAAACACTAGAAAGTCAACTGAAAAGAGAGTCGGGTATTCCTAGAGGTATAAGGTGAAAATGGAGATCATTCTAATCTTAGGTGCAAAGGCACTGAGGTGGGAAATGGGATATCATGTATGGCAAAGAACAGTTAGGTCAATTTGACTGGAATATAAAAAATGTGTGTGAGAGGGTGGCACAGGGTAGGAAATAAAAAGTAATTAGTGTCAAAATGAATGAAATACGGAGAAGGGAAGCAAAATAATTTTGTTCAAGTGGTTTTTCTATCATCCAGAAATGTTCCTTTCAGGTTTGAGTTCAATTTCCCAGCTGTGAATTGTAGAGGAAATGAAGGAAATTTCCATTTTCATATGTTAAATTGCACTGGTTTTTTATCTCTCAATGAGAAATTAGATGATTCTCTAAAATGTTACACTTAAAGAAAACCCAATCTATCTGAAAGCTTGCTTTCTCCTGAAAAGAACTATTTAAAACATTTAAAAAACAGAGATTAGATTAGATAAAGCATTTTCTATGAGCTAGGCACTGTACTAAACACTAGGGATACACAAACAATAAAACAAGATGATCTCCACTCTCAAGATACTTGCATTCTAATAAGAGAAGACAACAAATGAAGGGAAGTGTAGCGAGGGTAAATTCCATAATCTTCATAAGACAGTTTGGCAACTTAGCATAACTGATAATGAATAAGTTCTAATACCCTCTAGTAAAATAAATTTTATAAACTTAATAAGGTACTTTTTCAAGTTAGCATAACTGATTCCATTTTTGCTTTATGTCTCCATTTTGTGATTCAACTGTCTTATGTATGTTGTTTTTCAACAATAAGATAAGCACCTCTATGCTATGATGTAGTAAGTCAGTTTAAACTGGTTTGAATAGGTTTTGGTAGGTTACAACTGGCTTTAACTGGTCTAAGCCAACCCAGTTTAAACCATCCAAAACCAGTTAAAAACTGTTGAGACAAGTTCAAACCAACCAAAAACAGCTTAAACCAGTTCAGAACAGTTTAAACTGGACAAAACCAGTTAAACCGGGCCATAACCAGTTTAAACCAGTTCAGACTGGCCAAAAGTAGTTTAAACCAGCCAAAAACAGTTCAAATTGGCTAAACACGTTTACACCATTTCAAACCAGCTAAAACTAGAGAGACTACCAATAAGAAAATATTCTTAAAACTTGAACAATTATTTTGAACAAAATTACCCAGTTATATAGTGAATGACTTTGGCTGAAAGTGTACTCACCTACTAAAAAACTCACCTAAAATACACTCACCTACTACAGTATCTTTCATACAGTATGAGCACAATAAGTATTATATGATTGATGAGTGTAATTCAATGTAAAGTCAATACCTATATAGCTCCAGCATTTCTATTTTTAAGCCATCAGAGAAATATTATTTTTTGGTAATAGGCATCTAAAAGGATGTTAAAAAGCGCAGGGCCAAAATTCAATCTCCATGTTCCTACATGGGAAGAACTCTGGAAAATGACCTATGAGGAAATGGGTCAGTAGGGTGGGTATTATGGTTCTTACTGTAATGTTGGTAGGCATACCTGTCCCTTGGACAGTATGCCATTTCTTTTGGAGCCAACTTAGTGGTGGTTCCCCCAAGAGCCCTCAACCAGAACTTGAATTTCTTGGTCTAAGGTATACCACTTTTCAAATTACTGGGACTAGCTCCCAGAAGGAAAGGCATCCATGGTCCATCTAAGGTTCAATTCTTTCCCTGAACCATACAGAATTACTTACCTCACAGGATTCTTATGGGTAAAGGACTTTGAAAACCTTCATGTACTATATGAGTATGAATTATTATGATTATTTCAGTAAAAGCCATTAAGATTGGCTAGAATCTTCTTATTGTAGGTAAATCTTGCTTAATTAAAAATTTCCTTGGTAAGATTCCAATGTTCCTGTCTTTTTTTCTGTGTATCACTTGTCTTAAAGTGGGCTTTGAATTTTTATTGCAGAAAAAATGCTAACTAGCAGCTCTGGAACTAGAATCCA
This sequence comes from Phalanger gymnotis, assembly GCA_028646595.1. Classification (NCBI taxonomy): domain Eukaryota; kingdom Metazoa; phylum Chordata; class Mammalia; order Diprotodontia; family Phalangeridae; genus Phalanger; species Phalanger gymnotis. Next base: position 43,655,644 of record CM053626.1, read on the forward strand.
AATGTCTATCTTATTAGGACTCTAGTTTGTTTGTATTTTAACAGAACTCATCTTATGCCTGCTTATATTCTCAAGTTAACCATTTATATCTCTGGATAATTGATCTAAACATCTAGCTTTTAATGTCATGCATCTCAAATTCTATTCACTATGTCTATACAGCTGAACCTTCCTATATTCTTACTGATCCACTGTCAATAAAGAGTATGTTTACTTAATAATGGAGAATGTTCTACTTTCTCTCTCTCTCTCTCTCTCTCTCTCTTTATATATATATATATATATATGTATATATATGTATATATATATGTGTGTGTGTGTGTGTGTGTATATATGTATATATATATATATACATACATATATATATATATACACATATTATCCTAAAGAGAAACTGAAAGGTTGGAAACCCCTGCTCTCTATAAGCTGTCTGACTAACCTAATATTTGCAGAATCTCTGGCTCTTAGCTGAAAACTGCAAATAAAATTCCCTACTTGCAAATCAGTACCTTTCCCCATTGACCATTATGAATATACACATACAATGTTTTCTTTAAAAATTTTATTAAACAAAGTGTTACAATGGTACTTGAAAACAGAATCTTGGAGAGACTCGGCTAAATTAGCCAGTTTTCATTGAACAGTAACATGATGCTATTCCTAACTTTTTTAAAAAAAAGAAGAAAAAGAAAGTAGTGACCCATGTCAAAGCATTCCATTAGTCTTGTTTTCAGTAATTCCCATCCAATAATACACATGTAACTACCAAGCCTACTTATTTAGTCTTTTTAGTCATACCTGTCAAACTAAGTACAATACATGTAAGTAGCCTGCTTCAGAGAAATACTGAAAAGAGAAAGTCAATGATGCATCAGAAAACCTTGCTTGCATTTTGAGAAGCTTATGTTCTTAAACACAGATTTCACCAGTCAGCGCCATATCCTACAGGTATTATCCTTGCTACCTGTAATACAAAGGCATATTGTCATTTATTGTTACTTTTCACAAGTTTATATTCTTGTTTTCTCTTACACTTCAGACTTTTTCTTAGCTATGATAAAGTATACTATACTAAATACCACCAGGGCAGCTAGGTGGCAGAATGGATAGAGCTCCTAGCCTGGAGTCAGGAAGCCTCACCTTTCTGAGTTCAAATCCAGTGTCAGACACTTACTAGCTGTGTGACCCTGGGCAAGTTATTTAACCCAGTTTGCCTCAGTTTCCTCATGTGTAAAATGAGCTGCAAAAAGAAATGGCAAGCCAATCCGAAAAAAAAAAAAGCCCAAATAGAGTCATGAAGACTCAGACACAACTGAACAAATATTAAATGAGCCAGAGCTTCAAAGCCTAACTACTAATTCCCTGAGAATGTCAGGGATTTGTAACATATTAAATATTTTGCATGATTTTAATCTAACTCATTTGTTCAATACTAACAAAACCAAAACTATGGGGTCAATTTCTCTATAGACCAGTTAGGTGGCACAATGGTTTAAGGGTTGGGTCTGGAGTCAGAAGATCTGAGTTCAAAGCCAGTCTCAGACACTTACTAGCTGTATAACCTTGATAAGTCACTTAACCCATTCGCTTCAGTTTCTTCATCCATAAAATGTGGATAATAATAGCACCTGCCTCTCTGGGTTTCCATGAGGATCAAATGAGATTATAAATAAAATATGCTTAGCACAGTGCCTAGCATATAGTAAGTGTCATATAAATGTTAGCTACTATAGTTATTATTAGTTATTAGCTACACACTAAACATTGACTGAATTTTAAATCCTAGCCAGAGTGTTCACAAAATTCATGGTGTTAATCAATATAACCCTCAGTGTCTTCCAATACCCTCCTCTTAAATATGCATAATTTCCAAAGAGACAAATCTTTCCCTTGCGTGTGTTCCTTGTATACTTACCTGTGAATTAGGTTTATCCTGTTTATCTTTGGCATGTCTCTCCTAAACCTCTCTTTCCCTCCTGATCACTCACCCACCCACCCATCAGAGGAAGCCCAAGGCACCCAGTATGCTCTCATTCTCTTGTATCCTCTGACCCAGAAAGTCAAAACTACTTTTAGGAAAGGAGCTGATGAGAACCCTTTCTCTTTAAGATGAAATGCCTATGCCTCCTGCCCTAAGGCTATTTATTACCTGATAGTAGTAGTAGTAGTAGTAATAGTAGTAGTAGTAGTAGTGGTAGTAGTAGTAACAGACAAAAACCTTTATACTAAAAGAAACAAGTTTCTAGGTGCTAGGAATGGACTTTAGTGGCCAAGACCTCGTTTCTACTCGGCCCCATGGGCAAGGACCTATTCTGCCTTTCTGTGAAGCACATCTTGGATTTAAGTATACAAAAATCCTCAATTCAAAGGCAATATCAGTCACTAATGATTTTCAAACCCTGATAAAATGAAGAATGATCCACATTATCACATGGCTAGGTAAATGAACAGAGATCAATAGGCACAGGGCCTAAAGAGATTAAATCACATCCAAAGAAATTAATCTGTGGTTATGTCTATACCAATGCTTGTTCTGAATGAATTCCATACTTTAAAATGTATTGAAGGTTTTTAAAAATCAAAATAATAAAAAGGAAATTATTTTCTTGAATTGCTGACATTTTAACTAGTTAAACATGTGACTAGTGAATGTGCCACCGGCCTTGGAATGAAGGAGAGCTTCGTTCAAGTCCTAGCTTTGACACATGGGACCCTTAGCAAGACACTCAATTTCTCAATGCCCCAGGCAATTCTCTGAGATCAAAAGCTGCAGAGAAAGTGCTGATCTACATTGGGAGAGGTTGTTATCTGGGAGCTCAGAGCTCCCTATTCTCCTGAAACCAAAAATTTGAAAAGAACAAAGGAAAAAGCAAGTTGGAATCACGAAGCAAAGCCTAGCCTCTACTTACCACATGCACCCCACCAAAGCTACCAGGGCTCTTATAGGACCCTTTCCAAATGGCCAGAACCCACTAGTGGAGGGATACCCCTCCACCCCATATATCTTAACATTACTTTTCTTCATAAAAATAGACCCTTTCTAGGTTCTTTCCCTTTAATCCCTTGATAATCTGATAAACTAATTCACATTCATATTATATGACCACTAGGAAGAGCCCTGGACCTAGATTTAGAAAGCCTGGTTTTGAGGCCTGAGCAAGCCACGAAACTGTTTCAGCTTCATTTTCCTCATTTGTAAAGTGAAGAAATCTCTTCTAGTTTTATTGTCATGATGGCTTAATATGTCACCACTACTTCAGGTATTTATCTGTACTTTCACATAGTACTTCTGGGGGAAGATTCTGTCATCCCAGTGATGGAATTTCAGGAATTATAACAAGCCAGCAGGAGTGACAGTTGTGAACTGAAAGGCTGTTTGACAGCTGCCCCCAGAGCACATCAGATAAGTCATCCTCTGCTTCATCTATGCGTGAGGCTGGTTGCTAACACGGGTACCATACTACTACAGGGAATGAATGTTCATCAGCATCAGGTAAGGAATTCCCATTAGATTAGTGGAATTTGGAGAAAGGCTTATGAATATTAAAGTAGCTGACAAAAGTTAGGGTAAGCCAACTTTTCTGTATCAGGGAAATTTGCCTTGTTTACCCAAAGTCATGCAGTGAGCCGGTTGTGAAGTTTTCCCCACTTCAGCACTTTAGCAACCAGACCACACTGTTATTAAAATTAACTAATGGAATTAAAATGGCATGCCATGCAGGTATATTTATGGGAAAGGCATTTTAGCTAGTTCCTCTTGGAAATATACAACATATTTCAGTCAAGGACATCATAATGTTGATTGATAAAGAAAACATTTTAAAATTAAATCAATGATTTGTATTCTTAACTTACCTGTAATGATTATATTGCCTTTATAGTTGAAAGCACAAGAGAAGATTTCATCTGTGTGGCCCTCTAGAATCTGGAGGCACTGTCCTGTGTGAGAATCCCATATTCTAGCTGTTTTATCAGAGCTGCCTGTCAGAAGACGATTTCCTTGAGGATTGAAGGAAATCTGAAAAAGAAAAAAAAGCACTAAATGTGATATTACTAATGAGAGAGCATACTATGCTCCTAATAGCAACATTCCAAGTTATGAGGTTAGGGTTCTAGGGTCCATGTAGTGATTAAAAATGCTTTTCTAATATGTATTTTGATAACCTAAAGATTACCAAACCCAGGTTCTCTTCCTGATTGTATTTCTTAAATAGCATACGCTATTGCTATGAATATTACTTTTGTCTCTTTATATTCCTACCAGGCTAAAAATGGAAGTGAAAAAACTGTATATGCAGTTTTGAGTTGTAACAAACACTTTCCATTTTTTCCCTATATTTTCTTTTAAATGTAGACTAGCATAGGCAACATTCTACTATTATAGCCATGTAGTGCATTAAAAATATATATTTTCAACTTGAAAAATAAAATGAAGATGGATTAGCTGTAGTTCGGGTTCTCAGACCTCTGACTCTTAATTTAAAAATCCTTCTTTTATAAATACTGTCAGATACATTTTATCTATTAATAATAGCTAATAAAGTTGTTAAGCATTTTTATGTTTTGTTTATTCTATCTTTAAAATACCAAGTTCATGCATATTAAGAAAGATTTCTGGTATTTCACTGCAGAATACTTATTTTTAAAATATCAATACTAATTTCCACACACAATAAGAAAGGTAAATGTTATGGAATTTTAAACTTGAGCCAAGTTGAAATTATTTGCATTTATAATACAGCAGAAAAACCTGGCATATTTAGAGAGCATAACTTTTTAAAGGAATTTGGTCATTATTTCTTACTCCTTCAACATAAAATTTCAGAGAGAAATACAGATATATACAACAAAATACTAGCAGGATAATCTCTGGCAAGCATATACAAATAGACAGACATAGATAGATAGATAGATAGATAGATAGATAGATAGATAGATAGATAGACAGATAGATAGATAAATACACAGAAAAGTAGTCAAACTGTCTTTTACTAAGATAGTTGTAATTCAGTTATAAACATGAAAATCAAAAGTGAAGAGTAAAAATATTTGCTTTAGTCCACAAGAATAGTGCTGTTCAGCAACTTTGGTCAGACAAACTCTATATGTATAAAATATAGAACTGACCAGATCTTCTGATACGCGGCTTAGGCTCTCCTATGAGGTCCTTTGCACAGTCACATTTTCCCTTCACATTCAGACATTGTCCTTTCTCAAACTGATCGCATACATTTGCTCAACTCTTGCCCTAAAAGCCCACCCTCATCACGTGGAATGCTATTATTAGGAGCAATGATTGTGACCAACAATCTGAATTAGGGATCAAGAGGTGTACTTGTAACGGCAACCACATTGGCACACCCAGAATGGCTGCTAGTGCAGGTTCTTTTATCTGCTTTACTAAGGAAAGCAACTTTAAAAGGGTCAATGACCTTCTTTAATTACATAAAATACAAAGGAGAAATGTAGAAAAGAGAAATAAAGACCAACAGACAGGGCTCTACTGCCTGAATCAAAACAGTATTGCTGTATATACTTTACATTCACCCCTGCGTCAAGAGAGTCTTTGCCTCTGAGAAATTGGGAGGTCTGAACATACAGCTACTCAGAGTCTCCACTGGGGAATCACAAGGTCCTTCACACAAAGACCAAAGCCAAAAGCTCACCTCTCAGAATATATACTCTTTCAGCTAATAGGCTCAGAGCCAGAAGGTATCACAGCCCTCCTGACTCAGTGCCTAAGTAGAAATTAGAAAAAAGGTGTGTAGGCCTTCCTACAAGCAACCAAGCTTCCCTTAATGGGCTCCACATAGGCCTATTGATAGGCAAGGAAGATCTTATTCCCCAATAACTTTATAGCATTCAAGGTAGCTGGCCGGGACCTGTGGAGAAGCCCTCAAAGAAAGCAAGAGTGTTTAATCAAGACATTGTCGGGGCGGAGCCAAGATGGCGACTGGAAAGCAGTAACCAGCGTGAGCTCCCCTCCAAGTCCCTCCAAAAACCTATGAAAAAATGGCTCTGAACCAATTCTAGAACTACAGAACCCACAAAGGGGCAGAGGGAAGCAGGAC
>CM053626.1:43662214-43695691 GCA_028646595.1 Phalanger gymnotis
GTACGCCATCTTGGAGTGGGGGGGGGGTAGAAATGGGGAGAAAAATCTGTAATTCAAACGCATGTGAAAATTAATGCTGAAAACTAAAGATGTAAATAAAATTAAAAAAAAATCAAGACATTGTCATAGAGGCTCAATTAAATGTCTCAAGGCAAAACTGAAACCACAGACAAGGGGGCAGAAATCAGGATGAGCCTAGTTGGGGATAAGCACCAAATGCTAAACCATAATAAAAATCTCCACGGACCTGGACCATGGTTGAACAGACAGAAAAACACTATGACACATGTTTTACTTGGTTTGGTCATTAGTAGAGAATAAAAAATAAGTCTTTGGGATTTCTGAAAATTGGAGAACTTGAGGATTCCTATTGTTATAGCTTACTATCAATTAGTGGTTATTAGTTCAATGATACAATGTTAGTTCAATGATACAACAATACAATGCAGTATCAATCCGATGAGCAGAATATTTACCACATGGCATGATTTCTATAAAATTATTCCATAATGTATTTACTATAAATGCAAAAAGCTACATGAGAGCTCATTAAATTTCCTTACCAAGTACTTTTGGTACACCAATTTTTTAAAATTAATTTTTATTGTTAACTTTTAGTTTCATATTGCCTAAATTTCTCCTTGCATCTTCTTCCCTCCCCCTCCTAGAGAGCTATCTCATAGAACAAAGATTTTTCAAAAGAAAAAATAAGAAATAGAAGAAGAGGAGACATCAACAAAACTGGTCAATATATAGGAAAAAAGACATTAAAAAATACAATGTTCCACAGATATGGACCTCCCACCTCAGCAACAGATTCTGGGAGGAGAGGGAGCTGTTGTCTTCTCTTTGAATTCTGGATTATTCCTTTTAATTGTTTCATTGTGGTTATTCTTTCAGTTTCCTTTGTCATAGTCACTGTGTATATTGTTTTTCTGGCTCTGCTTACTTTGCTTTGCATCAGTTCATGTAAGTCTTTCCAGGCTTCCCTGTATTCATCATACTCATAACATAGTAATATGCCATTACATCAATGGACCACAATTTGTTTAGCCATTCCCCATTTATTAAGTAACTACTTTGTTTTCAATTCTTTGCTGAACTGATGTGAATGTTGTTTTATGGAAGAAAATTTATTTTACTCTTCAATCATCATATCTTCCTTGAGGATACACTTATAAAAATGTGTGCCATAAAATATATGTGGTAAATTTCTTAGAAAAATATGAGAAATTGAGCTAAATTTAGTCCCTTTATACCTTAGGATTTTATTTAAGTAATTCATTTAAGATATATGTCCCTCTAGGTTTGTTGGGTTATTCTTGAAAGATATAAATTCTAATTAAATAGTTGTAAAAGAAAAAGCCAACTTACCTTTGAAATTTCACCTTCATGACCTTCTAACTTGGTAATACATTTTCTTGTAGCAGCACTAAAAACTCTTGCTGTTCCTTTATCAGAGGAAGAAACACATATATTTAGTGTTGTGTGTGAGCATCTGATTTTTGTTCTTATAAACATCTATGTTGGAATGTAAGATAATAATCCTTATGTGCCACATATCAAAGGAGCCCTACATTCCCTTCTGTTCTACCCCTAGGAAGAATAGGTGGATTTTGATAAGTTTCATCCATTTCTTTAACTATGTACCGGAGAAGTGAGAAAATGATAAATTGGAGTGGGTCTTTGGTGGTAAAAACTCCAGCAACTAAGCATGAAAATCCATGAAAGGTCCTGCAAACATCATTAGCTCTTCCTTTGATTTCTTGAGAGCTCATAGAAATCACTGTTTAGTGCAAAGCATAACGAGCCAGTATTAAATGGGCCAAATATCCAGATGACTGGCCCTTGGCTCCTCCAGTCTCCATGCCTTCCTTCAGTAACCTAAAGCAGGAAGCCCACTCTCATCTCATGAACAGGGAGACAAATGGCATACATATCAAGTCGTTATTTGCTAAAGCTGAGGCAGTATTTAAAATTGCCCTATTTCTGGAGTATCCGGAACAAGCAAAGAAGCCAGAGAGCAAGATATTGCTTGTTTCTGGGTGAAACGAGGTCCAGTGAGAGATAGACATTTAAAATATTTTAAAATGAAAAATGTCTTGAAAAATCCTGAATGAAACATTTAATGCATACATATATAAAGTCTGAATATCAGTATTTGGCAAGAGATTCGCATAAAAAACACTCTAAAAAATTCATCATTTGTTTAATTCTTCAGATTTTACCACAAGTATTTTATTTATTGTTGTATTTACATATCATATATTATCACCTGCCAATTTTGCAACTGTGCTTATGACAAAGAACATCATAAGGGGATAGCATAGTGGAGTCGACAGAAGGTTAGCGTCGGAGTCTGAAAGGTCTAGATTCAAATCCTGCCTCTGAGTGGCTTTGTGGCCATCTACAAGTTACTTACCTCTCAATAGTCTTGGCAACTCTTTGAAACTAAAAATCATAGAGGAGTTGCTGCTAACCTACATTGTTGGAGGATGCCTCTACAATGGTGGATGCAGAGTGAAAACAAACAACTTTTCTCATAAGTAAAATATATGATCAATTAACTTACCATCAGCTGAAGCAGTTGCAATAAGCTGTCCTGTATAATCAAAACAGATATCTAATATTTCATCATCATGACCTGTTAAAGTTGCAACACATTTTCCATTCAAAACATCCCAGAGCTGTAATTTAGTGAAAAAAATAAACAAACCATGAACTTCTATTTAAGAAAACCACATAAAATCAAAGTCAAAAGCAACCTTAAGGATATAATTGTAATTGCTGGGCTCAGCTGTTTAAAGCACTGTGCCTAGATCATGGATTGGATCCTTCAGTTAGTTTTACTCTGTTCCATGGCCACACACATCTCTCATGGAGCCGGCTGCCCTTGCACAAATCCAAAGGTGCACCAGCTAAATGGTGGGCATGATCCTCTACTACTAGAAAAACCCAAAGTTCATGTCCCACTGTAGAAATGGGGTACTCCATGTGTACTCAATTAGGAGTATTTTTGTCAGATTATCAGCTCATATTAAAAATGTGAACTATAGTATAAGAATATCAGAGTGAAAAGCATTTAGTCTAAATTCATAATCCATTATGTTATACTTTCAAGGTTTTATAAATTTATAAATAAAATGGCAAATAGTCAAAGGAAATACAAAATATACCATTTTAAATATTTTCTCCTGATTGTTTTTAAAAATTAAAATGATAATATTTTACTTGGTTATATTCTTATCAAGCTTTCCATTTTCCCTTATGAGGGCAAAAAAAATTCAGAAAGAGAAAATATGAAATAAAGTAAAAAATCATTAATGCCATTGGTCTATAGGCATTCATCATTGGCTATTAAGACAGAAGAGGAAAGATATTTTAAAAATTTACTTTTCTGGCTTCCAAATTTAATAATGTCTTACTCTGAAAGTTTAGCACACGTAGAGTGAATGAATTTATTAGGTTAAGGCCTTTCTTTAACTCACCATGCATGTTTTGTCCATAGATCCAGTTAAAATTAGAGAGCAATCCCAGTTGAATAAAGCACTACTAATCTCCGCACGATGACCTATTAAAGTATATACCTTCCTAAAAAAAAAAAAGAAAGAGTGAAAGTCGATGGCATATTAAATAATGTAAATTCCAGATAGTTAAGCCATTGCAAAAAGACCAAGAATTGTGATTTTTTACATGGCCATGACCCGAGTGAACATGGTGACACCTTAGACAAAGGGAAGAGAAATCTATAGCTTGGAACTGGTCAATGAATTCCAAAGTCTTTGTTTCATGCAGGCAGTATGAAAAGTCTAAAAATATTAATATCGATGGCAATGAATAAAAGAATCCCTTCATCTCAGAACACAGCAGAGGCTTGTGAAAATAATGGAGTCACTTTAAAATCCAGAAAGCATGCGAATATCCTCATGATTGATTAGTGATGTATTGCCTATTCAGATAATGAGTAATACGTTTGTGGACTATGAAGTCCCTTTGTTTCTCTTCTCATCTTTTGGTGGAGGTATATTGGACAATTCCTTGCTCTTTAGGCCTTCAGCAGATTAGCAATTTCAGTCAAGGCTTTTACAATATAAATTAGCTAATTTGGTTAACTTCCTTGTGACTAAGACAAAAAGAAACCCTAGGAAAAAACTGAAATGATTGGATCAAATCAAATTTAGTCAATTATCTATAATTTCTTTGAGATAAGTTGATATTCTTAAAATACACAAAAAGTGGATTACATAACACAAAAATAAATAATTAAATGAAAGCATTATGCTACTCCTACTGTCCTTTATTTTCTTTTTTCAGTTTTATGTTTTTTCAGTGAGTTTATAGAAGAAACAGAGAATTCATAGGAAGAATAGGCCAAGCAAGGGAAAATGAAGATCACAGAAGATAAAATTGTCCATTTTGACTACATAAAATGTTTCACAGAAACAAAGCCAATGCAGCTGAAATTATAAGACAAGCAGTTAACTGGCGAAAAAAAAATCTTTGCAAAAAAGTTTCCTTGATAAAAGTTTCATTTCCAAGATAAATAAGAAATTTATTCAAATTTATAAAAAGGCCATTTCCTCAATTGGTAAATGGTCAAAATATATGAACTAGTAGTTCTCAAAGGAAGAAATCCAAGGTATCAATAGCCATATTAAAAAAATACTCTAAATTTCTAATTAAATTAAAGAAATTCAAGTTAAGGCAATTCTGAAGTACTGCCTCACACTCATCAGGTTAGCAAACATGACAAAAAATCAAAATGACTAATACTGGAAGGGCTTCAGGGAAAAGAGCACATCCATACACTACTGGTAGAGGTGTGAATGGGTGCTGTCATTCTACCAATCAATTTGGCGCTATGTCCAAAATATCTAAATGTGTTATGTCCTTCTCCCAATGACATCACTACTAGGCTTATTTTCCAACGAGATCCAAAGAATGAAGGGAAAGAACCCTTACTTACAAAAATATTTATAGCAGTTCTTTTTGTAGTATCAAAGAACTGGAAACAAAGGAGGTACCTATAATTTGGGGAATGATTGAACAAATTATGATATATGAATGTAAAAGGATAATGACAAAAGGGATAATTTCAGGAGAAATTGTGAAGACTTGCACAAAATTATACAGAGTACAGTGAGTAAAAACAAAACAATTTATGTAATATACATCATCATAAGGTAAACAGCTTTGAAAGACTTAAGAACTCTTAGCAATGCAATGACCAACCACCATTCCACTTAACTAATGATGGATCATGCTATGCAACTTTTGAGAGGTGATGCACTCAAGATGCGGAATGTTTTATGTATATATATATATATATATATATATATATATATATATATATATATATATACATATACATATATTTTTTTAAATGGACAGTGTGGGAATTTGTTTTGCTTGACTATGCACAATTGTTACAAGGTTTTTTGTATCTTTCTTTTCCCTCCAGAGGTGGGAGAAGATAGGAGGAAGAAACTGTTAATTGAAACATACTTAATTTAACTTTTTTTAAAGGATATATTTGAGTCAGTGTGTTCTATTCCTATATGGTAGAAAGCATAGGTTAGCATTAAATTCAAGAATAGCTGCAGTGTATTAACTTAGTACCATAACAGAAAAACAACTACAAATACCTTCCAGTCTCAACATCCCATACAGAAACTGTATGATCAAAGGAACCAGTGATAATTCTGTTTCCTGTGGTGTTAAACGACAAGGAGATGATTTCAGCTGAATGTCCCTAGAGAAAAACAGAGCATTTATCATCATGAACAAAAATCTCTTCAAACAGTTTTCCCATGCTGACTTTAATGCCCCAAATATAGAAATGCTTATCTAAACATGGCAATTGGCGCTTGATGGTATTTTGTTTTATTTTCAAATCTTTAAACCTCAGGAGCACTTTGTTTCACTAATTGCAAGACAAAATTAGAAGAAACCAACATATATGTAAACTGAAACATCACGCTCCTGCAATACTTAGGCCTAATTTAGTCGTATTTCTGTATTACTTAAATTACTTTTTAGGCTTTTCCATTGCTATAATTATTCTTTTAATTGTGCAGAAAATTATCGGAAGAAATTTAGCTTTTTAAATTAGTTATATAATTCATCTTAAAACATAAATCTCATTCTTTGAAAGCATATTTAGGCTTAATAAACTTCAAAAATAAACTTTTAAAAATTTGAACACTTGATTCTACAGTTCAAAAACAAAAGAATTCATTCTCTTGAATAGGTAGGCACGTATGTAATATATGACTCATCTTTTCAGATCCATTTAGGTAAAGGAAATGAAAGCCATACTTTAGTTGTAAGCACAGGTATTAATGCAGAACTTTAACTTCCTCTTCTCTTGAAAACAAGTAGTGACCCATAAAATAATAAGAATTAATGGCATTAAGTTTCTACCAGAAGAATAATCACAACGTTTGGAGGAAAAGAAAAGCAGTGGAATTAAACTTGGCTTCATGATTTCTAATAAACAGCAAATTCTTTTTTTAGTCCAGAATTGAAACAAATTTGGTTGGAAGTTGTATTCCTCTTCAGCTCATGTATCACTTTTTGGAGGGTCAATGACCTCAGGGAATTACCAAGCCCAAATGGTCCCACTTGTTGCCGATATAAGATCAGCATTGTTGCTGGAGAGTAGTAGAACACAGAAAGGGGCTAGAGGAGTGGAATATCAGGTGATTAATTCACCCTGTAGAATACTGGCCTTTAATCTATCCATGCTGCATGCTCCAGGGAAGAGGAGTAAGGAATCAAAAGTGAGATCCTAAACATCAAGAGTAGAACGGCAAAGGGGAAGAAAGAAAAACAAAACAGAGTGCCATATGCGAGTTTTAACAACGTTTTCTGCACTCCCCTTCTCCCATTTCTTCTTTTCATGTATTTAGGAAATTTGCATTAATCTGAAGGAGGGAAGCTGAGACCCAATTATTTTGCTAGCTATATCCAAACTGGCAGCTGTGGTAACTTTGCAGCAATATCTGTTGAATGGAGTCAATGGAAAATGGCTGTGTTTAATTCAAAGGTATTGAAAATTAAAATTACTCATTGTAAATGGTTCTGGCTTCTTTCTTTTCTCTGTTTTAGATTTACCAGAACCCAGTATATTTGTTCTTTCATTCTGAAACAACAGCCAACAAGCTGGAGAACCTTTATAGCCTATACTTTGAACAACTACCCATATGGTCTGAGAGTTGGCAGCATGAGACTCCAGTGAGATCTCGCAGTCACACGGCCCCAGGAAAGTCCTTGAACCCAGAGTTCTGGATACCAATCATGGAGAGGCAGTGGTGATGGATCTTTCAGCCTGAGATATGGCAGCTATGGAGAGGGGAACCATGTGGCTCAGTGGGGAAAATTCCTCAATTTCAGCCCCCTTAGTTGACAAAAAAGGGGTTTCCTTGATGATAATGAACTTCTGGAGAGTTCTAGGACCTAACCTCCTAGAGAGAGTAGGGAAGATCCCTGAGCGTTGAGCTCAGGTAGAATTCAGGTACTCAGTCTTTGAAAAAGAGAAAGGGAAGTCCTTGATCAGTGCCAGTCTCTGCATGTGGCAACTCATCTGGAAGAGCAGCAAAAGACTAAGGCAGACTATGAGGAATCAAAAGATCTGGACTTTGCCCTCTATAATCACTATAAATTATTTAGATCGAAAAGATAGGGAAGAGTTTGTTTCTCTAAGTAATCACAAATTTGTTTCCTTCTAGGGGAAGTGGAAGCCCTTAGGATAATGCTAAAAGGCTTGAGGTCTGAATGGGTCTTGGGAGAAAAGCTGTGACTTCCAAGGATATCAGGAATTGGGAATCAGAGGAATATCTTTAGTAACTAATACCAAAATTTGTTTTATCTGAGGGGAGTCCAAGCCCTTCGGGTAGTGCCATGTGACTGATGGTCTCTGAGATAAAGAAGGGGCTCACCAGAATGTCAGAGGGTCGTCTCTTTCGAGATAGCCAATTTTTTCCCCTCTGAGGGAAATCCGAACCATAGGGTGATGCTATGAGTCTTGAAGTAGAACTTGGCAAAGAGGAAAAGACAATTGTTTCAAAATGTCTGTGGGCTACTGAATGATGTTTTCTTCCTGCTGTCTGCCAGGTGGAAGAAAGCGTATAATATAATAAAAACTCATATTTCCTTGAGAGTTCCCAAAAAGGTTGGTGTTCTTTTAGCATCTGTGGGAACCTAGATACAAGCTCTATTTTGAGATTTACACAAGAAATTTTAAGAGAAGAACAAGACAAAGATGTGTGATTTGGGAGATGGGTCTAGTCTAAATTTGGGAGGTGCTGAGCCATTGGTTACACATTTTGTATTTCCTTATCTGTGGCCATGTTATATTCCATCAGGCAAAATGTAAACACTCCTGGAGGGCAGTAACTTTTTGTCTTTGTATGCCAGGCACCAGGAACAGCACCTTCTATAAACTAGGTGCTTGTTGAATTGAGTTGAATCTAAAACTTAAAATACATCTGATAACATACTTATCTTAGTAACTAATGAAGAGGTGAAATAATCAACCTACACTTAAAGTGACAACTTCCTCTCCATTCTGAATGTCCCACAGTTTGGCTGTTGTGTCCATACTTCCAGTAGCTACCAATGTACTTTGAGGGTTAAATGATAAACACACCTAAATCACACGAAAAGGGAAAAAATAGCAATAAGTTTGCTCATTTAGGAAAAGGCTTCAAGATTCAATAACATCATCAAATTCTGGTTGTTTGTCACCTATGAAGGAAAGAAAAGCCAAGTTATATAAACTAGGACAACCAGATACCCCCATGTAAGCAGAAAGTCCCAAAGCGGTAACTTACCATGAATCCTTGAATACAGGGGCTCAACTAGTTTTTAAAGTATTTACAAATTATTATTTATGAATGAATACTTGGTGTGTAAAGTGTTTTTATTCATTGTTTTAAAAGAAAAAAGCATTGAAGAAATTAACTATAATTTTGAAAGAATAACTAAATAATAGTGCAGACCTACATAAATATCGAAAAATAGTACATTTAACCAAAATAAGATGTACAGTATTTGTGAGCAATAAAAATACCAAAAGAAAGACTGACGCAAGCATTTTAATCTAAGTGTATGTGTTTCAAGAGGTGACTCATGTTATACTGGACATAAGCCTTAAGAAATCCAGTTAAATTTAGTCTTGTATCCAAGAAAAAGACATCAATTTTGGGTAACAAAAATATGAACTAAAGTCCCTTTGATTTAACACAGCAATGTTCTTATGTTAAATTGAATCTCATTTCAGAAAATATTTACATATACACAAATACACACACACACACAATTTCTAGCATATTTCTTCTGCTAGCAAAGATAGGCTGTGTGGCTTTTCAGTCATTGATTGGAGCTTAGAATCTCAAGCCAAATCTATAAGGCATACCTCAGTTAATATATGGATCAGAAGTTCTAATCAAAATTGACATTTTTATTAGAATACAACCTGCTTCCCACAAAGGTGGCTTTGACATTACCTGGAACCCTACATGCAGCATTAATGACTCTATGCATTATTGTATTTATATTCCAAATAAAGGAATTAAAATGATTTAGAAGATATTTGCTAACTGCTTTACTCCTGATTCCTTTCTGGTACATTTTGTCCAGTTAGGCACACCTACAAAACATTTAAAGAACAACTAATCCCAATACTATATAACCTATTTGGAAAACTAGGTGAAGAAGGAGTCCTACTAAATTCCTTTTATGACACAAACATGGTGCTGATACCTAAACCAGGAAGAGCCAAAAGAGAAATAAAATTATAGACCAATTTCCCTAATGAATATTGTTGCAAAAATTTTAAATGAAATATTAGCAAAAAGTATTATAACAATTTATCATGAGGATGACTATGAAAATCCCACTATGACTAGGTGGGATTTATACTAGGAATGTAGGGCTGGTTAAATATTAGGAAAACTATTAGCATAATTGACCATGAATAAAACTAACAGCAGTCAGACGATTATCTCAATAGATGCAGAAAAAAACTTATGACAAAATACGGCTCTCATTCCTATTAAAAGCACTAAAGAACATAGGAAAAATGGAGTTTTCCATAAAACAATAAGCAGTATCTATCTAAAACCATCAGCAAGCATTATATGTAAGGGGGATAAACTAGAAACATTCCCAATAAGATCATGGGTGAAACAAGGATGCCCATTATCACCAATATTATTCAATATTGTACTAGAAATATTAGCTTTAGTAATAAGGTAAGAATAAGAAATGGAAGGAATTAGGCTAGGCAATGACGAAATATAGCTATCACTCTTTACAGATGATACAATGGTATAATTAGAGAATCCTAGGGAATCAACTAAAAAATACTTGAAACAATTAACAACTTTAGCAAAGTTGTAGGATATAAAATAAACCCACATAAATCATCAGCATTTCTATATATTGCCAACAAAGTCCAGCAGTAAAAGATGGAGAAATTTCATTTAAAATGACTGTAGACAATATAAAATATTTGGGAGTCTACCTGCCACAACAAACCCAGGAACCATATGAACACAGTTACAAAACACTTTTCATACAAATAAAGTCAGATCTAAATAAATGGGAAAATATCAATTGCTCATGGGTAGGTTGAGCCTAATATAAGAAAAATGACAATTCTACCTAAATTAATTTACTTATTCAGTGCCATACCAATCAAACTACCAAAAAATTACTTTATAGAGCTAGAAAAAATAATAACAAAATTCAAAGAACAAAAGGTCCAGAATATCAAGGGAATTAATGGGGGAAAATGCAAAGGAAGGTGGCCTACATGGACCAGATCTAAAATTATATCATAAAACAGCAGTAGTCAAAACAATTTGTTACTGACCAAGAAAGAGAGCAGTGGATCAATGGAATAGATTGGGTACAAAAGACACAGTCGTAAATGACTAATCTACTGTTTGATTAACCCAAAGACTCCAGTTTCTGGCATAAGAGCTCACTATTCCTCCTGGGAAAAATGGAAAATAGTATGGCAGAAACTAGGCATAGGCCAATATCTCAAACCCTATACCAAGATAAAGTCGAAATGGGTACATGATTTTGACATAAAGAATAATACCATAAGCAAATTAGGAGAGCAAGGAATAGTTTACCTGTCAGATCTATGGAGAAGGGAAGAATTCATGACCAAACAAGAGATAGAGAACATTATGAAATGCAAACTGGATAATTTTGATTAAATTTAAAAGTTTTTGCACAAGCAAAATGAATGCAACCAAGATTAGAAGGAAAGCAGAAAGCTGAGAAGCAATTTTTACAGGCAGTGTTTCTGATAAAGGCTTCATTTCTCAATTATATAGAGAATTGAGTCAAATTTAAAAGAATATAAGTCATTCCCCAATTGATAAATGGCCAAAGGATATGAACAGGCAGTTTTCAGATGAAGAAATTAAAGCTATGTATAGTCACACAAAAAAAAATTCTCTAAATCATTATTGATTAGAAAAATAGAAATTAATGTAACTCACAGCTCACACCTATCAGATTGGCTAGTATGACAGAGAAGGAAAATGACAAATGTTGGAGAGGTTGTGGGAAAGTTGGAACATTAATGCATTGTTGGTGGAGTTGTGAACTGATACAACTATTCTGGAGAGCAATTTGGAACTATGCCCAAAGAGCTATAAAACTATGCATAGTCTTCGATCCAGCAATATTTCTACTAGGTCTGTAGCCCAAAGAAATCTTTAAAAAAGGGAAAGAGCCACATTTACAAAAGTATTTATAGCAGCTCTTTTTGTGGTGGCAAAGAATTGGAAGTTGAGAGGATGTCCATCAATTGAGGAATGGCTGAGCCAGTTGGGATATAAGAATGTAATAGAGTACTGTTGTGCTGTAAGAAATGATGAGCAGACAGATTTCAGAGAAACTTGGAAAGACTTACATGAACTGATGCTGAGTGAAGTGAGCACGAACAGGAGAACGTTGTGGACAGTAACAGCAACATTGTGTGATGATCAACTATGATAGACTTAGTTCTTCTCAGCAATATAATGATCCAAGACAATGCCAAAAGACTTGTGATAGAAAATGTTATCCACATCTAGAGCAAGAACTATGGAGTCTGAATGCAGATCGAAGAATGCTATCTTTATTTTTGTTTTTGTTTTTTTTTTTCTTTCTTGTGGTTTTTCCATTTTGTTCTGATTCTTCTGTTACAACATAGGTAATGTGGAAATATATTTAACATGATTGTACATGTATAATCTATACCACATTACTTGCTCTCTTGGGGGTTGGGGAGAGCAGGGAGAGAGGAAGAAAAATTTGGAACTCAAAATCTTACAAAAATAAATGTTGAAAACTACCTTCACATATAATTGGAAGAAAATACTATCAAGCGCAAAAAAATGAGAGTCCTGTGGACTCCCTAAAGATTGTGGAACAATAGTAAGAAACTACAGAATGACTCAGAAGTGAAAAGAAAAACTCTTAAAATAAGAAATGAGGGAAGAATTTAAGTAAGAAAGCAGAATTCATGATAAAAATTGTAAAAATACAAACAGTAGCATAGGAAAGGTTTAATACGTGGTGGATGGAGAATCTGTCCAAAGAAGCATAAGCTCTAAAAGAATAACAGATTTGAAACAGAAAAATAATGATGTTGAGAAAAATTTACAAGTAAAAGGAAACAATATAAAGCCATGACCAATCAAAAAATCTGGATACCATAACACAGGAAATAACAGAAGAAATGTCCAAAACATCTGAATACAGGCCACAAAGCACTGGTAGAGAGCTATTCACAGATTGTTTTGGGGGTGGGGGCAGGAAATAGGAACCATGCTTCAAATCCCAAGGCTTGTAAGCAGGTGAATATAAATGTCAATAATAACAAACTTTGCAAGCAGTCAGGAGGAAAACCTTCAAGCATGACAGAATGGCAATTCAATTAACTTAGAATTATTCTGCATTCACAAGAAATTATAAGATAGTGGAGTCCTGTTTCCAAAAGAAGAAAAAGAGCTCAAGCTGCAACCCAAAATAACGTATCCAGCAAACCTGAAGCTAATGACCAATGAAAAAAGATGGACGTTCAACAAAATAGAGGCATTTGAGGCATCCCTGCAAAAAAGAAACCAGAGGTGAGAAGATTTGTAAGAGTCACAATTATGCTGCTAAGTAACACATCATTGACCAAGAATTGTCTTTAGACAACTTAACGAAGATTGATGTTTAGAGAACAAAGTCTATTCATAACAAATTCAGTTTTAAGGATGTTAAAGTTACTGATGCTGTCTATTGCTAAAACCCATGGCCTTTCTTGTGTCCTCATTCTACTGATCTTTTGTAGTTTTCGACACTGCACACCACCCCCTCTTGTAGGATAATCTCTTTTGTCTTGGCTTCCACGATTGTGCTCAATTACTATCCCTCTGACTGTTCCTTCTCAGCTTTCTTTACTAGATCTTTATCCTTTCACCTCCCCTTTCTGTTATCTCTATACTTCAATCATCTCTAATTAGATGACATCCAAATAAATGTGTATAGCCCTGAACTCTCTCTTGAATTCTAGTCCTGCAAAAACAATTGGCTGCTGGAGATCACCTGGATGTCCCATAGGCATTTCAAATTCGATATGTCTGAAACAACTTATTCTGTTTCCCCCTAAATCCATTCCTTCTCCTCCAGATTTCCTCATCTCTCTTGAGGCCACCAGTATCCCCCACCAAGATCTACAGTCTCAAAGTCATCCATGTGTAACAGCAAGTACCCTAGCATACCCAGGATGGCCTGCTAGCACAGGTTCCTAGATCTGCTTTTCTAGGAAAGACTGCTGAAAAGGGGGGTTAACAATCCTACTTTTAATTACATTCACTAGTTCAGGGGAAGGATCAGCACCATGAATGTCAGAGAAAATACGGAGAAAAGGTACAAGCATAAAGACCAACAGATAGGGCTCTGACTGCTTGAATGAAAGCAATATTGCTATACACTTTACATACACCACTGGATCAAGAGAGCCTTTGCATCTGAGCATCTGAGCATCTGAGCATCAGGGAGCTCTGAATATACAGCTACTCAGAGGCTCAGCCAGGAAATCCCAAGATTCTTCTTATAAGCGAGCCCCCAAAGCAAAGGCTCACCTTTCAGAATACATATTCTTTTGGCTAATTGGCTCACAGCCAGAAGGCATCACAACCTTCATGTCTCATTGCCTAAATAGAAATTAGCAACAGGTGTGAAAGCCTTCCTACATGCAAGCCTCCCCCAATGGGCTCTGTGACTCAGGATGTATCAAAGTTGTGAGCTGGGCCAGAGCTCACAGCAGGTCACATAGGCCTATCAATGGATGGGGAAGATCTTTATAACCCATTAACATTACACCTTGACTCTTACCTGTCCTTTAAGAACCATCTCTGTTGACCTCTACACCTCCCATCTATTCCTTTATCTTCACTGACACAGGCTCTATCATATCTCACCCCTTTCTCCTAGGAAGTTTCTGAAGAAGGATTCAAACCCAGTTCTTCTTGACTCTGCAGTCCAGTTCTCTATGTATCATGCCTTGCCACCTCACTTAACTGTTTATATAATTAAACTGATTTGAATAACAGAACAACTCATCAGGGAACACTTTTGATAGGCTTTTTACATAGTCCAGAAAAGTTATTTTAATAATTTAAACCTCCAGAAAACCAGCTGTATACTGAAAAGAAAGACAGAAAGAACATATTATTAGGCTCATTTACTATATATTGTAGAGCTCTTTGAAAGATAACAAGTGATGCAGAACTAAAAAATGAGTGAGCTTTAGATGGTGTTAGCATCAGTTAGCTGCAGTTTGCATTCATACAAAATATTTATATGAAAGCTACTGCATAGAATAAAAAAAATCATAAAGGTAGAAAATAGAATGTTAGAGTTGGAAGGAACCTTAGAATCATTAACCATGTTATTGTAGTGCAACAAGATGCTAATTGCCATGGGAACCTCCAAAAAAAATCACAATGTTTAAAAATACAGTGGAATTACAAGTATACTCACTATTTCTGCTGTATGGCCTCTAAAAGTATGATAACATTTTCCAGTTTCTGCACTCCATAGTTTACAGGTCTTATCAAATGATCCAGTGGCAATTTTGTCACTAAAATTGAGGAAGTTTTATTTAATAGCAAAAAATTAATTTCAGTGTCTATAAATTATTTAAAGATGAGGAGAAAATAATGTATGATTCTGGAACTACTAATAAAACATTAGGAAAAGTACTTTATTCATAGACTTATAAATAGTACCCTAGATTTGTATCTGACACATAAACATCTTTTATAAAAAAAGGTCTGCTCAAATATAAAATCTATTATTTGTTTTATGTAAAAAGACTGCAAATTCTTTACATAATGACTCCTGTGATTTTTAAATATGCATGAATGTAAAAATACTCTCTGGAAAGCTGATACTAGACATATATAAAATATGGTCAGTGCAGACATAAAGGAATATGTTGCTCCCAAATGCCTAAAAGAATGATAAATAATTTATTCAAATAAAATGAATCAGAATTCAAAGAATCAGAGGACTGAACAAAATTCTGAGGCATTTCCTACTTTCTCCCCTTGAGACAAAACTGTCAAAATTACTATTTCCTAGTAAATGTCTACCTATTCTACTTTTAAATACATCTTGAGGAGCTTACCATCCAACAGGGAAGCCAAAGTATTTAAGTCTACATACATCACAGACATCAAAGGAATAGTGTGAGGAGAGAGTGCATTAGCTTCGTGTGTGTGTGTGTACATATTTCCTCCCTTCTCCATACCCAAAAAGGTGTTTTACCAAGTGCAAAGAAAAAAGAGCCAAATCTATTAAGAGGAATGATGATGGATGTGGTGTTGAAGTCTAGAGAATACACAATCAAACATTTAAAAAGATATTATAGTTGAAATAATAATTATATCAGAAGTTATGAGGTATCTGCTATCATTTCAACAACACTTTCTTGTACAATTTGCTGTAATAACATCATGAAAAATTGCTTTTCTCTGCTTTAACAGGAGCATAGATAGATCAGAATTAAATTATCTGAAATTTAATTGAAAGAACTTAATCATTTTTCAAATACACATTAAATATTGACACACCAACTAAGTTTAGGAAGGCCTTATTTCACCATTAATATCATTACATCAGTATTTGAGATATAAAGTTTCAGAAAAAAGGTAGTAGAAAATTTCCACACATCAAAGGTTACAAAATTCTTTGCCATTTTCCACTGTCCCTAGCTAATGCAAGCCCTTATTATCAGATATGTATTGTTCACAAAAGTTTCCTAAGTGGCTTTCTTGTTTTCAGGCTATTTCCACTATACTACTCCCTACTGAAAAACCTTCAGTGGCTTCCATTCCTACAAGGTAAAGTTCAAATCTGTAAGCCGGGCACATTTAAGGCTGACCACAATACAATTCAAATCTATACTTCCAGCTTTGTTTCTCAACATTCAAAGCCCTCCACAATCTAACCCCAAATCCATCTTTCCAATCTGGTCTCCCCCTATTCCCTGACAGGAATCCTCTATTATATCTAGATGAGTCTACTTCATGTCTCCCAAACATAGCTTATTGATTCCTCCTTCTCCAACCTGGTTAATATTTTCATCCTACCTAGACTGCTTTCCCTACTACTAACTGTCCAATTGTATCTATTATGCAAGTCCAAACTCAAGTGCCCTCATTATCAACCCAGCCTTCCCTGACCAAAACCAACCAGAGTGATAATTGTATATGAACTTGCCATTTCTTACCATTACCATTCCTCTGGCCCTTAATCACACACTACTTTGTATTCTTATTTAACTTTTCATTTGTCATATCTCCCCGGTAAGACCCTATGTAAGATCCTCCAGGGGGAGGATCTGTGTCTCATATGTCTTTGAATGCCTAACAGGCCCTATCCTACGATTTATTGCCACCCCACTCCCAAAGCTAGTGGCCTCTCTCCTCAAATATTCCTTTGATGTCTGTGATGTATATATAGACTTAGAGATAAGACCATTATCCCTATTAGACTGTAAGCTCCTCAAGGGCAGGGACTTTTCCGGAGACTTTTCTCTATTTTGTATTTCTAGTGCTTAGTACAATATACGACCCATGGTTGGCTCTACTTATGAAACTGAACAAAGCTTTATCCTTTACCAGGTCTAAGTATCTGTCATTTGCTTTGCCTTTATACAGCATCCCAAAAAACTTAATGCAATTTTAATTCAAATATATGAATGTTTGAATAAAATTATATTTACCCATAAGGATTATTGAATGCTATGGCATACACCACATTCCTGTGACCCTCCAGCGTGTGCAGCTCCTCCCCGGATGAAGTATCCCAGAGCTTGCATGTTCTGTCATAGCTACCAGTAATAAAGCTTTTAAAAAAGGAAATACAAGGAGATTAGGGTGAAAATAATATGACATCCCATTTGGCTCCTTTTTTAAAAATCAGTAGGTTATAAAGGTGTTTTTTCACTTTGGTTCCTCAACGGAATTGGTTTAATTAGCTACATGACAGAACCAAAACTAACTCCCAATTTCATATCTTATGTGAAAAACACTATTAATACAAAAGGTAACACTACCAAAGAAAACACCACCTAGAATTCTACTTATGATTGGGGGTGGGGATAGGAGTCCAACTAAGAGGGGAATAATTAGCACCCATAAATCACTATTTCCTAAAATATTTAGATACTTCATAAAGGACAATGCCTTCTGCTATTATTCTAGATAAAGATCCATGTAAACTTTCAGTCTGGAAAGAATGAAGCTGGGAGGGACTGATCAATAAAACAAACATTTCCTACATATGTGCAAGATACCAGGCCAGGGGCTAGAATATCCTGAAGAAAAGACAGAAAATAAACCAGCCCCTGCTCTCGAGGAACTCCCATACAACTGGGGGACAGAGAATGTACGCAGATAAATACAATGTTTGTACAAAATCATTTCAGGAGGCAGAAGGCACTAACAATTGGGAGCATGAGGAAAGGTCTCAGTCAGGAGAACACCTGAGTTGGAAGGGAACACACATATATGTTCAACACCCTACCAGGACATGTTGATAGCCTCCAATTCTCTCTCCCATATGAGAAGGAAGGACAAAACAATCATAATCTATACATGTTTTGTTCAGATGCAGCACATGAGCATTCTTCCAAAGAAATGCTTTCCCTCCTCATTTCTGCCTCCTGGCTTCCCTGGTGGATTTCATGTCCCAGCTAAAATCCTACCTTCTAGAGAGAGGAAGTTTTTCCCAATCCCTCTTAATTCCAGGGACTTGCCTTTATTGATTATTTCCAGTTTATTCTGTAAATAGCTTGTTTTTACATAGTTATTTGCATGGTTTCCCCCCATCAGACTGTCAGCTTTTTAAGAGCAGAGACTGTCTTTTGCCTTTTTTTGCATCCCCAGGGTTTAGCACAGTGCCTAACGCATAGTAGGTACTTAATAATGTTTACTGACCGACTGGCCGGGACTGAGGGAAAGTCTGCTTACCTTAAAGGTACATCGTTATAGTCCCCTCAAGGTCAGCATTAAAAATATTATGAATTATATGTTGCAAAAAGAGTCATTAAAACAAATACCAGAAGATTTTTTTTAAAAAAAGGATATTTAATGTAAGAAACTGAAGCACATGTTAACATAATGTACCAGCGAAGAATTTACTTAACAATGGATAATCCTATAACTATAAATGATAAAAGATATTATGAACTAAAAAGAAAAACTTACCATGAACCTGATTTGTTAAATGCAACATTAGTCAGTGGTAGTATGTGTGCTCTGAGTACCTTCAATATAAGAAAACATACTTTATTCTATAACAAAATCAAACTACTAGAAAGTCAACGCATTCTTTTAATTATGACTAGTCAATATAAAATAATGAATGCCTGAATAAATAGAAAATGAAATATTGTGATTTTTCTAAGACCAATAATATATTTTCCTGGTATAACACAAACACAGTGAGCTCACCTGATATTAACTGCCAAATGTCAAAAAAGAAATGATGGAGTCATCTACAAAATCTTGCCGCTTGACTGGCTTTACAATTATATACATGTATGCATATATATATGTATATATATACATGTATGTGTGTGTATAAATATATACATATTACACTAGACCAAGAATGGAAAGGTGACCTTAAAGATGATCATATCCTCCCATTTTAAAGATGAGGAAACTGAAGTCTAGAGAGACTTTTTAGATACTGAGAGGTATAATGATGGAGTAGAAAAATCATTGGACTTGAAGTCAAGAACAACCTAGGTTCAGATCATGCCTCGAATACTTACCAATTGTATGATCATGAGTAAATAAATACCTGAATCTCAGTTTCCTCATATATAAAATAGAGACTATAATATTATGTATAATCCTTAGCTCAAATATTTGTTGGATGAAATGAGCTCCTCTATGGAAGACCTCTTGCAAAACTTACATAAATATCTATTATCGTTATTGAGTAGCAGAAATAGAACTAAAACACATCCTCTGACTCATTTCTGTCATCAAATTCCATTATTATAAATAAAATTGACTATAGCTATTCGTTATCCAGAAATCAACATCAATTTTATTTTTTTTGTTTTGTTTTCTAAGTGTGTCTGTGTGTATGTGTTACAAAAGAAAAAAAAAAACTTCAAGCTCATTGCCACTTACAAATCCTTATATGGATTTTATTCATCTCTGTATCTCCTATAGCATCTATTATGTCTCAATTATTAGAATTTGTTTAATTAAGAACTAGGACAGAGACATGTTCCTAAATCTGATATCTGAAGTTGAATGCTGCCATCTGCTGGAAAGATCATGTCAGAAAAAGAGGAATGAAAAAAATATATTAATTTACAGTTATGTGTCTTCATAGATTTATTTTTATTCTCCTGATTTGAATTGTTACCTGTATCTGGTAAAGCAAAAGATTGCTTGTGTGTGCTATACCTGAAAGAACATGTTTAGTGTGCAAACAATAGTGTTACAATGAGTGAAATCTATCCCCTCTTTTAAAAAAAATTGTTATATAAATCAATAAATAAACAAGGCAGAAACAAAACTGGGAGTACATTGACTCATGTAGTCTTAGGATTTGGAGTCTGAAGTCTCTTTGATCTAATCCAATCCAACATCCTCATTTAGGTCGAATTATTCGCCCTAAGTAGGAAGCAGCAGAGTTACCATTTGAGCCACAAGTCACAGGGATTCTGATTGAAAATCCAGTGCTCTTTCCAGTAGACCCCACAGACTCCCCAAATCCCCTTGCCACTTGTATGTTGCTATATTTGTATGCAATCACTGTATTTAGGATGCCTGTATTTAGAGCTAACCCACTGATTTTACAGATAAAGAAACTGAGTCCCAAAGACAGCAAGTGACTTGCCCAAGGTCATACAGCTAGTAAGCAGCAAAACTCAGCCCTGTCATCGGTCTATTGTGCTCTTTCTGCTATCCATCATATCACCTATATATAGTAAAGTAGATCCATCTACTATACAATACATGTTTAAAAATCCCCATGGAAGAAGGAGAGGGCAAGGAAGAGGTCTGGGGAGAAAGAAGAAAATGGTTGTGGGGATGGGGAAGAAGAAGAAAAAAAGCATTTAAGTCTTAGGCATACAGTATAGATATTTATTTTTTACCAGAATTCACTATAAAATGGCATATATTAATTTAATCATTTTCAAAGCTAGACAAAAAAGGACATTAAAATTTCATTAAAACATCTATTGTTATAGGCAAATACTATCTGGAGATAATACAGATAGTATGGGAGTAGAAAACATGACGTTTTAATGAATTAAGAATATCTATTCAATATACTACAAAAATTTAACTTCTAAATATAACTAGAAGACCTTTGCCCTGGTTCTCCTCCCCCGACTCCCACCTGGCACACCCCTCACCTCTGCCACCTGGCCTCTCGATGGCTTTGTTCAAGACCCTCCCTTCTGCAAGAGGTCTTTCTCAGTCACCCTTCTCCCTTTCTTATTGCTCCCCACTCCTTGTGGGGGCCTTAATCTTACCTCTGAGGTAGCCAGGTGGTACAGTGGATAGAGCTTCAGACTCATAGCTTTAAGTGTCTATCTGACTTTCAGAGGTACTTTGATGAGATTTCTCTAGTAACTGCTATTTGTTTTTAACTTTCAAGTCAATGATGTCTGTCCATGGAGCACAATGAACTTTAATAAAACTAAGCATGTTAATATCTATCCATTTTGAGGCAGTTAATTTACGTGTGTTGAATTTTTCCATGAGCATTTGTGGACAACTGGATAATCATATTTTTGCATGTAAATAATGAGTACTCTAAGCTTTCCAAAATGTTAAATCTATATTTCTGCACAAATACATTACAACTTTGGCATCTTCATATTTAAATGGGGATAATAACGCTTGCACCATCTACCTCAATGGGTTTTTAAATAAAATATTTGTAATTAGAATGAGCTGTTATTATAACAATGATACATTGATATTATTATTAACAGTACTCATAGAAATTACAAAATTGTTAATATTTAAATCAATAGAATGGGGAATATGTAATGTACTCATTGAAAAGTTAAAAGGATATTTCTTTTATTTTTGCTGTGACAATAATTTTTTTTAATGTCAGTTCTTCCAATTTCCTAATCCAATCTCTGTGCAAGCCCTGCATTGTAATCATGTTCAATTACTGTGCCCATCGTTATTGCTTGCTTTGCACCTTGTGAGCACTCATCAAGGGCTTGTTGGATTGAACTGAATTATTCGAATGCTTGCTAGCAGCAGGATGATGAGGCCAGCTACATCTAGGGTTCAGGGGACAAAAGAGAGGCACAGTGAAGAAGGACAGTTGAATATAGGAAACAAAAATGGGAATAAATAGACGAGGAAACCTGAGAGTGACTTCGAGGGAGATCCAGAAAAACTATTACAACATTGTATATGTTGAAATTATATTATTTAAATGTTAGGTGTCAGAGCAAATTCAGCTGCATTGATGTCTGATGTTATAAAGTGAACACTTTATAAATGAAGATTTTAAAAGAAAAAATTAAGAGTTCATTAGTGCACAGTCTCAAGCCATACAGGTATATATGGATGGTTATAGGAATAAGGAAAAGAATTGCTCTTGTTAGATAAATATTTCTGGTCCACCTTTAGTCTAATAGACAGCAAACAACAGCAAGCCCTTGGAAAAGCAGCTACTCAAAGAACAGACTTCAAAGGTGCTCAAAGGGAATGAATGAGTCACTGATTTCAACAGCCATGTCTGAATACACAGATTGTAATGCACCATCAGTTAGAATCGTGCATGCATTCATTAACATTATTTTAAAAAGAAAAAAGGGATATTACATATTTTAAGTCCAGTATTATTGTTATCTATGAAATGATAAGTTTGCTAAAATCTAATATGATCAACAATTCTCAAAATTTGACTCAAATCGGCAGGGGTACAGGGCTGTTAAAAGCCCACTACACTCCGAAGAGCTCCTTATCATATTTGACAAAGGGTAGAAGAAGGTAGAAGAGGTGGGATAACATCAACAAATATAAACTGAAGATGAAATTCATCTTTGTTTTGTTCATCAAAACATGGTTCATTTCAACTGAAACCTAAATAATACATCCACAGTCAAAATCTCATCAAAGGTATTAAAAGTATTTAAAAATATTTATTACCTTAAAAAGATAGAACTTGTGGTCACCCTGCTGTCCAAGTTTATCTTGTAATTTCAGTATTAGGTGTTTGACTTGATCTGTTCGCGAAGCTGTGATGAGAGGCTCTGCCTTCCGGATCTCTTCTACTAAGGCACTCACATCTGTACTGTAATATGTAAGAAAATAGTGAGCATTCTATACGAAAACAGCGTTGCACGTGCATTAAGCAAATACAAAATTAAATTATTTTAGTAAGCAAAAATTTGACAAAATGAGAAATATGCAATCATCTTGGAAGACAGAGATTCTAAAAAAATCTATCAGTAACAAATCATATTAATCTTCCTGCCATGTTAATAATACAAATAAGATGAAGTGATGGCATTGGAAAAATGCAGCATTGGTGTAGTATGATCTTACTTTCAGTCTTCACTGTTGATGGCAAGCACCTTGAGCTACCTTTCAGTAAAATGACCTTTTTAATTTATCCGTGCTCATGCAAGTCAAGTCATCAGCCTTTTTATGTCACTGGTCCCCTTTGGAATGAAGGACAAACAACAACCCATACTATCTACCTGGTAGCCAGTCTAGTACAAGAGTCACCTACAAACTGCCTAATAGTAACATAACATACAATGGTATCGATTCAGCATAGTAGGGTGGATAGGAAGCTGACCTCAACACCAGGACGACGCCAGGACCACATCCCACGTCTGACACATCCTGGCTGAGCGAATGTGATCATGTTACCTCAGGACTCTAGACAGCTCTACAAGATTATATAAAAGTTGAAGAAAAGGTGCTGACCTGCCCTGGTAGAGAAAATTTCCTCCCCTGGAAGGAATCAATGAAATCACTAGTCCTGTCCCTATCCATACAATGTAGGATCATGGGATTAAGAATTGGGAAGGACCTAAGAAGTGAGTCAGCCCAACCTCGCCCGTTCAGTTTACACAGATAAGGAAACAGAGGCACGAAAGGGTTACGTGACTTGTCCAAGGTTACACAGCTACTACATAGGAAAGTCAGGATCCAAACCCAGGTCTTCTGGTTCTAGGTCCAGTATTCATCTGACTACCTCGTGTTCCCTCTTACCATCAACACACATCAACTGAACTCCTACACGTGCAAGGTACAGTACTACTGGGGATGTGAAGAGAAGGCCCCTGGAGCAACAAAGAGTAAGTCTACTCTGTTCTAGAAGTTATTCTTCAAATATTTTACAATAGTTATTATTTTT
This sequence comes from Phalanger gymnotis, assembly GCA_028646595.1. Lineage (NCBI taxonomy): Eukaryota > Metazoa > Chordata > Mammalia > Diprotodontia > Phalangeridae > Phalanger > Phalanger gymnotis. Next base: position 43,686,155 of record CM053626.1, read on the forward strand.
TTCCCATAAGCTTCATATTCTCCAAGTCAAACATTCCCAGCTCCCTCAAATTTTGCTCAATCTGAGATGACTTCCAGATATCTCAGAAATCTAGTCACCTTCTTCTGGATATTTTCTGGTTTACCAACGTCCTTCTCAAAGAACTGGACACAATATATTACACCAATTTGATCTGCGCAGGGTACACACTGGGATTCATTCCCTCCCTCTTAGTATTTGATGAAGTGAAGACTACTGGGCTGAGACTAAGGACACCTGACTGGTAGTCCCTCCTCTTCCCTTACCTTATGACCTTGGGTTACTGCCTCTATCTAGGCCTCAGGTTCTCAGAGTGAGGATAAAGAAAGACCAGATGCCTTCTAAAGGGCAGCTAGATGGTACAGCGGATACAGTGTTAGGCCTAGAGTCAGAAAGATTCATCATCCTGAGTTCAAATCTGGCCTTGGACACTTACTAGCTGTGTGACCTTGGGCAAGTCACTTAATCCTGCTTGCCTCAGTGCCCTCATCTATAAAATGAGCTGGAATAGGAAATGGCAAACCACCCCAATATCTTTGCCAAAAATAACAAACCAACCCTCATGAATAGTCTGAAACAACTGAACAACAAGATGACTTCTAAAGGTGCCTTCCAACTCCAATCATCCAATTTCTGAATATTATACTTATATTAGTATATATACACCCATATATATATACACGAACATGTATATATAAAACACGTTATATATATGTACATATGTGTGTGTATACATCCACAGTCAAATACACACACACACATACACACACACACATTAATACTGTATTGTATTTGTCCTTCATTCTCAAAGAGGACCATGCCATCAGGGAAATGATGACATGACTTGCAGTTGACTTTGATTTGAGGGAGGGCTGTGCAAGGTCACCAGCCTCACTTTCTTCTCCAGAGCCATCGGGATCTGGCCTGATATTCATCAGGACTACTGAGGATGACCCAGAATGCATTGGGAGACCCTGGCCCTTTCTGGCTAAGGTCTTTTCGGGTTCTCACTTTGAGTGAAGTATCGCCCATTCAGTGAACAGGCCTCTTTAAGAAGTTAGTTAAGGGATGACCCAGATTGTGTTTGACAGACAAATACTATAATTACATTCATTGTTCAATATTATACTTATATATTACAATTGACTAAGATTACATTGGCTTTTTTCCCCATATTTTTGACTAATATTGAGCTTGTGGTCAACAAAGGGTCCCAAGTATTTTTCACATGAACTGTTGTTACCCTGGTCTCATGTGTTCCACGGACACGTAACTGATCTATTTAGCCTAAATAGAAGTCTCATCTCCTCAGTTTTGGCCACTGTTTTCACTTCCCAAAATGATTTTGGGTGCTGATTCTCTCATTTAATTTAATATACATCCCTTCTCATCCCTTATCTTGGGGTCATCTACAATTTCACAAGTATGCCTTCTAGATCATCATCCTATTCTTTGGAGGCAGCTAGGTACTGAAATAGATAGAGCATTGGGCCGAGAGTCAGGAATGTCTGAATTCAAATCAGGCCTCAGACACTAGGAGTATGACCATGGACAAGTCCCCCACTCCCAACCCCAATGACAAAGTTGAATATGGCATGGCCAAGGGCAGAGAACCTTGTGGCATGCCACTATCCAGCCTGGAGAGAGGCTATTAGTTAATCAAAATGGTTTCCCAACTCATTATCATGCAATCCAATCATCCATCACATACATTTAAAATGACTTTGCGCATTTTTTTAACTGAAATCAAAATGTTCTATGTCTTCGGCATTTTTTTACTCCTCTCTAACCTTATCCAAAAAAGAAGAAATGAGGTTTGCTTGGCGTGATACTCTCCAATTACATATAAAAACAATCTTAACATTCTTTTTTTAAATTTTGAATTCCAAAGTTTCTCCCTCCCCACCATTGAGAAGGCAAGCAATTTAAAACAGATGGTATAGCCTGACATTCTCGATGTCCCCACTTCCTAGTGATTAGTTCTTGTTTTCTCACTAAGTGACTACAAATCATCTCTTTAATCTAATTTTGAATTTTGCTGAGGACTAAGTTCCAATATCATGATCATTCTTCTCTTTCATGAAAATGATGAAAGCTTAATCGGAATTAGTAGTTCTGTTTTCTCTCTGTCACCTGTTAATGTTTTTCATCTTCCCCAAGCAGTGGTATATCTCTGACTTGGTTTGTTTGAAACTTAGGCTTAAAGTACTTTATATTTTGGTTGTCTTCCACATTTTTCTAAAATCTCAGCTCTTTATGGGCTTTTACATTTTGCTACTAGTCTTACACCTTTGTAACAGGGATTTGTTCTGTGATTTGTGCTTCATCGTGGGTGTATGTGTGGGTGTATGAGTGTATGTTTTTTAATCTGAGCTCAGTAGAGAATTATCTATTATTATATTATGTACTATTTTCTTAGCTTTCTTCCCCTTGTCATCCTCTTTGAGATTATTTGCAATCGTATAGTCAGAATTTCATTCTGTAGAATCTCTCATTGTTTTTAAACAACACTCTTTTGTGGAGTCAGGGCACAGACATATCCAACCTTTCACTATTTTTTTTGCAATCTGCTTGTGTAATATCTGGGGTATCTAAACATTAAAATACAAAGTCTAGCAAAACCCAAATTTCTTTCCTTCACTATTAGAAACTTTGAGACCTTCTGCAAAGGATGGATTTTGATCTTCATATTGAAATGGTTGAGGGACAAGCTGTGATGGGGAGGTTAGAACCATTCAAATTCGGGGAATGACAAAAGTTAAACAAGCCTCTGGTCAATTCCCTATCGCACTTCAGATACCAGCTGTGTTAAACCTGCTCTTCTCTCCTCAGCTCCCTCTCTCACGACAAACAACCCTGTCATCTACTTTACTGAGATCAAGACCATCCATTTCATCCTCCCTTAGCTCCCACCACTTAAAAACCTCTCTACTACTTCACTCATTCTCTCCTTCAGTCCAGTTTCAGAGGTTGAGATAGCTCTTCTGTTAGCTAAGGCTAGCCCTTTCATTTGTGCCCCTCCTCGGTCCTATCTCCTCTTTCTCTTTCAGGGGCTTACTATAACTGGTCCCTTCTCATCTGGCTACAAATTTACAAACTTGTTCAGGTCTCCCATTAAAAGAAAGAAATTTTCCCTTCACACTGCCATCTCCTCAAGCTCTAATTCTATATCATTTTTCCTGAGAAACTCCTACAAATAGTGGTCTGTGCTCCTTGACTCAATTTCTCCACTATCCATTCACAGCTCAGCTCTTTGCCCTTGTCACCCAGGTCCTGACTTCCGGATTTCAAAAAACTTTCCTCGATGCACAGGACTTGCCTCTTCACCTTGGAACATTCAAATCTCCCTGTGACTTGCTCAACCAGGAGCATCCCTCAGCAAATCCTGCCCCCTTCTCCCACTGGTAAGCTCCTCCTGGAGCTTCCATTATGTGTAGGGGCTTAAGCTAGCCTTCATGGTCCTGTTCCTGATTTCCTGTACACTTATCCCTTCCACATCACAACTTCCCCCATTCCAGTTTTGATATATTGTGAGACAGCATAAGAAATTAAATGGAAATTTGGGGGGAGTTTTGTGGAAACCACAGATGACATGTGAAGGACAGCAGATGACACAGAACCTATGACCAAATAGTTAACCCAAATTTTACAGTAAGATATTGTAAAGGCCCCCTAAAAGAAAAAGAAAGAATTCAGACTTCTCCAGTATGAAGAGAAGGCCAAAAAAATATGCAGATTTTCCAGATCGTGGGGCTTCTCCATCCCTAACACCAGGGATGTGGAAGGGATAACTATACTTAAAACTATGCCCTTGAGGCTGTACCTTCATCTCCCAAGTTCTCTTGCTTTTCTTCTCATTTGTGTTGTCTTCTCTATTAGGATGTAAGCTCCTCGATGGGGTGGACTTTCCTTTTCTTGTTATTATATCCCTAGCACGAAGTACAGTGTGGAGCTCACAGTAAGTCCTTAGTTACCCTCATTCCTTTTGTCCCCACTCCTCTACTGGAGTTGTTCTTTCGAGAACGATTAGTTGGGGCAGCTAGGTGGTACAGTGGATAGAGCCCCAGCCTGGAATCAGGAAGACCTGAGTTTAATCTAGCCTCAGACACTTGACACTTATAAGCTATGTGACCATGGCCAAGTCAATTAGCCCAAATTGCCTTGCAAAAGGAAAAAAAAAGACTGATTAGTAACTTCTCTTTCTTGCTAATTGAATAGCTTTTAAAAATCTTACTTTTAGGTAGTTTTGTAACACTGCATGCTATCGCTCTCCTCTCCCTATACCACCCAACCAGGCTCACCCTTGTTTCTCCTCCTACCTGTCCAACTACTTCTTCTCAAACCTTTGATGGTTCCCTGTCTTTCTTCTACCACAGGTGTGGCGATCCCCCAGTATGCTGTCCTAGGTCTTCTCTTTATATATCCTGTCTCTTAGGGATTCCATCTACTTTCACGGGTCTAATTAAAACCTCTCTACAATTGCTTCCCAATCTACATATCTAGTCCTCAGCTCTCTCCTGAACTCTAGTACGGCACCTTCTACCACATGGTGGACACCTCTACCTGGGGAGCCCGTAGAAATCTCAAACTCCAGTCTCTCCTCAGCTTCCCTATTTTCCCTATATTCCTCAGCTTTCCTTCCAGCTTCCCTATTTCTACCGATGGTACCGCCATTCTCTAGGTCAGTCAGGCTAAAAACCTCAGACCCACCTTCCTTTTCCTCCTGGACACGTCAAATAAGTTCCTAAATCCTGGTGATTCAACCTCGACAACACTTCTCACATCCCTCCCATCCTCTGTTCTTGCTGCTGACACTCTAGTTCAGGCCTTCACCACCTCTGATTTTACATTAGCTTCCTCTATGGTCTTCTCTCTTGAGTCTCGCCCGGTGCTACCAACTTTTCCCATGGCCACCAAAATAGTGGGAGCTTCCTGTGAGCAGGAATTGTTTCATTCTTTATGTTTAGCATTTAGCGCAGTGTCTGGTGCATCCCTAATGCTCAATGACATGCTCTATTACTGATTGCTTCATTCCTATAACACCCCATCCGGCCGTGTCTCTCCTCTAATCAGAACTCTCCAGTGTATCTTTAAGGGCTCCAGGCTTTAATTAAATCCAACAGGCATTTATCAATTGCCAACTATGCGAGACACCAAAGTTCTCTCTCCTCCCAAGGAGCTTACATTCCGGATTTATGTGGGAGACTGAAGACAAAATGAAGATATTAAAAAGTAGGTAAAATTCACATACAAAGGTATCCCAAAGACATTTCAGGGATAGCACTAATGGTGGTGAGAAAGATCCTGAAAGGCTTCCTGTAGGATTCGGCACTCGAGCTGAGCCTCGAAGCTAAGGACTCTAAGCCATTAAAAAAACCATGCGGGCAGGAAAGGATTATTCTTTATATCCCCTATAGCATCTAGAAGAGGGTGTTGAACAATGAAATATTCTGTCTAGACTAGGGGAATACCTATTGAAATACAAGTGAAGAGTCAGAGGAACAGATCTGAGAAATACTACAAGGGACCTTCAGGAAAACAGAATGAATTCTGAATATAACACAGTGACCAAAAGATGCGAAGGAAGGCCTCCTATTCTTTGGGCAGATCCTCTAGGGAAGGCTTTAAAAAAAGAGACAAGCAGGAATAGCACAGGATGGTAAGGCATGTGTGGGCTGCAGTATGCCCTGGTAGAGGGAGGATCTCCATTAGTGGGAAGAGAGATAGACTAAAGTATAAACATGTGGCCCGATGGGTGTGCCATAACAGAAAACTAAGTTTTGTAAGTGAATGAGTTATTAATTATGTTAGTATCAAAGGCATAATTATCATATCCTTAAGAGTTTTTTTTTTCCTCCCCTCATTTCTGCTACCTACCCGGTTAGGATTTCCCACTGATCATTAGCAAGACGAAAACCCTGACCTCACCACTAAGTCGACGCTAATAAAATACGACCTCTTGGTCAGCAGAAAAACAATCATGCACAATTCAAGCTTTATTCTGTCTCCTTATCCTTCAATTTTCCCTGCACGTTCTGCCAGGCAGCCAGTGGTATGCTGATGCTGAGTAGGAGTTTCTCGTAAATGCTTTGTGCTCTGGGGGATTCCAGAAATAGGGAGGAGTCCTAAAAGATTCTCTTATAGGGATGAGGGCCTTTCCCTGAAGTGAGAGTCGAGCACTGAGAGTAACTCACTTTGATTCACTTCAGCTGGCACCCCAACTATACGATGATTTGGTATGACATGAGGAAGAAGATGACTTCATTATCTATGATGTAGACACACTCACAGCACAGCCCCCACAGGAGATGTGGCCAGAGAAATAATCTTCAGCATAATTCTAATGATTTCCTAGCTCAGCAGCCAAGTTTAAGCCCCCTTTGGACAACTCTAAGAAGATAATAGGTGCTAGCAATAATGATGTTTGTCAGTCTCTCCGTTACCCCAACCCGGAACATGGAAAGATCAAGATCGTTGTAGAAATGGCCTTTCCCACGCTGCCTGTGATTCTTGGAAGTGGCCTCTGCCCCTCCCCAGATGTAGAGCTAGAGTCTACAAAGCTCTTGTGGAATAGCAGCTCCAGGGACTGGGGTGAAGGGTGGGCATCTATCATTACTCTAAAGGGCTTAAAGGAAATGTGGGTGAGGAGTCATTGCTTTGACAGATCCTACTCCTCCTGGTGTTCTTGTCTTACTTATGGAGGTGTGACCATAAACTAATGAAACACATTCTCATGTCTGTAGTGTGGAAGATGAAGGTGTAAACATTACTATTTAAATCCACTATGTCTCTCACCTAAGTTTCATTGATTGTTGGAACATTAAATCTCTGTTTTTTATGCCAGATTTTTCCTAGAGATCACACCTTAGCAAGCTTACCTCCAAGTAACAAGGTTACTCTGAGTTATATGGAATTCATGGTTTTTCTTAGGAAGCACAGCAAGGTATAAGGACCCAATTTATGTCTCCTTATGATGTTTTTAGTGATCCTAGAAGCCGTATTTGCACAAAATGTTGACTTTTCAGGGTCTCTAAAGACAAGCTGGTACAATCCCATTATTTTACAGTGATGAAACTGAAATCCAACGAGGCTGTAACTTGGTCAAGGCCATACAGCTAAAGGAGAACCCCAGGTCTCTGAAGTCCCAGGACAGTGCTCTTTCCACCTTTTGACTAGAAAGTCATGCAGAAAAGTCAGAGTTTTATTTTAGGGGTTTTTTTTGTTTTTCATTTTGTTTTTAGCAGTTTATTACTTGTAGTGAGCAAAAGATTGAACAGATATGAAACTATCGAGGGACAGACACAAAGAGTGCCCCTTCTCCTACTGATCGCTAAATAAGCCCCATCCATATCAAAAGAGGAAAAGTGAGCACAATATCCCCATTTGGATTTAGTTTGAGGTTTATTCTGTATGCCTAAGGATCACCCAAAGACTATTAACTAAAATAGTCAACAAGGCAGGAATTTGGGGGGTGAATATTACATGAATTTATATGCCATCATATAATTAGATCACTTACTTGGGACTGAGATCAAGTAAGTCTATGGATTTGGTCTTTAGTTCTCCCCCTTTTTCATATTCCAAAATGATACCTGTAAAAACAAATAATCACAATTTAGAATATCGCTGATACGGCAGTAGATACAGTCCTTGACTTGGAGTCAGGAACAGACGAGTTCAAATCCTGCCTCCGACACTCATTAGCTGTTGTGACCCTGAGCTAACCGCTTAAGCCCCTTCCACCTCAATTTCCTCATCTGAAAAATGGGGATGACAGCACCTACCTCACAGAGACGTCATGAGGATCAAATGAAGTAACACAGCAAAGTACTGAGTAAACCTTAAAGCACTGGGTAAATGCCAACTGTCATCATCATCATTATTATTATTACACATTTTCATTACTAATTACTCCTATTTCAAAGTGGAAGTCTGTACTAGCATAGCTTTTGGGAATCAAGGTCATTTCCATGTGGCCATGGTGGGAAACATGCTAGACTAGAGCAAGTAAACCCAGAAGGCCACAATAGAAATGATACATCTTTAAAGCATCAAGCAGGCAATTTTAAAGGAAGATACAAAATGTGTGGGGAAAAAATCTTAGGCCTTATTGTTACCCTGACACCTCCCAAAAAAATGACTGAGAAAACACCAATAAGCAGTAATCCTTCTTCCTACTGTAACATTTCTTTAAAAAAAAAAAAAACCTTTTTTTTTCTGAGAATGATCTGTAAATTACCACAGCTTTGTTTAAGTTTCAAAGCTCATTTATGACCCCCAGCTTCCAAGGAAAGACAATATTAAGACTAATATTCTCCTGCTGTGGCTGTATGGTAAGTGCATATAGAATACAATGTTTTCCAAAGAATTAAAATTAGCATCACACAGAGGGCAGTGTGTGGAGGGCAGCATGGTAACAAACGAGGGAGTTCAGAAGCTATGAGTAAAAGATGTCATCAACCCTTAGAACACCGTAGAATTAAATCTATAATTACTCAGGTGTTTGGCGTATCTAACCCAAGTGGAAAAACCAAGTGGATAAAGAATGCTTATTGTCTAGACATTGGCATGCAGTTGGCTGGACAAGCCACAGTATGTATGCACACGCACACACACACACACACACACACACACACACACACACACACACCAGACATTGTAAATAGACGATGGGTTGGACCCAGAATTGAAGAGTAGGATAAATTGTCTTTACAAAATTGTTAAGCTTTTTTAATAACCCCAAACTTCTCCCTGGCACAAAAGCTAAACTTTTTAATGTCATTATCCTTATAGGGATATTGTATGGCTGCAAGTTATAGGTCAGTCACTCTTCAAATAACTAAAGTTGAGTATCACCCAAAGGACAATGAATATGTTCATGGTGAGTGTGAGCAGGCAGCAATGCACTATAAAACAACCTTACAAAGGAGAAGTGATGTAAAAGATGCCACTATACACTGGTATCCTTCTGAGGATGTCAGGAGGACCTGAAAAGGGCCCTCAGCACATCAAGTGAATCCCGCCATGGCAAATTCACAAGCAGACACAATGAAGAGTCACACATAGGAATGTGTGGGCATGGAAGGACAAAATGGCCAATCAATGAGATCACAGACCCACTTGCAAATTTGAGCACTGGTGTACACTTTCAATGGGACACTAACAGGAACACACCTAGAGGAAGGTGTCTGGAAACCAAACATCTGAAGGAATTTTGAATGTTTAGCCCCGAGTGACAGACACTTAGGGGATATACATTACTTTTATACTTTGAAAATATCACTAAAGGTGAAAATCAGTGGCAGGAAGATATTTCTTTGTGATCCAAACAAAATAAGGAATTCAAATTCACAGTTCCTATTCAGTGATGACATAAAACCCCAGACTATTACAAAATGTCCTCAGTCAAATCTACAGTAGTTCAAAAAATATTGGCCTATCTAAAATGGCCAAAGAAAATGGATGAAAAACACATATGAGGGGTGGAGCCAAGATGGCGACTGGAAAGCAGTAACTGGC
>CM053626.1:43696191-43717259 GCA_028646595.1 Phalanger gymnotis
AAAAAAACACATATTAGCTTAAATATGATATCATGGGTGAGTAGTGTTTTACAAATGCTATCTCATTTCATTCTCACAACAACCTGGGACCTAGATGGGACAGATGAGGAAAATGAAGCAGGCAGAAGTTAAGTGACTTTCCAAGGGCAACATCAGTAGTAAGTTTCTGAGACTTATCTGAGGTCATAGAACTAGTGAGTGTCTGAGGCTAGATTTGAAATTAGTTCTTCCTAATTCCATCCTCTGTGTAGGCTCTATTCATTGTGCCACCTAGCTACCTCTACTATCAGCAATAAATTTTTATGCCAAGCTAATTGTCTTTTGCCATAAAGTACCCTCTTGGAGCATTTCATACCCCCATATTCATTATTCATTCACTAATTAATTTATCCTTCTATAAGCATTTATTGAGTACTTATATGCACAATGCATGATGCAGAAGGAAGCCAAAAAAAAGGAATGGACTCTACCTAGAAATAATAAGTTTAGCATGGAGTAGCACAAAGAAGAGGGAAGTTAAAGTCAATAGCCTAGGGCTTAATTACTTAGCTCTGCCATAAATCAGCCCTGTGACATTGGGTAAGTCATCTAATTTGAGTCCCAGAAAGTGTGAGAGGTGGAATAATAAGACTTAAGAGTAAATGCTCTTTATTAGAATGAAATGATAAGGGTGGGGAATGAATAATTCAAGGATGATTGTTCCTGTTCTTATCTGATGCGATTATTTCAACAACTGTTTGTTCCACAAGAGTATCTTCTGAAATATACTAGAATTTTACTATATCTTTTTTAGTTTAATGAAGACATTCATTACAAAGAGCTTAACTCCTGAAATACTGACAGTACTTCATTCAAAGGCATTTCCATAATATGGACCTGTAATCTTATTACAAAAGTTTAAATTTGCTATTATTTATAACCATTTTTATTAATAAGGTTGGTGTGGCCAAAGTATTTTTAAAAAGCAAAAACTTTTAACAGTAGTTACTAAATTGTTACAGATGTAGAGATATAAAAAAATTACAAATTAGTATATTTAGATTAAGAGTATACGTTTGTAATTTAGAATACAAGTATAAGTTTACCTTACATGAAAAATTTTTTACTCAAAAACTTATACAAAATTCTCTTGAATACAGGAGGTTTGCATGTAAGCCACAAAATATAGGTATTTGCTTCTGACATTAAAAGCAGAGACAAAAACTGATTTATCTGATATAATAGACATGAAAACAACCACTGCCACATCCTGAATACTAAAAATAGCTATGCCCTAATAAGAACCATGCAACAAGCCTGCAGAAGCCTGAATGTCAGAGGTACCAATAAAATTTTATATCCAAATGAAAATGTTGAAATCCCAATGACTTTGAAAAAAATGTTTTTATATGTACAAACTATTATGAAAGTGGTATGTTTCATTCTTTATAGCCATTGTTCACTTATATTTTGTGTCTCTTTTCTGCCTTCTGCCTCTAAAGTATGGATTTTTCTCAAGGTTAAGGTTCTTTTCCTTATGCTTGTCATTCTCTAGAAACTCTCCTTTCAAGAATTCACCAGCTCTCACAGACTCAACTATCACCTCTATTTGAAAGACTCTCAAGCTACATCTCTAGTCCTGCCCAGTCTTTTGAACTCTAATCCTATATTTCTGCCTAGATCACCACAAATTCAACAAGTCTAAAGTGGAACTCTTCAATTTACTACCACTACCACATCTGCCATCTTGCTCTCTTGACTGTCCTAATTGCTGTTAATGGTTTCTTATTTTCTCAGTCATGCAGCCTCAAAACTTGGGAATCATCTTTGATTGTTCCTTCTAACCACCACCCCCCACACACCCTTTAGCTACTGTGGCTGAACATAGACCAAATCCTCTAAAATTCTTCCCTCGAAAAGTCTCTAAGACTTTGCTCCATGGGTCCATGGACTCCCAAGGAGTCTGTGGATAAATTTCAAGGGGTCAATAAATTTGGATGGGAAAAAAACCTACATCTTTATTCCAATAGGATTGGTTTCCTTTTTAATTCTATTAATACTTTATTTTATTTGTTTAAAACCACTCCCTTGATCCATAGGCTCCACCAGACTGCCAAAGGGGTCTATGACATAAAAATGACGAAAAACCTTCTTTAGGAATCTATCCCTTGCCATTTCCACCACCCAAGGTCAAGCCTTTGTCACTCCACATTTAAACCACTACAGTAGCCTCTAGAGTGGCCCCTTCACACTAATAGACCCAAAATACTCACATCCTAAAAACAAAACATGATATGTAGTGAATCACTGGACTTCAGAGCCAAAGGAGACCTTTCAAGATAATCTTGTTCAGCTCCCTTTATTTTACAAATCAGAGAATTCAGGTCAAGTGAATTGAGCAAGATCACACAGAGTCAAGACTACTCTCTAAAATCCATTTACCTGACGTTCAAGGCCCTCCACAATCTGCCTCCAAACTAACTTCCCAGCCTTATTTCTCAATCTTCATTGTGTCTTCGCCTATCAGAATGGTCTACTCACTCTCCTATCAACTAGCCTTAGAAGACATTGATATTACAACCAGAATGTCCATTGAACTTTCCTACCTTTGTTCATACCATTCTTCATACTTGGAATGGTCTCCCTTCCCACCTAACTAAATACTCATTCTTCAAGTCCTATGTCATTGGCAAAGCCTTCTCGGGCCAATCCAGCCTACACAGATCTCACCTTCCTCTGAGATCATAGCGTTTGTTTTCCCTATCACTCATTTGGCAATTAATTAATCAAGTCCTGCCTGGTGACATAGTATGTATTATTGTCATAGGCATCATTTAAATCTTGTGTTAGTAAAACTTTTCTTGTAAGCACTGAACCTAAGACTTGAGACATAGCTTCCTCACTATCTGTATGACTTTGGCCTTTAATTTCTCTGGGACTCAGTTTCACAACCTATACTGTTCAATCCAAGTAATTCACACTTATAAAAATTAGATTTAATAAACTTGCAAGAAGTTCTAGAAAGTTCCTTCAAGCTCTAAAAGCCTGTTGTTATTTTCTGTGTATATGTCTTCTCTCCCTAGTTAGCTTGTAGCCTTACTGAAGATGGACTTTTTTTCCAATTTCCTACAAAACCCAGTACTGTGTTGTGTACATATATAGGTGCTGAATACATGTTTGCTGATTGATTACATTTAGATCCCACAATATAACAAAGCACGGATTGATTAAGCCTCTACCAAGTGGAAGATACTGTGCAGTGAATGTATTAATTATTTTTTGCAAATATATACATCTATATATACATATATGTAATTTCACTCTATAGCTTGGATGGACAACAATCATTCTTCATCTGCCTGTTTGTTTTTTCTGTGTGAAAATAGTTAGGCAGAACACTCAAGTACATCCTCAAAACATCAGGAGAAAAGGAGGAAGCCCTCCACCATGTTAAATGGAGCCCCTGATGAAATTATGGTAGACCCTGGACGAGGGAGGCCTAGGCATAATGGGTTGCAATCTGCTTCATTGGAAGGCATATCCACACAGGATGTCATAGACATATTTGCATACATACATATACATACATACACATATACGTTTTCATACATATATTGATGGGTGGATGGACGTGTACTTAAGCAGCAAGGAAGTGTCTAGAGAGACAGGTCTTGTGACATAGGAAAGCCAGGATTCAAGACCCACCTTTGGCAACGGCTACATGACCCTGGCCAGGCTGTTTAACCTCTCCATTCCCTAGGCACTTTGCTAAGACTAAGTTGCAGAGGAAAAGGTTCCTAGTAGGGGTTCCTGATCATGCATTCCTTATGGTACAGATGCAGTCCCAAAATATACATATGTCATTATTTTCTTATTATGCTTGACAAACACTGGCCTAGAGAATCTAGTCTGATTTAAACAAAAATGCATGCCAACCCTTTACTCTACTTGCATTTTTGCAGAACTGATATCATTGGTTCTTGGTGTTTGAGCTGGAGAGATCTCGGCATCCGTCTAGTCAACCTCCTCTTTTTACAAATAAGGACCTAGAAGTCTAGGGAGGAAAAATGGCTTGCCCCACGGTGTCATAAATAGGATTTGAATCCAGGTCCTCTAGACTCCAGAGTTAGTATTCTTTCCATGATTCTTTTCATCACCATCCCATAACCTAAATGCTTTCTTTCAGTTCATCAAATAAACAGGATGTGTTATTGAGTGGAATGCTGAAATAGTGAAGCCCTCTCAGTATGGGATATTTTTTAGAAACTGCTCTGCTGAGAAAGTAGAGATAAGAAATTACATTAGTTGACAGACACCTGCAAGGTCCTGTTTATCTAGCTTTTACTCCCTTTTTGCTGAATGCCAGTCTCTGGTCTCATGCCTGTCTTTTTGCTCTTTGTTCCCTGTTGCTGGGAAAAGATTCCATGTTTAGAATGTGAGCTCCAAACCCAATTGGCGGGAAGAGGAGCCAGTAGAGAGTGGGGGAAATCGTGTTAGGATCTATATAACTTGCTTGAAGCTGTATGCCACACACACACACGTGTGCTGGCATCATCTTGGGCCACACTGAGGTGTGTCCTTTCTCATGAGAAAGCAACACATTCCTTTCTGCCTTTTCTCAAGAACGGCCTCTATTTTTACTGTGAGTAGTGGTCTCTGACCCACACAAGTTATACACTTTTTTTTCTTGTAATCCCATCTATTTTGTGGTCCTGATTTCCTCATTTGAAAATAAGGAGGTTGGATGAAACCTCAATTTCCCTTCCAGTTCTGAATGACACCATTTTATGAGCCTCCAGTTCAGAGGCTTGGGTGTCTGTGTCTGTTGGAAGAGGAGAGGAGTGACTGGGCAGGAGAACCACCTTAAGAGGAGACAGTAGAGCCTCTTCACTCCCTAGCCTAAACAGTGAATTGGGCACTTTTAGTGCTGTGTAGAATAAAAAATGATACCATTTCTCTAGATTTTTCTCAGCTCTTCAACTTCTCCACTTCCCCAGCAAAGTAAGGAGCTCAGGACTTGAAATCAGAGAGATCTGAGTTTAAATTCTGCCACTGACACTTACTGGCCCCGTCAATGAATCAGTCAAGAACCATTTAAGTGCTCACTATGCGCCAGGCATTGTGCCAACCGAAGTTGATGCAAAGAAAAGTAAAAACATTCCAGGCATGCCAGGCATCAGGGATAACAAGCCAAAAACCGAAACTAAGAGATGGGAGTATGTGGTGTTCAAGAAACTACAGATAGGTGGATTTTGTTGGGTCATTGAGTTTGCAGAACGAAGTTTAAGAAGACTGGAAAAAAGGATGGGGCCAGGTTGTGATGGGCTTTTTATATTTGATTCTGGAGGTAATAGGGAGCCATGGAGATTATTGAGGGTGTGGGGAGGGGCAAGGTTGACATAATCAGACCTCCGTTTTAGGAAAAGAGTGGAGGCTGGATTAGAGGAGGGGGAGAGACACCTGAGGCAGGAAACCACTGGGTATGTCTCAGCTTCAGCTTCCTAATCTAGAAATAAGGAGGTTGAACCTAACAGCCTCCGAGGTCCCTCCGAGCTCCAAACCTATGAGTTTAAGTCCCTTGATTTCTCTGGGACTCAGTTTCCTAGCCTAAAAAGAAGAACTTTGGGTGGGGAGAGACCCTTGTGCTTTTCTGCTTCCGGTCCCAGGCCAGGGGGGTCCTCTCCCCAAATGCTGCCTCCACTCCCTCCCTACCCCCCTACCCCATCCCTCCTCCCATCCCTCTGGAGACGCGATTTTATCCTTTAACTCCCGGTCGGGGACCGTCCAGGACGATTCCCCTGACAGGTGAGACCCCGTCTAGGGTGAGCAGACTGAAGAGAGCGGGTACCTGGTGGGTAATAGCGGAGCAGGAGCCTTTTAAGCTTCATTCTCTCTCTCACGGAGGCACTGGCCAGAGGCCTCCATCACCTTGGCAACCGCCTAACAGAAGCTCCCCGGCAGGTCAACGCTTGCGCATGCGCTCACAGGAGCGCCCCTGACTGCGGGTGGTGGCTCGTGGGGTCTAGGGCACCTGCCCACGCGGATTCGCCTCCTGGGGCCGGCGGAGAGCTCTGGAGACCGCCCAGAGCAGGCGGAAGGAAGAGTCGGCACCTTTTTTGAAGTCCTGGACCCCTTATGACATTCCACTCCTACAGCATCTTCTGGACCCCTTCTCAGAATTCCGTTTTTAAATGCATAAAATAAAACGCGTGGAAACCAACTATATTGAAACACAGTTTTCAAAATGTTACTTAGAACAAGTTCACGGATTCCAGGTTGAGAACCCCCTAGCCTAGAGGTTGCTGAGGGAAGCGTCCTGGACGCTGTCTACCTGTCCCGACCTCTCTCCTTAGAGACGAAGTTTCCTCTCCCCGACCCGGCTTAACCCTCTGCCTCCCCTAGCCTAGGATCAAAGGCTGGCAGTGTTTGCTATGTATGCACCGATCCGCAACGATTCCGCTCACTCTGATCACGGCTGTGTGAACTTTGCGTATCACCTGAACTCTGTACTTCAGTCTCCTCCTCTGTAAAAAAGAAGTAACAATATAGCGTCTATTTCACAGGGCAGTAGGAAGAATCTAACAGATAATACAGGACGTCCCAAAAGTCTTAGCGATGTCTGAGTCTATTAAAACTCCGAACGTCACTAAGACTTCTGAGGCATCCTGAATATGTAAAGCGCTCTTCAGATCTTAAATCTACATAAATGCTAGCGGCTATTATTTTTGTTGTTGCTATCCCAGCATCTTAATCATCTCATTTTGCAGAAAAGGAAACTGAGGCCCAGATAGAGAATGGTGTCAGAGGAACGATTTAAACTCTAAATTTTTTTTTTTTTTAATTTCACCTGCACCTCTCTAGTCACTCCACCTTATTGCCTGCTTGGCTTCCTTAACTGGGCTGCCTACACCCAAGACTTAGGAGTGAGATATCTGAGTCTCAGATCTCTGAGATCTCTGATCGTCACTGAAAATTAATAAAGCTTTTTTGGGTACTTATTAGGTGTGCTGAATTTTTAGAAGCAGAACATATATAGAGAAGAAAATTTAGAGAACTTATTTCAACCATCCCTCATTTAACAGATGGAGAAGCTGAGACCAAAGAGAATAAATCAATTTTCAATTTTCATTCCTGAGCAACTGCCTTTCTTTGGGGTAATCCCAGTCCCTACTCAGCTTTCTCTTTCCATGATAAAATAAAGCCCAAGTTTAGACTTGTGAAATAATCAGAAATAGACCCTAAGGATAGGAAAGGAATACTGTAGTCAAATTACTACTAATTATTCCATTCATTTATCTTCCTTTTACAAATTACAGTCTGTATTTTGGCTGACTCACAGCTCATAAGAGTTTGGGAAGATGAACTCCTGGCAGGGAGAAGGGGGAGATAAAAAGAGGATCCAGAGATGTTTACCAAAGGATGTTTCCTTCTCTACAAGATAAAAAAAAAAAATTGGACTATGCTCCCTTTGAGATTAAGTGTCTGTGTGTGTGTGTGTGTGTGTGTGTGTGTGTGTGTGTGTGTGTGTGTGTGTGTGTGTGTGTGCTTCTAATAGCATTCAGGTCAAAGGTGTGAGTGGTGGAGTGTGAGGTGATGAAACTCACCTGAAAGAAAGTTTAAGTAGATTTCTTTGTGGTTTTAAGATTTTTTTTTCCTGTAAACTTTGTAAGTTAGATTATCAAGGACCATAAAGAATTGTAGTAACCAGTTTGTGTGCTGGTGTGCTTAAGAACCAATAGAAGCATAGTTTGCAAACCCAGAAGACTTTCCCTGGTGGCCTTGCTTTAAATTGTGGTTAAATTGTGTTATGCTGACTCACTTGCTGGTTGCTGTCCAAATGCCGTTTACCCATTGTTTTTAACTGGCCCATCTACTCTCTACTTCATTCTTCATCTAAATAGAGAGTCATTCACTAAGAATGTCTGTCAATTAGGAATGAAAAGTCCTTTTGCTATTCTAATCTCCACATCTCTAACAGGAATCAGCAACATTTACTTTGTAAATAAACTGCAAAGCCTGAGGAGAATTAGTCTCTCATGAAGTCCCAGGTCCCAGGTAGTACTTTGGCAATTTTCTTTTTTTTAAATAAATTTATTTTTTATTTTTAGTTTACAACACTCAGTTCCACAAGTTTTTGCGTTCCCAATTTTCTCTCCCTCCCGCTCCTCCCCCCAAACCTCCAAGATGGCATGTAGTCCAATGTAGGTTCTACATATACCTTCACATTGAACTTATGTACATAATAGTCCAGTTGTAATGAAGAATTATAACCAATGGAATGAATCATGAGAAAGGAGAAATAAAACCAAAAAAGAAGGAAAAAGAAAAAAAAAGAGAGAGCACAAAGTTTGCCTCAATCTGCATTCAGACTTCATAATTCTTTCTCTGGATGTTCATAGCTTTTTCCATCATGAGTCTTTTGGAGCTGTCTTTGGACCTTGCATTGATGAAAGGAGTCAAGTCTATCAAAGTTAGTCCTTACAGATACTGTGTGTCTGTAATCATGTATAATGTTCTCCTGGTTCTGCTCCCCTCACTCAGCATCAGGTCGTATAAGCCATTCCAGGTTATAATGAAGTCTGTCTGCTCCTCACGTCTTATAGCACAATAGTATTCCATTACATTCGTATACCACAATTTGTTTAGCCATTCCCCAACTGATGGGCATTCCCTTGATTTCCAATTCTTTGCCACCGCAAAAGAGCTGCTATAAATACTTTTGTACATACGGGTTCCTTTCCCACTTGTATGATCTCTTTGCGATATAGCTTTGGCAATTTTCTGCACATCATTCTTTGCTATCCATTGGAAAAACTGGGAACAGCACAAAACAAACAAGCAGATAAAACCAAAACTGAGGTGCAGAAAATTTCAAGGGTTACCTGAAGATTCACAAGGTCAGGCTTGTCAACCCCCTTTACAGCTAATTCACTAGGTGACCTTAGAATGTTGTTGATTTCCTTGCATACTAACATACTGAGGGTTCCAGGTAAGAGTTGCAAAAGCACTTTTAATCATTTGTTGACTTTATTGATCTATTTCCTCATACATTGTGAGGGAGGTATGTAGATGTATATTAAGCACTCAGCTGGATCTATGAGCTCATCAGCTTGGGAGCTTCCTCCATCTTGTCCATCTCCTCCCAAAAAATTCACCACAGGGAGTCCATCCAACAAGCTAGAACAGAGTGGGGAACATGGAGCCTCAAGGCCACATGTGGCCCTCTAGGTTTTCAACTGCAGCTCTTTGACTGAATCCAAATGTCACAGAACAAATCCCCTTAATAAAAGGATTTGTTCTATAAAACTTGGACTCAGTCAAAAGGCATCACCCAAGGACCTAAAAGGCCTCAAGGCTGCCTTGCCTTGATTTCCCTTTCTCTTCCTTCCCCAGACCACACACCTCTACTATGACTATGACTACCACTTCTACTAGCTAATATTTATATGGTGCTCTCTATGTGCCAGGCACTGTGCTAACCACTCCACAATTATTATCTCATTTGATCCTGTTAGCTGAGAACAAGTCCAGCACAGAAATACTTGAGAAAGAAGCAGAGGGAAGAGATGAAAAAAGGGTGGCACACTCTCCCCAAGTGTCTGTAAGTTAAACAAGGAAACAGTAGCTGATTGGTCAGTTGGGAGGCAGTTTCCAGATAAGACATGTGGGTTGCGTGTGTATAACAGGAGAAAACTCCTCACATTTCTTCTATCAATCTTTGGGTCTGTCTGGGTTTATAGTGAGCATAATGTAGGTCCTCAAATCTGATCTCTAAGCAACAGGTCTGGTTTCTCTTTCATGGAGGGTTAGGTTCAAGCAATGCAATAAACTTTTCCCACAATCCTCACAGCAACCTTGGGAGGTAGGTGCTATTATGATCTCCACTTTACAGATGAGGAAACTGAGGCAAACGGAGGTTATGTGATTTGCTCAGGGTCATATAGCTAGTATCTGAAGCTTAGGTCTTCCTGATTCCAGGCCAAGCATTGTATCCATTGAATCGTCTAACTGCCATCTAGGTCATTTGACTGCTCACATCTGCTAGATGAAATGGGACTCATCACCTCTGTTTCTTCTAGTGAAAGGGAGGACCACTAGATCTTTCTGCCTCTATGCCTTTTAGATCCTTGGGCACTTTCATCTGACTTATTGATGCAACCCAAGGATAGTCCAGTCTTGCCATCAGCCCTGAGGACTTCCAAGTCTTTCCATTTGCCACCCCCACCCCCCCTGCCGCTGAACTCTCTTTTATGTGTTGCCTCTTTCAGGTAGATTGGGGGCTCTTTGAGAGCAGAAACTGCCCCCTTTTTTCTATTTATAACCCCAGTGCTTAGCATTGGGCTTGGTACACACTAAGTGTTCATTAAATGCTTTTTCATTCATTCATTTATTCATTCATTCAGAGATACACATGGAACACGTCTGGTTCCTTGTGTCATCCCTCACTCTTGCCCCTGTGACCAGCCCATCTTCTCTTCTTATCATGCAATTCCTTACATAATAACAAACCTTGATTAGTGGCAGTATTTGGGCAGAAACTAAACCACCATCTCTCAGGTATTTGATGAGGATGACCTCCAATGTTACCTGTAACCTACAATTTCACGATTTTTATTGTCATAGTATTATCTCGCCTATCTGGAATGTAACTGAAAAGTGAGAAATAAGAACATACATACCCACCCACATCATAGGGACACATATCCACCCATAACCCCCCACCCCACCCCCACATACAAATATCTGAAGAGTCAAAATGTCACAAAATCCACGTTTAAGTACATTCATGTACTTTGCTCAGAAGAAAGATGCTATGATCCTCATACATAACCTACTACAACTACTACCATCACCACCACCACCATTACTACTACCACTGCCACTGCTACTTCTACTACTATGACTACTACCACAATTACTACCACTACCACCACCACCACTACCACTACTACTACTACTATTACACACACACAAAGACACACACACATATGTTGTGTTGGGTCTTATTCATCTTTCCATCTTCTTTGGGACCTATGCTTTTCACATAATAGGCATTTAAAACAAGAATTCTGTGGGACTTGATGCAAGCTTGATGATCTGATTTCCTAGCCCATAAATTAAAAGCCAAAAGCCAGAAGGGAGAATAGAGGTTTTCACAGCTGGGTATACAGACAGCAACAGGACATAGCAACTGATAGCAAATGCAAGAGGAGAGTGAGGAAAAAGTACAAAAGGAGCCAAAAAGAACCAGTGAAGTCCAGCAATATGGGACCAATTAAAACAAAGACAAATAGCTCTAAAATAGCTCAAAGGCCCTGAGGACAATAGCTGGTGTTGAGAATGACCTTCAGCCATCAAAAAAAAAATCAGTCCACTCTGCTCCATCCAATTCAATAAACTTTCAGAAGAATTATATGCCAGACACCATATTAGCTCCTGAACCTGCACAGACAAAAATGAACCATCCCCTGCCCTCCTGGGGCCTTCATTCTGCTGGAAGCAGAGAAGTCTGTAATACATTTTTAAATGGTTTTAATTCAAAATATCTAAGTCTTTTAAAGTTGTAATGCTTAAGGGATTAAACCCTTGACCATTCACCGTGAGTTATTCTTTCAGAGATCCATAGAGCAAGTCAAGTCAACAATCATGGATTAAGTACCTAATATGAGCCAGGCATCCTCAGGACTTTTTTGCTCCTGATTGAAGTCTTTGCTCATGTCATCCCTACGTATAGTATGTCCCTGTGCTTCCTCTTTTTCTATCCTAATATATATCACTTTTAAAAGTCAGTTCAAATTCCACCTCTTCCAAGTTGTTCTCCCCGACTGTCATGTTCCTATGATGTTCCTATCTTTTGTACCTCTCAGCACTTATTTACGCATCTTGCGTAATGCTCTTGTGATGCTAGGGGCAGCTGAGTGGTTCAGAGGATAAAGCACTGGTCCTAGAGTCAGGCAGATCTGAGTTCAAATCCAGCCTCAGATACTTGCCAGTTGCTTGACCCTTGATGTCACTTAACCTGTTTCTTCAACTCAAAATGGGGATAAAAATAGCACCAACTTCAAAGGGTTACTGTGAGGATCAAATGAGATGAGTGTAAAAAGTGCTTAGCACACTGCCTGGCCCGTAGTAGGTGTTATATAAATGTGTATGTTCCCTCCCTAGGCTCCCCTTCCCCCTGCCCCAGCCCCACTTGTTTGTCAGATTGCTTTTGGTAGTTCTCTCACAGGATCACAAGTATGCCTTTTTTCACAACAACTACATAAATAACAAGCATTTACATTGGGATTTAAAGTTCACAAAGCACTTCCTTCTCAAATAAATAGGTATTTCAAATACATTCCCATTTACAGATGAAGAGAGACTTTCCCAAGATCACAAAGCTAGGAGGAAAACCCAAATTCCTTGACCTTGAGTCTACTGATCTCTGATGGGTGAGTTCAATTTTAGTACTCAATAAACAGTTGTGAAATGAATGGATAAACGAACCAATGAGTAAGTGAATAATGAATAATGGAAAGGAAAAGTGCCCCAAGAATGTATTTCACATCAGGAAAAGGTATGTCTGGGATGAAACATTCATTGCCTATAATAATCAACAAATTAAACAACCGGTATTCGACTAACCAAGGCTTGTCTATAACTGAGCTACTTACTAAAAGCTTCGACTTCTCTTTTGTTTCTTGAAGCCCATGGCTTCCTTCCAATTTTATCCAAATTCAGTTAATCCAAAGCAACACAATCCTTAAGTAATAATATGCTTCCTTCAGTGGCAGCATTGGAGCAAAAGCTGGATGACCTCACTCACAACCTATTATCCCACAGACATCTAATATGTAATTAGGTTTTTTAAACCTATTCATGAATGCAAAAATGTCTAAGAAGTGTGACGTTCTTTCAGTAAAAGCCAATTTATTCTATGTGTTCTAGACTAGCATTTAAGACCCTATACCACTTTCCTATTACTCATGCACCTCCCATTTTAATCGAACTGCCCATCTAGTTACTATTCCCTATATACAATATTCCATCTCTTACCCTGAGCCCTTTGCATAGGTGGCTGCACATGTCTAGAATTTGCTACCTCCTCCCCTCATGTCATAGAATCCCTACCCTCCGTCAAAGCATAGCTCAGCTGGTGCCTTCTAGACTAGTTTTTTAATCACCTTAATGTTTAACATCTCTTCTTTTTCTTAAAAACAACTCTGCATTACTATATGTATATTATATATTAACCTATCTGCCCATCGATATCCAAGCAGCTAGGTAACACAGTGACTAGAGGACTGGACCCAGAGTCGAGAGGATCCAAGTTCAAATCTGACCTCAGACACTCGCTTAATTGGGTGACCCCAGGCAAGTCTCTTAACTTTTCTCTCCCTTGGTTTCCTCATCTATAAACTGGAAATGATACTAGTACCTACCTGTCAGGGTTGTTTGAGGATAAAATGAGAAGATATTTGTAAAATGTTTTGCGATAACTAAAGCACAGTCTAGATGTTTATTATTATCATTATTAATTACTATCTCACCGGCAAGTACATTAAAGGCAAGGACTGTATGATTTTCAATTTTGAATCCCCAACACCTATCACAATGACTTACGCATAACAGATGCTTGGTATAATCTGGTTAAATTTGTTGAATGAATATTGAGGGACATTTGACTAAACTGGATTATTTGCTAAATGACTCTGTGGCAGCAGGGGGCAGCAGTGTACACATTTACTAATAAAGAGGGATTTCCCAGGCTCTAGAGAAGCAGATCAGCAAATGTGCCTTACAGGGCAAAGTTCAGAATTGCATGGATCTATGATAACATCCTTGTGGCTTCCTGCCGTCTGTCTTTGAAGATAATAATCCTTTAGTGGTTCCAAAATAGGAAATAGGAGAGTCAAAGATTCTTGATTTGTTTCTCTAAAGCATTTTCCATTTGTTTGCTGTTAAGAGGTCTTTCCTTTGTTGATTTGATGTTCTTTGATCTCCCCTCTTTATCTTTGGCACTCCTAGCTTATGAATACTCTATACCTATTTATTGTTTAATATGTTTGAGACAGAAAACAGAAAATCCTTATCCCTTTTCGAAAGTAGGTGCTGATGAAGATGTTTTTGAATAATCAGATCTACTGAACACAATTCACATTCTAATCAATATTTTCCATTATCTTTCATTTCCTTCATTGTCTTCCGCTTTTATTTATCACTGGTAATTCCCATAGCATGTTTGCTTTTCTTATACTTTGTCAAATAATATAACGCCAATTGAAACTGTCTTCGGAATCAGTACTCTTTTTTTCTCTTTAAAAATGGTAGTTCCTTCTTTGTCAGCAAACATTAACCATAATGCTACTTCCTCACTTCCAATTTAGTGTACATAAGTCATAGAACTCTGTTGCTCCCTCCACAACAGTTCAATATTTGCATATATGATTATAGCTTGCCCAAGCTATCTGACATATATCTGAGTTTATCAGCTAAACAGAAAACACATGTTCAGAAAATAATATGGGGAAAAAACCCTGGCATTAGTTTTATTTCTGTGACAGGATTACAGGACCATGAGATTTGAAGCTCTAGAGATGATTTAGTTCAGTCTTCCTTATTTTAAACCTGAGGTCCCAAGGGTTTTGTGTGAACGTGTTCTAAAAAGTATTGAGTTATACGAATAAAAATTATTTGTTTGTATGTAGGTTTGTGTCAGTGTGGGTGTGTTTGTGCACATGTGCATGCATGTGTGTGTGTCAGTAAAGGGTCTAGACTTGTAATTTCATTATTGTGAAGAGTCCCAATATGAAAACTTCCTCCATTGATGCCAATTATCTACTATTCTATAAATTATAGTCTTAAAGTATTACCTGAAGCCCTCAGAAGTTAAAAGGATTTGCCCTGGGCTATAAAGTCAGTGTGTGTCAGATGTAGAATTTGAACTCAGGTCTTCCTCTGGATTCTATGATCAGCCCTCTATCTACTATGCCAAGATGTCTCCTTTATAACATATTATTATTACATATTTGTGTAGGTTTTAAGTTATTTCAATTCCCCAATGTCTGAAAACTAGAAATTTTGTTAACAGATGAGGGAAGATAGAATTGAGAAGTGCGTATTAGAAGATATAAGATAAGATGGATCCCTACTTTCCCCTCAGGTATCATCCTCTCTTCATCATCACTTGAACCGTCTGAATCATTTGACCTCCTCCTTCTGGCTTCTTTCGTCCCTCTGTTTCTGAGACTGTGCTCATGATTCTCTTTTAAAGGCTCCCTCTCTATTTAGTACCTTCACTTATTCCTTCTAATCCCTGGATATGAACATTCCCCCTATTTTGTCCTTTGCACACTTTCCTCTCTATACTTTATCCATTGGTGACCTCCACCACTTCCGTGGTTTCAATAGTCTTCTCTATGAAGGATTAACAAATATTAAACTCCTACCCCAAATATCCTCTCAAATCCTCATAGAAGCATATAATTTATTAGAAGAGTTGTAAGAGGCATTAAAGACCATCTGGTCTAACCTGTACCTGAACAAGAATTCCTTCTACCACATCTTTGAGGCCATTTACCACTCACATAAAATTTGACTTCTCTGGACCTCAGTTTCCTCATCTGGTAAATGAGGGGGCTGGATTAAATAAACTCTAAGATCTCCTCCAACTTTAAGTCTATGATCCCACGAAATAGCCAGCAGCTTCAATAGTTCGAAGATCATTGAAGGCAAACCCCGTTGCTTCTTGAGGACGCTCAGTGCTCTTTTGGGTAACTCTGATTGTTAGGAAGTTTTATTTAATTCGAGCAGAAATCTGCCTCTCTGTAACATCTGTGCATTACCCCTGGTGCTTAACCCAACTTCAAACAGAACATATCTAATCCCTTTTCCTCTCCAAGGTGTAATCTCAACTTTCTCTACGATGCCCCCAGGCCAGGTACCTTCACCTCTCCCCAACCTTACTTTCGGCTCCCTTTTATTTGTCTACCCCTATTAGAATGTAACAGCAACACCTAATAAAGGCTTGTGGACTTGACGCCATAGCCCTCCAAACACTTGAAGTCTGGTAATAGCTGTCCTGAGTTGTCTCTTGTCCAGGCTAGCCATCCCTGGTTCTTTCAACTGATACTCCCGTGTCATTTTCTCAAATTCTATCACCTTCCTAGTTATCCTATTTGTACAAGTCAACAAACACTTATTTAAGCAATTACTATGTTCGAGGCACTGTTTTAAGCACTGCAGATAGAAAGGTATTTGCTATGGATACTGTTTATCTATTTCCTAAACTATGGTGTTCATACATAGCACCGTGCTCTAGATGTAGCCTCACCAGCTCAGCGTGTAATGGCACCATTACTTCCTTATCTTGGACACTATGCCTCTCAATGTACAAGATTACATTCAACACACACACACACACACACACACACACACATACACACACACTTGTCCCACACACCCAATTCCCCACTGAACATTTATACCTGGATATTCCACCAGCACTTTAACCTCTACACATCTAGAAACAAATTCATTATCTTCTCCCCTCCCCATCCTCCAAACACCCCGGCTCCTCCCAAAAGGCCTCCCTGTTTTTGTTAACTATTCCACCACTCTCTCAATCCCCAAATTCAAAACCTCACTCCTAGCCTTTACACAACTTGTCTCCCACTGACAATCGCCAAGTTCTAGCTTTCTTACTGGAAACTATTTCTCATTTCTTCCAGGCCCAGAAATGTTGCCCTAATGAAGATGGACTACCTCATTCCTTCACAATTAAAATAAGGGGAAAGGATAAGCATTTATTAAGCACCCACCGTGTGCTGAGAACTGTGTTAAAAATATCCTTCTGAATGACGCCTTCATCTTCGATCTATCTCTGCTCCAAAACATCCCCCTGCCTAATTCATCTTTCTGAAATAGCACTTTGTGATCAAGGGAGATAATGTATGTAATAGCAAATGCTTTGAAAACCATATAGGACTTTTAAAAAATGACAGCTATTACTCTCATTTTGTAAGGGATATGTATGATGGCCTGACGTTTCTCATGTCAGGGACAACATTAATAGAGGAAGACACTTCATGCTCCCTATTCTTCCCTCTCTCTTCCCTCTCTCCCAGTTAAGTGATGACTTCTTGAAGCTACTTATCCAGAACCCTGGACAATTTGCATGCCCAGGCACTAGTTTCTAGGAAGATCACAATAGGAATGGAAAGGGGCACAATAAACATGGCTTTGTCCCCAGCCTCGGAGGTAAGTATAGTACTCTGGATTTGAAGCCTGCCCAACTCTGGGCATCACCTCCTCTTTTTAAGGGTCTTAGTTCATTTTTTCATCAAGAGAGGAATTAGATAAAATAATCTCTCACATCCCTTCCAGCTCTGAATCCTGAAAGGGAAGGGAGACTACACTGTTGATAAGATGTATTAATAATCCAGGAACAATAGAGTAGCTGCTGAGATCCAGCCCTTTTTTCTGTAGGGTCAGGGTGATTTTATGGGAACTCAGAAAAGAAGGTGGGTCTGGTCATGTGACAAGGGCTAAAAGACAGATAGCCTGAGCACCCCATTGGCACCCCCAAAATGTAAAAAGTCCTAAAAGAAAGCTTTAAGAAAACACAAGGTGTAGGAGAATATAGCAAGTCACAGAGGGTGAGATATGATCTGCATGAGAGAGTGAGTGGATGAGATCACGGATCTGTTGAATTATTGAACTGTAAATATAAGAACAAATCCAATGTCCATTAAAGCAAAATGGCCATATCGTAAAGTCAACTGCATTCTATTAAATGACATTCACACTCTGAGGGCTTATGAGCCCAGGAACTCTCTTCTGATGTGTTCCCATACTCCTCTTCTATTTCCTCTGACCCTGAAGGAGGAATTTATATTTCCAATAGCACAGTGGTCATCCTAGAAAGGCTTTTTCAATGTAAGTAAACTTTCCGAGTGAAAGCGCTGAAAATCTGCTGTTACATGTCCTGTGATTTCATGTCAGAGCAGAATTATTGGAAACTCGCTGAGAAATTTACCCCACTTTCATTGCCAGAAACCATAAAGAAGACAAATAAAAGCTATTTTTATTCACAGTGGAAAGCCCCACAATTTAAACATTTACACAACACAGATTGTTATAGATGATTATGCTGCTGCAGTTAACCTGTGTGGTCACTATCATTCTAGAAATACAGGCACATAATCATCCAGAAACAAAAGAAGTCTGTAAACCCCAATCTGGTCTAATAACATGAGTCACATCATATACAATATCTGCTATATTTTCTAGTATGTGTGACACATTCATTTCCATTACCTTGGCAAGCTAAGAAA
The DNA here is from genome assembly GCA_028646595.1 of Phalanger gymnotis. Taxonomy (NCBI): domain Eukaryota; kingdom Metazoa; phylum Chordata; class Mammalia; order Diprotodontia; family Phalangeridae; genus Phalanger; species Phalanger gymnotis. The sequence goes on from CM053626.1 coordinate 43,714,488, forward strand.
GCACACCTTCTTTTTGAACAGGGGTAGGAATTTTTTTCCTATGAAAATCATTTTTCCTGTAAATCATTTTCCTGTAAAAATGAAAGTAAAAAGTGGGTTTTTTAAAAAAGAGAAATACTTTATTTTAAATGAAGGATAGGGAGTGGTATTTAAAGATAGGTATTTGAAGACACAGTTCAATTCCACATTATGGCTACTTAAAAGGGGTGTGATTGCAAGAGAAAGAACAAGAGAAAAAGGTGAAGAGACGAACAGCAAAAAGACTAAGGAGTAGATCGGTCAACAAGCACTTTTTAAGTACCTACTACGTGTCAGGCACTGTGCTAAGCACCAGAGACACAAAGAAAGTCAAAAAATAGTCTCACAGTCTAATGGGAGAGGTATCATGAAAACAACTATGTACAAACCAAGATATAGATTATATAGATTATGTTATACACGTCTATATTATAGATGATATTATGTTGTCTATTAACATAACTAAATTATGTTAATAAATATTTTATGTATCTTATATATAATTTATATTCCCTCTGAGATTACTTCCAATTTATCATATATACTTATTTTTTTCAGTGTATAAACAGACACATACACATTTTATATATATGTACATATATATATATGTATATACATATGATTGGAAGTAATCTCAGAGAGAAAGAACTAAGATTGAGGAGAACTGGCAAAGACTTTTTGCAGAAGATGGGCTTTTAATTGTCAAAGACAAATGGATAGTAAGAAAGAGAGCCACGAAAGAGAACAAAGGAGATATTCAGTTCAATTCAGAAAAGCATTTAATAATCACCTTGAATGTGTCAAGCACTTTACTATGCACTGGAGATACAAAGAAAAACATGAACCAGTTCCTGCCTTCAAAGAGCTCACCATTGTACAAAGGGAATACAAGACCTATAAAGAGAAATAGATCATATGGGGTGGGGGTGGGAGAGTGGAGGAAAGGAACCAATATCTGGGTGAATTGGGAATGCAGGACAGGGTACTTTCAGCACATGGCATTTGAGCTGAGTATTGAAAGGAATTTGGGAGTGCATTCCTGGCAAGAAGACACAATGTGGGCAAAGGCCAGATGCAGGAAACAGATAGGAATAGACAAAGAGGTAAAGACAGGTGGAAAAGAAGCAGTAGTAGAGAGGAAGAGAGAGATGCCATTCAAGGAGTCCTCTCCTTGCATTAGATTGTGGTCTACAAGGTCCTTGGTAAAAACAATTATTTCGAACTCAGAAAAAAAACTTTTCTATAAAAAGAAAAAAATTCACAGATTGTGGTCAGATCTCTGGACCAGCCTACCAAATCTCTTTTGACCACAACATAATGATGGTCCAGAGAATTTAATTTGAGTTGAGTTCTGGGCTTTGGGAGCAGGAGTCTACTACATGGAAGAGAAAAATGATATTTGGGATAGGGAATGAAAGAAAACAAAATATAAAGATTCCTTTTGGTGGTCTCCTGCCATTTTTAAATATTGAACCTACAGCCTACAGTGCCCTCCCTTCTCATCTCCCCCTCCTGACTTCCCTGGCTTTCTCTGAGTCCCAGCTAAAGTCCCACTTTCTGTAGGATCTCTTTCCCAGTCTTTAATCTTCCTTACGAAGACTGACTCTAATTTATTCCACACAGATTTTATTTGTACATAACTGTTTGCATATTGTGTGCTTCATTAAATGATAAGCTACTTGAGGGCAAGGACAGTCATTTGCCTCTCTGTGCCTGTGGTTCAAATCCCACCTCTGAACTCACTAGCTGTGTAACCCTGGACAGATCACTTAAAACTTCCTAGGCTTCAGCTTCTCTACTTACAAAATGAGAGAGTTGGATTAAATGACATATCCTTTCAGCTCTAATCACTAAGGGAGAGAAAAGTAGAAATCACAAGGGATGGCCAGATACAAGGGAAGGTGAAGAAGGTGGGTGCAAAAAAGACTGAAAATGAGAATGCTTGGCAGAGAGCCATGCCCCTGAAGGAAAGAGAGAAGAGAGCACCCAGAGGGACAGGGGATGCAACAGTGCTCTGTCTCAGGAATCTGGCAATTAAGAGTTAATAATCTCTGAGAGAATAGTTTGAGACAAGTGGTAAGGAGGAGAGGCAGGGTGCAAATTGTTTCTAAAAGTTTAGCAATAAAAGAGAGGAGAAATACAGGCTAACAGTTTCTCGGAGAGAGCAGAGTCAAGGAAAGGGTTTTTGGATTGTTTGTGGAGAGAAGAGAACTGAAAACATTCTTATGTCGGTAGAAGGGACCAGTAGAGAGAGAGAAAGACCTGAATGAACATCAGTCAATCAAAAAGCATTCATTCAATACTTAATAAGTGCTTGGCACAGAGCTAAGTGCTAGGAATACAAAGCAAAGCAAACACATTCCCCGCCCTCAAGGAGCCTACATGCTAATGAAGAAGAGAACAACATGTGAAAAACATATATATAAGTATATACTTACAAAATACATACAAAGTAGAAAAGAAGAAGTTTAGGGCTACAAAGGGAGCATGATCTCCCCAGATGAGCTAGGAGGAAAGGGGATAGTGTTGTCCCTGAGGAGAGCTGTCTCATTATTCTCTCACCTCTGTCCCCTAAATCCAAATTCTTGACATGTTCTGTGGATTCGACATCCACAATCTCTCTGAACCACTCCACTCTTTTTTTTTTTTCAAATAAACTAGCATTTATTTAAGCACCAAAGGCGCTTGGTACACAAAGACAGAAAGAAAGATTTCTTGTCCTCAGGAAGCTTACATTCTTCTTTGAATTTCCTG
>CM053626.1:43717759-43734786 GCA_028646595.1 Phalanger gymnotis
TCACCAAGTTTGGATAGGTTCATCACCAGTAGGTTGATTATCAGAGGTATACTTTTTCAGCCAAAACAGTTCTTAGAGCCCATCAACCAAGATATGAAATAGATGCAATTGGCATCTTGTGGGTCAAGAGTTCTTAGTTTGGGATCCAGACATCAGTCAAACGGAGAGAGTTCCATAGTAGCAGGCTTTTCTGAGCAGAAGAAGACCACCACCAGGGTCATCCTGCACCTTCCTGTCCTCGCTTTTCCCCTTTCCCATGTGACATTTGGGGATAATAACAGGAGTTATTGGAAAGTGGTTTCTTCTCAGTAGGGCTTCCCTCCACCGACAGATTACAGCCCCTCTAATAGATGGTCTTTGACGCTTTTCGTAGGATCTGGACGGGCGAGGGATATTAGGTAACATCTCATCCAACCCCCTCATTTTAAAAAACCTGAACCACTCCACTCTTTCTGCTTCTTCCGTCACCATGTTGGTCCTAGTCCCTTTCATTTCTCATTTGGACCCCTCAAATAACCTCCTAATTGGTCTCCCTGCCTCCAGTCTCTCCCATCTCCAGTCCTTGTTCCACATTTATAAAGACAATAAATAAATGTTTGTTTAATTGGATTGAATTAGGATTGTTGGTTGTATGTACTGTGGAAGTAGAGGGGTAAACATTAGTACTCCCTATTCTTCAATGGGATGCTGAAAAGGGAGAGGGGAAGAAGAATGAATAGAGAAAGGAGAGAGGAAAAGATGGAAAGGATGGATAAGAGGAAGAAATGGGAGGCAAGGAAGGAAAATAGAGAAGGTTATAAAAGAAAGAGATGTGGGGAAAAGGAAAAGGATAGTTTCTAAACACTGAGTAATGAGGAAGGAGGAGTTTCTAGGAGTTATCCTTTCTAAGCAGGAGATGAAAGAGAGAGAAGCCCTACAGATTCCAAAGTTTTTATCAAATCAGCTCCTTTTACTCTCTGTCCCCTTGGGCTGAAGGCCAAGAGGTATCCCCTTTGAGGACTACTCTTAGAAATGTTCGTTGGTTAATTATCCAATTTATTATTTTCTATTATCATTTAATTTTTCCTCAACTGGTCTTTCTCCTTATACTAGTGGTTTCGAATTTTATACATAGAAGCCCCTCTTTTATATTAAAAAAATGTGCTTGTGTTTTCATAAAACAATCTCTGTGAACAATTTTCTCAGCTCACATTTTGTTCAAAGAAAATTAAACATTTGTTATAATTTTATAATAATGCATGATCAAATCTTAGATATACAATAAAAATAATGTACACAAATATTTATAAAATTGGGGGGGGAATTCAACTTAGTATGTTTTACTTGTAAGAATGAATGACATTGAAAAATATTATAGCTATTATATTACTTTTAATTTCATCACAAATATTGTTTAACTTCATGTTTTCCTATTTCACATTCAAATTGTAGCAAGCATTCGTGATATACGACTCATCCCTAGAGTGAGCCTCTGCAATTCATGGTGATAGTGGCAGAATTACAATTCTGGAGCCTCCCCTAACATCATATATTATTACAGACAATTCTAAACGCTCCAATTCAAATTTAACCCTATTTGGTCATACTGTACTAAGTAATTGCAATACTACTTTTCCTCTTGTTTGACATAAATTTGCTTTGATTTGAACTGTGTTCATTATGAAAAGGAGATGTATTTATGTAAGAAGTAATGTACTCAAAAATATCTAATGACTTTGTCCATCAATTTATATCAAGCAGAGATTGGGTTGGAATGGAAAGAAATGCAGCATAGGCATGTTCAAAGTCTCAAATGTGAAAGATATATATCTATATCTGTATACATATATATAGATATAGATATCTATATATATCTATATATATATATCTATATATATGGGAAATGGCCAATAATCCATTTTGGTTGGAGCAGAACTTCCATGAAATGGCTCTGTCAGGGAAAGTCTGGAAAGTCAGGTTGGTCGAAAGGGAGATGTTACCCAGACATCTGTTCCAATAGCAACACAAGACAACCCTCCCTGGACTATAGGGGCCAAGTAATTAGGTAAAGAACCTTAAGGAAGCAGTTGGTCTTGGAGACTAGCGATAGGTCAAGTGAGTAGGGGGCAAAGAACAGTGTCAGTATCTGTGAAGGAATCAGAGCGATGAAAGCTAAGGAGTGTGTGGTCAGGAAACCAGGTTATAGACCTGGGAATAGTTCTGGGGGGCAACAACATCAAAGATCTACTTATTCTACTGAGTGGCTGGAGTGAATTGGAAATGAAGGTCATTAAACTAAATTTGAGGAATTGTAAAGTTAGAGTATCAGATAGACATTCAACATAGATGCTATTTATGCCCTTCTGCCCTTTGTGGCTAAACTCCCTGAAAAGGTTGTCTATAATAAGTGTTTCCACTTGCTCTTCTCTTAATTCTTTACAGTCTGACTTTTTGACCTCATCATTCAACCAAAACTACTCTTTCCAAGGTGAACAATGATCTTGTAAGTGCCAAATCCAATGTTCTCTCCTTAATCCTCAACCTTCATGACCTTTCTGCAGCATTTGATGCTGTGGATCGCCCTCTTCTCCTTAATACACTTTTCTCTCTAGGTTTTCATGACACAACTCTCTCCTGGTTCTACCTTTCTAACAGCTCCTTTTCACTCCTTCTCAATCTCTTTCTGCTGGATCTTCATCCAGGTCATACCCGCTGTACCCATAGGGCTCTGTCCTGAGCCCTCTTCTCCCTCCTTAACACTTCATTTGTTGATCTCCTCAGCTCTCACAGATTTAATTATCACCTCTAATCAAATGATTTTCAAGTCTGCTTGTCCAGTCCTAACTTTCTTGCTGACCTCCAGATTGACATCTTTGTCTTTCAGATAGCTTTAACTAGAGCCACAGACATTGTAAATGAAATGTACCAAAAACCATACTCATTATCTTTCCCCCTAAGCCTCGCTTCCAAATCACCTTGGATAAGTCACATGATTTCTTTTGGCCTCAATTTCTTCATCTGTAAGATGGGGGTAGGGATTGAGTAGCTGCTTCTAAGGTCCCTTCTGGATCTAAATCAAGCCTTTATGAATTTAAAACAAGGAGTCAAGGTTTAAAGAATTAAAATGAAAATTCAGCACCTCACATGTAGTGGGATACTATAAATATTTGTTAATTTTCTGAATTTTTTTAGTTTTGAGCTAATACAAAATCTAACTTATCACAATTGAGAGCACCATCATCCTTTTAGGCCCCTAACTTTGAAACTTCGGTGTCATCCTTGACTCCTCGCTAGCTCTCACCCCCTGTGTCCAATCTATTGCTAAGGTTTCTCAGTTTAACATTTGCAGCATCTCTTGATGTTGCATCTTCTCTCCTTTTCTGGGCTTCTCAACCACTTTTGGTGTCCACCTGTCATGCAACTCTCACCAGTGTCTCCAAGAAGCTGTAGCATGCACAGTGACCACACCCAAGCAAAACCATCTTGAACGAGGCGCTAAACCAGGCTGAGGGCAACCAATAGGCCTCAAATGCATCCATTGGTTAGGGGGAGCGTCTGCCCCAAGCCTATGAAGACTTGCCCTGGTGGATTGGTGGATCAGAACAATTTGTTCCAATAGCCATGAAGGCAGCTGAAGCAGGTACTGTGGGGGTCTTAGAGCATAGTCAGACTTCAAAAATGACAAGGTCCTCCATTGTATCCCAGACCAATGGACTTCAATGACTCTGGAAGAGAGAGTGAGGCTGATGACTTTGTGCAACTCTGCCTCACTAAAATCCAATTCAAACAGGAGTCAAGACATCACTCCAGGATGTCATTGATCCTCTTCAAAAAGAAAGGATGGACAACAACAATGTCATTGCTGAGGATAATGCAATAACAGATGATATGGGAGAGAGAAAAATCCTAATAAACAAATACCTAGAGCGAGAATTTCACCTGTCAACAAAGCTGACCAGTTTAGCTCTGATGAAAAGTTTTGATAAGGTTAGATAGTACCACACATCATTGAACTCTAGAGTACAGTCAATCAATAAACCTCTATTTTTCTAAGAGCCAGGCACTATTCTAAGTACTAGGGATACAAAAAAGAGACAAAAATAGTCCCTGCCATCAAGGAATTCACAATCTAACTACTGTAAAGCAGAAAATGTGCAGTAGAAAAAGTACTAAATTTGAGTCAGAGGACTTGGGTTAGAATCCTTGTTTCTACCATTTACTGTAACCTTGGATAATTCACATGTTTTTTTCAGTCTTAGTTTTTTTCATCTGTAAGATGGGGGAGGGGTTAACTAGATGCCTCTGAGGTCTCTTCTGGCTCTAAATCCATTACTTTGTGAATTTAAAACAAGAAAGCTAGGTTTAGAGAATTAAAATAATAATTTAGTATCTCGCATGTGGTAGGGGTACTATAAATAGTTAGTTTTCTGAATTTTTTTTTAGTTTTGTACTAATATAAAATCTAACCCTTTGGCTGAATGAAGCAAGTTCTATAATTATCTCTGAGGGGGTGGAAGAGAAACTGAGTATTATAAAAAATAAAGAGAGAAAGAGAGCCTGAAAATTATTTTACTTGAAGGAAAGGTGGTTTTAGGCTTCCTTTAAGAAAAAAGCATATGACCCAGTTTTCAACTAGGTCAATATGTGGTAGACAGAGTTAAATCATCAAAGGCTCAAATTAGCCTAAAGCAGAGGAAGGTTTTCATCAAGTTACTTCCTATCTGATGCTTTTGCATGATTGGAACCTGTCTTTCCAGATAGTTCAGTTATGGGTATGTGGAGGGGGGTGGGGGGTTGGGAGGGGAAAAAGGAGAGAGTCTGACAAGCATAACATTCCTCAACTTGGTTTTCCCCGTCCTCCTCCCAGTGTTTACAAAGTTCCCCGTTTCTTCTTGCCCTGTTTGGTTTTCCCTGTGTTGATTATCTTGGAATAATGAAAATAGGGTATCTCTCTTCTATTTTCCTCCTTTCTGTCCTTTTTATCCTTCTTGAATTTTTAGAAAAGTAATATATAGCCTTTTAGAATCAGTCATTGAAATCGTATGGTATTTGTTCTCTCTTTTTAAAAATCTTTCATGTTTTCTTCTGCGTACTAATTTTCCAGAATTTGTTGTTGCTGTTTTCTGAAGCCTTACCTAACTACAGATATTGTCACAGGACTATTCTCTGCAAAAAAAAAAAAAAACTTGCCTGAGATCTTCTTGCTATGGTATATTGCTAGGATATAATTTCTGTACCTATTTTATTAAACTTGGCTTTGAATAAAGACTTATGAATAACTTGTATATAAAAGTATAAATGGCATGCTTCTCAAAATTGTAAGTGATGAAAAGCTAGGAAAGAAAGTTAACCCACTGAATGATGGAGGTAGGATCTAAAAGGATTTTTACAAGCTAAAATTTTCCACTAAATTTAATAATATGAAGCTTAGTAAGGAGAAATATAAAGTCCCATGCTTTAGATTTTTAAAAAAAATCAATGGTGTAGGTAGAAGATGGGAAAAGAACTGTTAGGCAGCAGTTCATTCAAAAAAGTCTGGGTTGGCTGCAAGCTCCATGTGAGTGAACAGTATGAAAAAGAAGCCAAAAATACTGTTATCTTGGGCCTAATGAAGAAAAGCAGAGTTTGGGACATGGGATGATAAACCTACCATACCCTCACTCTCTTCAGACCTCCTCTGCATCGTTGTGTTCAGTTCTGACAGTTATGGTTTATGAAGAACATTGAAAATTCAGGGAGTGTCCAGATGAGGGTAACCAAGATAGTGAAAGGGTCTCGAAATCATCTAATTCAAATATTCATTTTTATCCATGTTTGTTAAGTTCATTTTAAAAAAGAAATAATCCATTCGATATGCATTTAGTACCTACTACGTATGAGTCACCAGGGATAAAATGAAAGGGTCCTCAAGGAGCTTACATTTTAATGGGGTTGGAAGTGGGGATACATATATTCAAGTACTATATAAGATATGTATATGTATACATTATATGTATATAATGTGCACACATACACATGTACACAAGTACTAATATATGTATATATAATATACACATATACATACACATTACAAAAGTTTTATACATATACACACATATTAGTGTTTGCGTTGTTGTGTTTGTCCTACATTTTCAAAGAGGACCATGATATCAGGAAAATGATGACATGACTTGCAATTGACTTTGACCTGAGTGAGGGGTATGTGTGTGTGTACGTGTATAAAGTGCAAAGTAGTTTCAAGGGAGAGAGCTAATAATGTGAGAGACCAGAAAAGGCCCTGGTGTAGGAGGTGACATCTAAGTAGGGCTTTAAAGGAAGCTAGCTATTCTGCACTGAGAAGGTGAAGAGGGTGTATACTCTATACATGGAGGAGTCTTTGGGCAAAGGTGAAAGACAAGAGATGGAATATCATGTAAGGGGACAGCTAACTGGCCAACTTGACTGGAATGGAGAATGCACAAAGGGGTCAAATATGAAATAAGGCTGCAAAGGGAAGTAGGAGCCAGATTGTCAAAGTCTTTCAATGCCAGACTAAGAAGTTTTTAGTTCATCCTAGGGGCAACATGGAGATACTGGAGACTTTTGAGTAGGGCAACAGCATGATCAGAACTGGGTTTTAGGGCTATCAACTTGGCAGTTGTGTGGTTTATGGTTTCAAGATGGGAGTGACTGGAAGCAGGGAATTCAATTATGAGGCTGTTAAAATAGTCCAGATGAGAGATGGTGAAGGTCTGAACTCAAGTAAAGCCTGTATGAATGGAGAGAAAGTTACATGTATGTGTGTATACACATGTGTATATGTATATATACGTACATGTGTATACAGGAATCTGTATGTATATGTACATGTACATGTATATATATATCATATGAATGTTGTGGAGGTCAGATAGAAAAAAAATCCAACAATCAAATAGATATGAGGGATAGCCAAGAGTCAAGGATAACATCAAGAGTGCATACCTGGGTAATTAGTGATGCCCTCAAACGGAAGAAGGAAGTTTGGAGGAGGAAAAGTTTTTAAGTGAAGTTAGCTCCATTTTGGATATGTTGACTCTGAGATGCCCATGAGACATTCAGGTGGTTGTTGTCCTTTGTTCTTGAAGAGGACCGAAATGACATCACTATGCTAAAGTCATTTCAACGTGTCCGACTGTGGCTGATCAGACCGACACGAGCTCGGAAAGCTCTACCACAGGTTGGGCACAAACAGTCCATGTGATCATTTGGGGCGGATACTCTAAATTTGCACATCCTGTGTTTCCTCTGAGCTGCTGCAATTCTGCCTTGCTCATAGAGCACAGTCCCTTCTCTGATGTGGGCACGCCATGCTGAGTGGTCCTGTGCCAGTGTCTCCCGTGACACAGTCAATTCCAAAATTCTCTCTTGAGAGTTTCCTTGTATCACTTCTGACCACCATGTGAATGCTTGCCCTGTGTGAGTTTTCCATAAAAGAGTCTTTTTGGCAAGGGTACATTTTGCCTTCCAACAACATTGCCAGCCCATCAGAGTTGTGCTCTCTGAAGCAGAGTTTGAATGCTTGGCAGTTTAGTTTGAGTAAGGACCTCAGTGTCTGGTACTTTATCCTGCCAGGTGATCTTCAGAATCTTTCTAAGACAATTCAAATAGAAGTGATTCTGTTTCCTGGCATGGTGCTAGCATACTGTCCAGGTTTCACAGGCATACAACAATGAAGTCAGCAGCTGAGCGGTCTAAGGCGCCAGACTTAAGCGTGAGCTTTCCTGGTGTTTGGGAGTCTTCTGGTCTCTGTATGGAGGCATAGGTTCAAATCCCACTTCTGACAGGTGTCTGACACATTAGAGTAGATATATAAAGAAGGCAGATGGTAATATCAGATTGGATTTCTGTAAAGAGATTTAAGGCTGGATATATAGATCTGGGAGTCATGTGCATAGAAATTATATTTGAACCCACAGGGGCAAAGAGAAGGGAAGAGAAGAGAGGAGAAGTCCTAGGGCATAGTTGCTTAGCAGAAAGAAGAGAAGAATCCAGAAAAGGAGACTGAGAAAGAATAGGCAGAAAGGTTGTTGTTGTTTGTCCTTTGTTTTTGAAGAGGACCAGTGACATCACAGGATGATATGTTGACTCCTGCTTGAATTGGATTGAAGTGAGGCAGTTGCACAAAGTCATCAGCCTTACTCTCTTCCAGAGTCATCTAAGTCCAGTGACAAGACAAAAGGTAAGATGATTGACAATGGCCTAGGATGCAATGGATGACCTTGGCATTCAATGTCTGCTTCAGCTGCCTTCATGACTGTTGGAACGAATTGTTCTCATCTACCCAATCTGCCAGGGGAAGTCTTCACTTGTTTGGGGTAGACATCCTCCTAACTCACCAGCTGAGGTCTCTTGGCTGCCCTCAGCCTAGTTTAGCTCATTTGCTGAAATGGTTTACTTGGGTGTGGCCACTGTGCATGCTACAGCTTCTTGAAATAAGCAGCCCTGAAAAGGGCCTGGCAAGAAAGTCCTCACGCCAGAGGTGCCAGTCCTCCTTGAATAGTGCATACACCCTAGCAGAAAGGAAGTAAGAAATCCAGGACATATCAGGGGCATTTAAGTCAAATAAGAAGAGAGTGTCCAGGAGGAGATAATGATTGACAGTGTCAAAAAAGCTGCAGAGATGAAACAATGATTGAGAAATTGTTATCATATGGAGTGGTTAGAAGATCTTTTGGTAATCTGAGAGAAAGTGGTTGAGTAGTGGGGTAGAAGCCAGATTTCAAAGCATTGATAAAGGAATGGGAGGTTGAAGAAATGAAGCCAGTGAGTGCAGATAACCTTTCTAGAAGTTTGACTAAGTAAAGGAGACAAGATATAAAGTGGCAACTTGAGAGAATATGGAGTCAGATAAGAGTTTTTTTAGGATTAGGGAGACTTGGATATTTTTGTAGGAAGTGGGAAGAAGTCAATGGATAAGAATAGTTTGAAGATGAGAGAATAAAAGAGGATGATTAATGGAACAAGCTCCTGGAGAAAAGAGAAGGCCATTTTAAAAGTGCCTAAAACACAAAAGAAGGAGTTGGTCTTGTTAAGATGAAGGTCCACTTCTTCATCAGAGATTGAATCAAAAGAGGAGAGAAGGAGAAATGATGAAGACGTTGTGGAGTAAGGATTAGTAGTCATGCCTTGCTAGCCTATATTAATGTGTTCTTTACTATGTATAAAGTGTGAGTACTGGTTTTCTCTTGAGGAGGAAGGAAGAAATGGTGTACGAGGTCCAAGGAAATGCGTTTTAGAGAATGTGACAGAAATTTTAATCAAGAAAGTATAAAAGGGTTGCCTTGCAATAATGAGCCCCGTGGAGATTAGCTTAATTTCTAGTCATACCACTGAGGCCAGACTCTCTAGAAGCATTCAGTGCCCCATGAGTAGAATGGAAAAGGCAGTTGGTTGATGTAACCCTGGATTGGGATTTGGCAAGGCACAAAGGGAGCTAAAATAAGGAGGAAGTCAATTTAAGTGCCTAGTGTGGTCCCCACAAGGCATTAGGAATCCCATTAAAAAGCATGAAACAATCCCTGCTCCTGAGAAGCATATACTGTAATGGGGCAGATGACAAAGGTACAGAGGATCTCCTGCTTTTGTTTCTGGTACAATAAATCACTCAGAGGTACAGAGGATCTGTACTTTTGTTTCTGGTACAATAAATCACACAGAGTTTGAGGGTTCAACTAATTAATTGCTTTAATGAAATATATATATATGTATGTATATGTATGTATATGTACATATATACTCCCAAGTATCAGCAGTTCCCAAAGCAATTGGTTAAAGTGCAACTACAAAAGTAAAAGAAAGAAAATCTGCTGTCACAGAAATCAAACGCAATGGACAAAGAAGTTCTCTGGGGTCTCAGAAGCTCTCTACCAAGTCCTAAAAACTCCCTAAAAACCATCTTTTCCAAAGGGTCCATGGCTAGATTCCAAGATAATCTACCTGGGGACAGATTTCACTCCGACTGCCCATTCTTCATCATGACTTCTGTGCTCATAGTAGTTCTAGCTGGTGTTGTGGGGAACTAACTCACACCTCCCCAATTCTACCAGTATACTGCCCCCAATAACATATATCATAACGGCAGCAGCTGAGTGGTGAAGTGGATATAGTGTGAGGCCTGGAGTCAGGGAGACTCATCTTCCTGAGTTCAAATTTGCCCTCAGACGCTTATTAGCTGTGTGACCCTGGGGAAGTACTTAATCCTGTTTGCCTCAGTTTCCTCATCTGTAAAAATGGGTTAGAGAAGGAAATGGCAAACCACTGCAGTACCTTTGCCAAAAAAAAACTACCCAAATGGGGTCACAAAGAATTGGACACAAGTGAAACAGCTGAACAGCAACAACAAATGGAAGGACTGGACAATGAGGGCCCACTTCTCAGAACATGGACCATATCAGCCTGCTGCCAATCCACATGGAGGATTGGTGAACCTACTTCCAGAAAAGTATAATGAAGAGACCCTTTCCTCATGTTCACATATCAAAGCATACACAGCTATTCTCTAGCTGCGTTGTCTTGCCTTAGTGAATGGTGGCGCTTCCCATCAAGTCAAGTAATATTTATTAAATACTTTCTTTATGCCAGGCACTCCACAAAGCTCTGGAGATACAAAGAAAAGCCAACAAACAGACCAACAAACACAAAACTGTCCTTGCTCTCAAGGAACTCACAGTCAAATTAGAGAGAGATCATGAGAATAATTATATACAAACAAGATACATAGTGAGAAGGTTCTAAGATTAAGAAAATCTGGGAAAGACTTGTTGCAGGAGGTGAGTTGATGAAACAGATTTTAGTTGTCTATTGAGCCAGAACTGAGTGTGTATACAAAATGAGGACTGAATGGATAAGCTCTCTTTCCTGATGTTGAATGAAGCTTCTCTAAGCCTCCAAATGGGAGCAAAGAGAATGCAGGGGTGAGAAATATCAGCTGAAAAAATAGTAGTGGCCTACCACCGTCTGTCTTACCTTACTGCTAGGTTGCCATACGCTAGTGAACAAATGCTGTTACTGTTTTGTTTTGTTTTGTTTTTCCTGTGTCTGTTGTGTTTATTCTTTCTTGATAGGGAGTATTATCTTTTAAGTAAATATTCTTTTGTAAAAGCTGATTGATGTTAACTGATCAGTTGCTATTGGGACTCTTTACTAGTATATGTATTGATGCTTCAAGAAAGAGTTGTGCTGGGTGATCTCAAAGGACTTTTACAGTTTTTGGATTCTATGATTTTATAGTGTGGTCACAAAACCACCATGTTGGGAACCACACTTTAGGTGGAATACAATCTTTATACTTCTGAATTCTGGGCAGAGTTTAAGAATTCCCATTTTCTGACTCTTATTCCCAAACCCACCCCCGCTAAACTAAGTTTCAGGAGTCTCCAAAGTTCTGTTCATAAAATATGTGGAGGCATTCTGACTGCAAATACAAGTAGCAAGCAGATCAGTGACTCCCAAATTCCATGAATCTTACTGAAAGCCCCTATATGTGGTGATTTGATAAGTGTCAACTTGGATGAATTGAAGAGGTGTCAGTTAAGAATGAAGCCATGTAAAGGTTGATTTCACTGTTTTTTTTTCTTAAATGCAAGTAAAGGAAAGGGTTTTCCCCTCTGATATGCTGTTATATATCTTCCATATCAATCTGAGGTTTATTTACATAATGTGGTTGGTTGTAGGGGTGACGTTGAGAGCTGTAAAAAGCAAAAGAGCAAGAATTTGTTAAAGCATGTTTTGAATTTGGAAGAAAAAATTGCCATGATGTGTTGCTAATGAAAAATTCCCCACCCTCAAACAGATTCTTGTCCTTAATTGAAATAGAATTAATGGATTTAACACACACACACACACACACACACACACACACACACACACAAACATGAGTTTTGGTTCTCCTTGGTCATTCTTACTCTTTGAAATTCTTTCCTATAATATTTCTTTCCCTTTTGATATTTCTATTTCGGAGTGTACCTCTCAGAAATCACTTTCTTCCTTTTTTCTTAACATATTTTTTTTCAAATTTTTAAAACATTTTTATTTTAAAATTTTGAGTTCTAAATTCCATCCCTTTCTCCCTCCCTCCCCTCCCCCTACCTGAGATGATAAGCAATCAGATATAGGTTATACATGTGCAATTATGTAAAACATTTACATATTAGTTATTTTGTACAAGAAGACTCAGATAAAAGGGAAAAAATGAAAGAGAGAGAAAGAGAGAGAAGGAAGGAAGGAAAGAAAGAAAGAGAAAGAAAGGCAAGAAGGAAGGCAGGAAAGAAGAAAGAAAGAAAGAAAGAAAGAAAGAAAGAAAGAAAGAAAGAAAGAAAGAAAGAAAGAAAGAAAGAAAGAAAGAAAAGAAGGGAAGGAAGGAAGGAAGGAAGGAAGGGAAGGAAGGAAGGAAGGAAGGAAGGAAGGAAGGAAGGAAGGAAGGAAGGAAGGAAAGAAGGAAGGAAGGAAGGAAGGAAGGAAGGAAGGAAGGAATAGCATGCTTCAGTCTACATTCAATCCATATCAGTTCTTTCCTTGGAAAAGGATAATATTCTTCATCTTTATTTAGTCCTTTGAGATTGTCTTGGATCATTGTATTGCTGAGAATAGCCAAGTCATTCACAGTTCTTCACTGAATAATATTGCTGTTGCTACGTACAATGGTCTTCTGGTTCTGTTCATTTCACTATGCATCAGTTAATGTAAGCCCTTCCAGGTTTTTCTGAAATCATCCTGCTTGTCATTTCTTGTAACACAATGATATTCCATTACAATCATATGCCACAGTATGATTAGCCATTCTCCAAATGATGAGCATCCTTTTAATTTCTAATTCTTAGCACCACAAAAAGAGCTGCTATAAATATTTTTGTACAAATAGGTTCTTTCTCCCTTTTTTGTATGTCTTTGGGATAAAGACCTAGCAGTGATATTGCTGGTCAAAGGGTATACACAGTTTTATAGCCCTTTGGGCATAGCTCCAAATTGCTCTCCAGAATGGTTGGATCAGTTCACAACTCCACCAACAATATATTAGAGTTTCAGTTTTCCCACATCTCCTCCAACATCCAACATTTGCCTTTTTTTGTCATATTAGACCTAATAGTGGCATTGCTGGATCAAAGAGTATGCACAGTTTGATTGCCCTTTGGGCATAGCTCCAAATTGCTCTCCAAAATGATTAGATCAGTCCATAACTCTACCAACAGTGCATAAGTGTCTCAATTTTTCCCACATTCTCTCCAACATTTATAATTTTCCTTTTCTCTCATATTATCCAATCTGATAGGTTTGAGGTGGTGATTTAAAGCATTTTTTCATATGACTACAGATAGTTTTTATTTCTTTGAAAATTTCCTGTTCTTATTCAATGAACATTTATCAATGGGGGAATGACTTGTATTTTTATCAATTTCACTCAGTTCTCTATATATCTGAGAAATGAGGCCTTTATCAGAGATACTTGCTGCAAAAATTCCCCCTCCCCAGTTTTCTGCTTTCCTGTAATGGCTGCATTGGTTTTGTTTTGCAAAATTTTTTTAATTTTATATAATGAAAATTATCTATTTTACATTTTGTAATGCTCTCAGTATATTCTTTTGACCTAAATTCTTCCATTATCCATAAATCTTACGGTTAAACTATTCCATGCTGCCTTAATTTGCTTATGGAATCACCCTTTATGTGTAAATCATGTACTCACTTTTAACTTATCTTGGTATAAGGTATGAGACATTGGTGTATACCTAGTTTCTGCCATACTATTTTCCAATTTTCCCAGCAGTTTTTACCAAATAATGAGTTTTTGTTCCAAAAACCTGAATTGGGGGGTTAAACATATACTAGATTACTATGGCCATTTACTATAAAGTAATTTGTACCTAATCTGTTCCACTGATCCACTACACTATTTCTTAGCCATTACTAGATTGTACCGATATAATACAGTTTGAGATCTGGTATGATACACCACCTTTTTTTCACTTTTCTTCATTGATTCCCTTGATATCCTTGACTTTTTGTTCTTCCAGATGAATTTTGTTATCTTTTTTTCTAGCTCTATAAAACAATTTTTGGTAGTTTGTTTAATATGGCACTGGATAAAGAGATTAATTTAGCTAGAATGGTCATTTTTATTATATTGACATGGCCTACCCATGAGCAGTTAATATTTTTCTAATTGTTTAGATCTGACTTTATTTGTGTGAAAGTGTTTTATAGTTGTGTTCATATAGTTCCTGGGTTATTTCATAAAACCAGCTTCTAGTTTTATTTATTGGCTCAGTGGTTTTCTTTAGGATTATAGTATTTGATTTCCAATTAATTTTTAATATCTTTCCATTGTCCATTATTGAATGTAATGTTTATGGCATTATGACCTGAAAAGATTGCATTTACTACTTCTCCTTTTCTGCATCTGGATTTGAGGATTCTATGTGCTAATACATGGTCAGTAGGTGCCATGTACTGTGTGTGTAGGTGCCATGTACTGCTGAAGAAAAAGGTATATTTCTTTCTATTCCCATTCAATTTTCTCCAGAGGTCTATCATATCCAACTTTCCCAGAATTTTGTTCACTTCCTTAACTTCTTTCTTGTTTTGTTTTTTGTTACATTTATTTAGCTCTGAGAGAGGAAAGTTGAGATCCTTCAACAGTATAGTTTTATTATCTGTAACTCATTCAGCTTCTCCTTAAAAAATTTAGATGCTATACCATTTGGTACATATATGCTTAGTATTGATATGACTTCAAATCATTCTGCAAGATATAGTTTCCTTCTTTATCTTTTTTAATTAGATCTATTTTTGCTTTTGCTTTGTCTGAGACCAGGATTGCTACCCCTGCTTTTGTGCTTTAGTGGAAGCATAATAGATTCTGCTCCAACCCCTTACCTTTACCCTGTGCGTATCTCTGCTTTAAACGTGTTTCTTCTATACAACATATTGTAGGATTCTGGCTTTTAATCCATTCTGCTGTTTCCATTTCATAAATGAGTTTATCCCTTTCACATTTGTAGTTATGATAAATGTATATCCCTCCATGCGATTTTCACTTGTGTATCCCCCCTCTCTCTCTTACCCCCTTTTCCCTCCTCGTAAGTGTTTTACTTCTAATCACCACCTTCCCCAATATACCTCTTTTTGATCAGTTTCTCCTCCCCCTTCTTTTATCCCTGTCCCTTTTTACTTCCTGATAGGGTAAGATAGATTTCTGTATACAACTGAGTGTGTATGTTATTCCCTCTTGCGCCAATTTTGATGAGTAAGATTTAAGCTTTCCCTATCCTGCCAACCCCATCTTCCCCTCCATTATAATAGCTCTTTCATGACTCTTTTATGGGGGATAATTTACCTCATTCAATCTCTGCCTTCCTCCTTCTTCCAGTGCAATTTTCTTTCTCACCCCTTTATTTTGTTTTTTGGTGTATCATCTTATATCCATAAAGTCACCTTATATCCATACTCTCTGTCTACATATACTCCTTCTAATTGTTCTTGTAATAATAAAGTTGTTAAGTCACAAATATTATCTTGCCATATAGAAATATAGACAATTTAACCTTATTGAATTTATGTGTTCTCTTTCTTATTTCTTTTTTTATCTTTTTATGTTTTCCTTGAGTCTTGTATTTGGAGGTCATATTTTTTATTCATCTCTGGTCTTTTAATTAGAAATGCTTGAAAGTTCTCTATTTTGTTAAATGTCCATTTTTCCCTCGTGGAAGATCATATTCAATTTTGCAGGGTAGGTGATTCTCAGTTGTAATCCTAACTCCTTTGCCTTCTGGTATATCATATTCCAATCCCACTGGCTCATTAATATGGAAGCTGCCAAATCCTGTGTAATTCTGACTGCAGCTCCATGATATTTGAATTGTTTCTTTTTGGCTGCTTGCAATACTTTCTCCTTGATCTGTGAGCTCTGAAATTTGGCTATGATATTCCTGGGAGTTTTCATTTTGGGATCACTTTCAGGCAGTGATCAGTGAATTCTTTCAATTTCTATTTTGCCTGCTTGTTCTAATATATTAGGGCAAATTTTTTGATACTTTCTTGAAGGATGTTGTCCAGGCCTTTTTTTTATCATGGCCTTCAGATAATCCAATAATTCTTATGTTGTCTCTCTTGAATCTATTTTCCAGGTCAGTTGTTTTTCCAATGAGAAATTTCACATTTTCTTTTATTTTTTTTACTTTTTTGATTTTGTTTTATCATATCTTGATGCCTCATAGAGTCATTAGTTTCCACTTGTTCCATTCTAATTTTTTGACACTTCTATATTTTACTAACAAAGCCCAACAGCAAAAGGTAGGAAGAGAAATTCCATTTAAAGTAACTGTAGACAATACAAAACATTTGGGAGTCCCTGCCAAGGTGGAACTAAATGAACGCAGCTACAAAACACTTTTCACACAAATAAATTCAGATCTAAATAATTGAGAAAATATCAGTTGCTCAGGGATATGCCAACCTAATATAATAACAATGACAATTCTACCTAAATTAATTTACTTATTCAGTACCATACCAATCAAATTACCAAAGATTTATTTTATAGAGATAGAAAAAAAATAACAAAATTCATCTGGAAGAACAAAAGGTTCAGAATCTCAAGGGAATTAATGAAAAAACAATGCAAGGGAAAGTGGCCTAGCTATACCAGATCTAAAATATATTTTTTCTAACTTTTTTTTATTATTATTTAATATATTTAGTTTTCAGCATTGATTTTCAATAGAGTTTGAATTACAAATTTTCTCCCCATTTCTACCTCCCCCCCACTCCAAGATGGTGTATATTCTGGTTGCCGTGTTCCCCAGTATGCCCTCCCTTCTGTCACCCCACCCCCTCCCATTCCCTTTTCCCTTCCTTTCTTGTAGGGCAAGATAAATTCCTATGCCCCATTGCCTGTGTATCTTATTTTCTAGTTGCATGCAAAAAACTTTTTTTTTGTTTTTGAACATCTTTTTTTTAAAACTTTGAGTTCCAAATTCTCTCCCCTCTTCCCTTCCCACCCACCCTCCCTCCCTAAGAAGTCAAGCAATTGA
>CM053626.1:43735286-43774394 GCA_028646595.1 Phalanger gymnotis
TGGAGCTGAATGAATGGAGTTAGACATGGCATTGATGTAGAAGGAAAAAATTACTGAAAGAGAAAATAAGATAAGGAAAGGTGGAAAAAAGCAGAAGACTGAGAGACAAAAATAGTAATTATCTAATCAACTTTGAAGGGAGAAGGTAAAAGTTAATCATAGTAACACTGGACTTTTCTGGTTTGAGCCATCCCAAATAAAATTTCAAAGCATAGTTTTTTAATAGCAAAATAAATGTATATTTTAACTGTTTTAGATAAAAATATTTCTGGGTTCTAAAATGCTTTCTTAAATAAAAGTTATTAAAAACAATTTAATCATTTCTTGATGACTCCAGGTCATCATGAGCTCGTTTCTTGTTCTGTGTAAGATAGCTAAGGTGTCACTGAGGCATAGAGATGTGCTTGCCCCTGTGACATGTGTCAGGAGATTTCAATTTCCAATTTGTTCTATGTTGGTGATGAAGTTGATATTTGCAAATTGACTTAAAAACATTATTTTCTTTTATCCTCACAACAACCTAGATGGCAGATGTATTATTATCCACATTTTTTATCAATGAAGAAACTGAGACAGGCAGAGATTAAGTGACTTGACTAGGATCATACAGCTAAGCGATCACATTTGAACTCAGATCTTCCTGACTCCAGTTAAGAAACCAGGTAGTTTATCTTGCTAGAATTGTATGTAAAAAGATCAAAAAAGGCTCTCAGTGGATACCAAAGGGGTTCTCCTATTGAGTAAAATAAGCAGGTACTAGTGCATGGGCTTTGTAAGCTGTTTCAGTCACACAGAATTTTATTATACACACACACACACACACGCATATATACGTATATATATATGCAATATATATGTGTGTGTATATATGTGTGTATATATATATGCATATATATATATATATGTATTTAGGTTTCTGCTATGTCACAAATGGTTGAGGTTACCAGGAGTCTGACCTTTGGATAAGGGAGGGATCAAGTTTGAACCCTATATTGAGAATTAATTTTATTTCTGCATAAGGAAAAATAATTGGGAATCTTTACTTAAGAGAGCTTCTCACATGTCTTTGAGGAGGGCCCTGCCTTTGGCAAGAAAATGAACTAGAAGATTTTCCAAGGCAATTTTCAACACTTTGATTGACTCTAAATGCACATAATGTTCTTTAAATCATCTTTAATTTACATTAATAAATATAAGACACCGAATCTTATGATATAGAGATGTTTCTTATTTCTGGTTTGGATGGCTTTCCTCAAAAGGATTCTATTCTAATTCTTACATAATGAGTTCCTATGTATGATGACTACTTGTATAGAAAGTGGAATGATTTTTTCTCTCTAAATTTTCCATGACAATGAAATATAGAAATGGGGTATGTCACTAGAAGAATGGGTAATGTCATATTTTGCTATAATAACAAATTAATAAAAAATTTTTCCCATCAAGTTTGTGTAGTAGGTACTTGGTAATTAGTAAAACTAATTTAGTCAAAAATCATCGGCTACTTAGTTTTTGGTTCCTTCTTTTATTGTTAATATTGACAATTTTTGCATGATTTTCTATTTTCATAAAATAGTGAAACATTGAATCAATAATAAAACATTTGTTTGGAATAAAGCATACAAATAAAACAATTCAAAATGTTTTTACCAAATAATAAAGGTAATAACAGTACTTCGATTCTTCAAATAACTGAATGTCAAACAACAACAATAATAATAACAGACTAGTTTACTGCTCTATAGACCTATTAAGCACCTACTGTGTGCCAGCTACTACACTAGATGCTAGGAAACACTTCTGGCCCTCAAAGGACTTACATTCTATCAAGGAAGACAACGTGTATATATACAAGGGTATGAAAAATAAATACAATTTGGGGAGGGGGAGCGGGAGCAGGAGCATCTGAGGGGCTCAGGAAGAACTTCATTTAGAAGGTAGCACTTAAGCGGAGCTTTAAAGGGAACTTAGAGTTTCCAAGTAGTGGAATTAAGGAGAAAGTGCATTCCAGGCATAAGGGACAAGGGGTAGAGAGCGGAGATGGAGTGTTGTGGGTAGGGAACAGCAAGAACGCCAGTTCAGCTAGATCACAGACTGGAAACATAGGTTAGAGCCAGGTTGTGAAAAAATTTTAAATGACAAACATTTACTTGACACATAAACCCTCTATCTATAAATACAACAACATGAAAGAAAATGTCAGGCTTTTACATAATGCTTAAAAAAGCAAAACTATGATGCAATATGAATCAACTTCACTAATTGGATAGATCCAATGATAACCAAATTAAATAGATGGCAAGCACACAATGATGTGTGAGCAGAAATTCCAACCTAGTTTAGGTTCTTTGGGCCTTTTGCCTTTTTCCAGTTCCATTTCAATTACTTTGACATCTTCTGAAGTCTCAAACTATTAAAAGAGAGAGAGAGAGAGAGAAGCACATACTCAGTGAAGCAAACGGATGGATGATGGCCAACAATCACAGTGATAGCCTATCCTTCAACGAAGCTTTATTTTGTGATTCACCAAATCCTCACCCCTTGATTTTCCTGATACCAGATATTCAAACAATAAACATCAGTATCACGTCTATGAAAAGAAATGTTCATAAATAGCCCTATTGTGATCATACATAAACCACAGCAGGGAGAATTCTAGGATCATGATTGTCTCCCTAATTGGGAGGGAGAGGGGAGTTTCTAAGGTGTCATGTTTAGAAGTATGCTAAAAACAACAATGACATTGAGGTGAATTTAAAAGTAATGCTTTGCTCCCATGGGAATGGGGATGTGGGAATGGAACAGAAAGACCTCAGGAGCTAAAAACAGCAACATTTTCTCATTTGCAAAGTTAGGGCTCTAAGTACCAGACTGAGAAGGAACCCCCAAAGACCAGAATGTCAACAGAAAATACTCCCCACTCATTCACATGCATTGTGAGACAGGATCATAAATCACACATCTCAGTACCTTAAATTCCTGAGGGCACGTTTCACCCATGCTTCCTTTGGATTGGCACACACAGTGTGTCGTCTGGTATAAAAGCTAGAAACAAAACAAAAGAAAACTTTGTTTATTTTATGCTTTGAGCATCTTCTAATTTTCTTGTTGTATTTTTCAAGAGAAACTGCTTATTTCATGTATTTAAAACATTCAGTTGTTTTCAAATCAAAATGAAAGTAATAATTAACTAGATGTGTTGGCAATGAAAGGGGAACCATACCTATATTTGCATAATAGGAAATACACTGGATCCCAAGTTCAAAAAGAGCAGTATCTCCGTCCCCCCATTCTGGTACTGGTTATGATGGGAAACATGGCATGCCACATTATTTGTTAGCCACCTAATTTAGCAGGAAGGAGCCTGAGTCATAAGAACTGGGCTGCAGTTATTGGGCAAATCACTTTGCCCCCACTGTCTTGAAGCAAAGGGTTAACAACCACTTGTCCAGTATGTTGTAGACACATCTTTGCTCAGCTGAAAATCAGACTACATGGTCTCATAGGTCTCTTCCAGCTATGAATTTCTCTAATACCACTCCAGCCTTAGTTTCTTCATCTCTAAGCTGAAGATATTAATATTTACATTACATACTTCACGAAGGTGTTTGAGGAATATGTAAAAGTATATGTAAATATAAGTATGTGAATATACCAATAAATACATAATTATAAATATATTCTACATTACATGATATAGAATGTATTATATATGTCAGTGCAGTCTTAAGCTATTAAAGTGTTTTTGAAATCTGTATATAAATGTATTTTTAATATATTGTCATTTCCAATTAGTGTATGGTATGAAGTGACATTAGCCTTACCATCAGGAACTCAGAGGCAAGGCATCATAACATGACTATGCTTTGATATTCAACCATTTCCTCAAGCTCACTATTCATCTAGGGAGAAGCCCTAAATAATAATGTTATCTCTAGCTTTCCTGGCCATGACATTCTAATAACCTGCCCGTCAGAATGCTAAGATTCACTGGTGGAGGGTCCCTACATAGAGAAGGCCACAAACTATCTATAACTTTGTTGAGATCTATCTGATGGTCATAGAGGTTAAATGTTAGAAGTGGGATTAGAATACAGGTCTCCCTTACTCCCTAAGTACAGAACTCTGTCCAGGATGCTACGTCACCTCTCTGGCCCATATGATCTGCCTAAAACAAAGAAAAAAAAAAAGGTGGGAGTTGTTTGCTATACATCATATAGGCAGTATATACATACTTGTGGGGATTTCACTGACTATCCCCCACAATCTTCCTCCTCTCTGCCTCCTGGCTTCCTTAGCTTCCTTCATGTCCCAACCAAAATCACCCAGGAAGCCTTTCTCAATCCTTCTTAATTCTGGCAGCTTCCTTCTGTTAATCGTGTCCCATTTATTCTATGTGTGACTTGCTTGTACATATTTGTTTGCTTAATAGATTTTGACCTACATCCCCAGCACTTAGCACGGTGCCTGGCACATCGTAGACACTTAAATGCTTATTGACTAGCTGACCTTATGTTTGTTTACAGAGTTGTTTTCACAACGCTTATTACTTAGCGAAGTTCCGAAATGTAAAGTTGGTGCTGACTTTCACGGTGTTTCTGTTTCGGCCACAGAGATTTCCAAATGTACATCTTTTCACCCACATTGCCGCCCCCACTCAGTACTTACATGATGGCATCGATGTCACAGGCTTCATAGGACCACTGTTCTGTGTAGCCTTTGATCAGTTTGCTGCTGAGAGGACGCTCCGTATACCCAAGGCAGCAGTCAAAGCTGCTAGCTGCTGAAAGGGCAAGAAGAGGAAATCGGTCATTAGGAGCGAAGTCATCTTTTGATAGACATTCTAGGAACAGTGAAAGCTCTAAAACTCACTCAACGCATCTGCTACTTATTAGCTGCATGACCTTTTTCAGGACATAAGGGCTAATGCTGCTTTCCATCCTTGCTCCTAAGTGCTAGTTTCCGTGTTGGGAGAACCTTTGATCAGTCATTCCCATATGAATAAATGATCAGAAGTTTCTGCCCTTCAAGGGACTATAACGTACCAAGGAAGGGATACAACATACACATTTCCAAAGTACAATTCAACACAGCTTATGACTAAGGCAAAGGAATGATCTCATCAAAGGGGTCTGGAAAATTTTGATGGAGAGCTTTCATCTGGGGAGCTCAAGGAAGGCTTCCTGGAAGAGGGCACCTGAATTGAATCTGAACAAAGAAACAAACAGATAAATCAAGTTCCATCTGCCTATCTCAAAGTTTTCCCTTGTCGATCTCCTAGCCTACTGTCCAGGCTTCTATTTCCACTTTTGGATTATATTCCCAGGAAGGAATGAAGCATAGTACCAGACCCTTCCTCCCATGGTCCCATTTCAGGGACTTAGCTGTCCTGGTCTTCTAGGATGAACTCCTTGCCAAAAAAAAGGGGTTCCAGCATCCCTGCAAAAGAAAGGAGCATTACTCACCTCGAGACATGTCAAAGAGGCAGAACACCAGGCCAGCCATCAAAGGTGCCAAGATCAGGATCTTGCTGCCAACTCCGGTCATTTTCCACGCTGCACTAATCCGTTGGGGCCCGTGGCTTGTGTAAGTGCACTGGAAGACCAGTTAGCCTAATCTGACAGCTGTGAGCAAGCCAGCCTTGCTTATATAGCGCTAATGAGCTAGCTGGGAATGTCCACAGAAGGCGTGTTCTTCCATGGGGTTTTCCCCTCACAGATGAACCTGCTCCCCAGTGTCGTCATAAGAAAAAAAAGCACTCAGGGAAATATTCCTTCTTTTCCCAAGGAAATAAAATTATGTGGTAGTTAAAAAAACTTTTTAAACCCTCTAGCTGAGGTAAGACATTTGTGAGACGATTTGCCAAGAGTGTAAAGAGCTGTGCCTTGTGCCAGGGAAAAACACTGGCTAAGTACTGAGGTATAACTCAAGTGAATCTGTTTTATGATAAAACCAAAGTCAACCCCACTCAGTGACATTCCAATATTCCAAGGCCAACCTAGTAGTGTTTTACTTTATTTGCTTTCTATATGCTTTTAAGGAGAGAGAGGATAAGGTGGGATGCCCAATGAACTCTTGCGTAATGTTCTATATTTCATGCCAGGCATTGAATTCCTGCCAGAGGATCCTTAAGTCCTGTTCCAAGGCATGGGAAAATATCGAAATATTACTGAAAGGATTCCTAATATTCTTGTGAGTGGATAGGGGAAACCATGGGAGCTGCACCTGCCACTAAAGCAGTAGAACTTTGGGGTCACAATAGGGCTGATGTTACAAGAGCCCAAGGATCAAATTCCTGCCCTGTTTGATTTCATTTCAAATGTACAACAAAATACCTGGGAAAATCTTCTAGTTCTCCAGCCTAGAGAATTGTTCTTATTTCATTCCTTTCCTAGGCTTCCATGGCTATGATTTTAAGAAAATAGTTTCTATAGGTTTAATTACAGAATTTTGAGCAATATGATCTCTCTTGGTAGAATACAAGTTCTTGGTGGGGAGGGATTTTCATTTCATCTTTGAATTTTCCTAGCACTTAGCTTGGTGTCTGGTGCATAACAGGGAGTTAGTAAATGCTCGTTGACTGAGCAGTGCCTACTGCATAGTTCTTAATACTGTAGAACTTAATAAATGCTATATAAAAGCTATGTAATATAAATAATATAAAAGATATATAATTATATTATATAATAAATAATCAAAATAATATGTAAGAAATAATATGATATTATATAATAAATAAATAATTGGCATTTCAATGAATAATGACAAGTGAAGATTTGCCCACAACAGAATAAGAGCAGTTCAGCTTATAGTGATATTCCCCTATTGGGCAAATATGACACCCTCTTCCTTGCTCTTCCTCTGGGTGGGTCTCTGCTTTGTCACATGTTTCTCTGTGTTCGTGTGTCTCTCTACTCTTCTATGTTTTTCTCTCTGTAGTATCATAGGACCATAGATTTAGAGCTGGAAGGACATCAGGGGCCACCTCCCCTTATTTTACAATATGAGGAAACTGAGGCCCAGGGAGAAAAAGTCAGTCAAGTAGCCTTTATTAAGCACCTGCTATGTGCCGGGCTCTGTACTAAATGCTGGGGAAACAGAGAAAGGCAAAGACAGTCCCTGCTTTCAAGGGGCTCACACTCTAAGAAGGTGAGACAACAGGCAAACAACTAAATATAAACAAGAGGGTAAACTGGGGGGTAGTGTCAGAAAGAAGACTTAGAGATTAAGGAAGATTGGGAAAGGCTTCCTGTAGAAGGAAGGGATTTAACTACATCTTGAAGAAGCTGGGAGGGGGGAAGAAGTGACTTGCCCAAGGTCACCCAGATAGCATCAGAGAGGTGGGACTCTTAACCCAGATCCTCCGACTCTTTCCATTTTCACATTCTGGTCCCTATTTCCCCCTACTCTCATCTTTACGTCTTTCCCTCTGTGGCAGGAAGGTGACAGGCAGGGGATGGCAGTGGTGACTGGGTATATGTATTTCTTTCCCTCCAATACCCTTATTTTATAGTTGAGAAAACAGAGGCAGACGACATTTGGACAGAGAGAAGCCAGGCTCAAATCTTGCCCCCTACCCTTCCTGCTACATCTCACATGTGTGACCTTGGCCAATCACTCTCTGGGTCTTAGCTTCCCCCTCTCTGAATGAGGGTGCTGGTCCAGTTGGCTTCTAATGTCTTTACAACCCATGACCCCAGGTAAAAATAAAAGCTTGCCCAAGACCACTCAACAACTTGAATGCAAAGTCAGGAAAAGAACCCTGTCTCCTTATTCCCAAGTTGGCATTTATTTTTGGTGTTTTTGCCATTAAATCATCTGCTAGAGCTCTCCATCACAGACTCCTAACTTTGAGAAACTTTAGAGTTAGGAGGAAACTCACTCTTACACCCACCGCTTCATTTTATAAATCACAAAATTGAGTGAAAGAGAAACTAAGTCAGCAATAGAGCCAGGATTCATTTCTCAGTCTGCTGAATCCAAATCCAGGGCTCATCCCATGGCGTTGAATTGATTCTTTCTATCAATGAAAAGTAAAGACGGAGTGCTCTTCTGAGCACATGTCCCATTTTCAGTATTCGACCATATAATTCAATTTGAGTGGATTTCATCAGCATTCCTTAACTTCCAATGTGGGTGGTGAAGTTTGACTTTCTTCTGTAACTCTTGCACTGGTTGATGCAATTGTATCTTCCACATCACCAGCAGCCAGGTTTCTGTATAGATTTAAAAAAAAAAAAGGAAAAGGAAACAGAAGTGTTGAAAATTTAATGGGACTATTTTCCTAAAATTTTAAAACAGTTTGTGAAATCCCAGACTTACCAAAATGTACATGTTGGTAAAGTGATTGCTTAATTTTCCTCTTGCAGAAAATGTCCGAAATTATGCCAAGTCTACAAGGAGTGAAAACCACAAAAAGTTGAAGTTGAAAAACTGGACTGGTGCTGAGGGGGAAAAAACACTTACCTCAACCTTGAACTTCTACTGCCTATTAAATCAATCAACAAGCATTTGTCAAGTGGCTGCTATGTGCCAGACCCTGCTCTAGACACTAGGGTACAAAGACAAACATTATGACTGTCCCTGTTCTCAATGAACTTAGCTGGGAGTGGGGGAGGGGACTTCAGGAAGACAAATACAAACAAGAATACACAAAATGAATAAAGGGTTTTCTTTGTTTGTTTTGTGGAGGAAGCACCAGACACTGAGGGGGTCAAGGACGAAGAGAAAGAAGAAGATGTTTGAGCTGAGCTTTGTAGCAAATTTCCTCCTTGAAAAATCTTCTGTATCATCTGGGTCCACTTTTTAATTATACCCCTTTCCCATCTCATAATCTTACCTAACCTGAGTTTTTTCCAATTAACACACTCTTTTGGGGGGCAAATGATAACACCAATTTTTAACATGGTCTTTTTCTACCCTTTCCTTTAAGACTCTCTGCTCAGCCCCCTTGTGGGTATTATTCTCATTGCAAATGATGCTAAGTCTCTTAGATCGATAGGCAAGACCTTTGCAAATGGTAGAGGTTTCTTGCTGTCACAAAAGCGTCCCTCCCCTAGAGTAAGAGGGCTTAGTGGGGATTTCCCACAACTTAAGCAGAGAACTTGCTTCTTTTCCTACTTCAGCGAGTAGCACTTCATTTAATTTTCGAATGAAGGGACATCATTTCTTTAATGTGCCTATGTTCAAATGGCCACAATGGTTTCTTAGGCAGACTTTTCTGATGAGGATTTTAATCTGTATAATTCTGTTTACTCCATCATTCTCATTCTCACTGGAAGGCCTCCTGACTAGAATGTGCTCTTGAAAAAAATCACCTGGCAGCTGGCTTGAGTAAAAGTTCTCAGTCATGGGAGGAGTTGCGTGTCATTGATCATTGTTCTTATTTTCCTTTCACTGAGTTCTAGGTTGGGGATTTTTACAAACTTCTGATTTCACTGGTGCCACCTTCCTGAGGACCGGGACAGAAGCCTCAAGGATTCCGAGTCATTTATTAAGCACTTACGGTGCGATGGGGGTTTTGCTGTGTGACTGTGTCGATTCCATTAACATAACAGGTAGCATTTGTTAGGCTGGATCTGAAATCATAGTTACACAGAGTTGGAAGGGACCTCCGAGGCCATCAGTCCAACCAATATCAGAACAAGTATCCTCTCTCCATTGACAACAATAGGTGAGGAATCCAACCTTTGCTTAAAGACTTCCAGGGACGAGGAACTTATCACTTTCCAAGGCAGCCCTTTCCACTTTTGGATAGATCTAATTGTCAGGAAGTTTCCCCTGATAACGTTTCAATTTGCCGCTTTGCAACTTCTACCTTTTCTCCATTGGCAGTCATGATTATCCCATCCATTCCAAATAACAATCTATCCTTTCATAGAATCTCCATTTAGAGTGAAGGGATACTGAAGATCATCTATTTGTATTTCCTAATTTTACTGAGGAGAAAGGGGACCCAGAGAGGTTAACTCACTCGCCTTAGCCCACACAATAAGAACACAACAAATCCAAGATTACACTTGCTGCCCATATGGGTACATACTGTATCAACTCATTGAAAGGCTCAGATGAAGAATGGCTCAGACCAACTCCAGTACTTAATGACTCAATGAAGGCCACCCACGTTCAATGCTGGATGGGAGAAGAGGGAAACATCTGTACCATGTCTCCCATCTTCTCAAGCACTATTTCCTCCTACTCATCTGACCGAGTGATGTCTTCATAACAAATAATATATTCTCTACTCAAACTCTCTACTCTCCTAAAACAAATTAGACTTTGGTTCCACCAAACCACCTAGGCCAACAGCCTTCCTACTCTCTAGCACCTCTAAATATCTCTGTAGAAATGCCAATACAACATACTCTCCCCTTGCTGGCTGCTCTAGCAGAAACCGGAGAGCTGGGACAAACTTATTCTCACTAGAAATGATAGCAACTGCATTCTTCTCCACCTCCCCTCCTTGAAGCATTTCAAGCTTCCAAAAATTAAGATAACATAATTTGCTCTCATTTGGGGACCAGACAAATAGGTACAAAGTGTACCATTAAGTTTGACTTTCTTAAAGGTAACCTCAGAGTTTCATCAAGGACAACATTTTGTTTTGAACTTCTCTTATCGTGAAGAGAATTCACATCTCTCTGACACTTACTACTTGTATGACTTTAGAAAAGTGAATTGCCCTGCCTGGACCTCAGTTTCCTCATCTATAAAATGAGGGGGTGGGACTAATTAGCTTCTGAGGTCTCTTCTAGCTCTCGGTCTATGGTCTTGATCCTACAATCCAACAACTCTTAATATTTATCTCAAAGACCTTCCTCCCCACCTAGTATTTTGTAGATCCCCAAACCTTTTAAATGAGCTCACTCTAACTTTTCTTGATGGTTTTGTTCTGCAATACAAATTTTCAAATAGGGTCCATAATATATTTCTTCTAAGATTTTCTTCATCATGTTTTTCCCAAGGTTGCTTTCATCTACGAAATACTCTGAGGACCTGCATTCATCAGAATTCATCTCTGAAAACCCTCAGCTCATGATGCAAGGCACATAATCTCAAGGAGGTTTTAAAACTGATTTCATAATATTCTGGGCACTTGTACTACCCTGTTTTATGAAGTTAAATTCAATATAACATGATTAATATTTCCACCCCAGGGTAATTTATCACAAAGGGTACAAAGTCCACAAACTAAAGTCAAGGGAGCAATATTTATATGTTGTGCTTTTTCCTCTCCCCAAGGGTAGTTGTTGTTTTCTCTGAACAGGTATAGAAAGGGAAGAGTCCAGGAAAAGGTTCCCTTTTCTTCCCTTTTCTTTTCTTCTCTCTTCCCTTTTCTTCCTCCCTTCATTTTGTGATTTCTACATTTACAACATGTCTGACTCGTCTCTTTTTCTCCGTTCTCATAGCCACATTGTAGTTCAGGTCCTCATCATCTCTTACCAGGACTGATGCAATTGTCTTCTACCAGGTCTCCCTGCCTCAAGATTCTTCCCACTCCCGTCTCTCATCTACTCATCTGCCAAAGTGATTTTCCTAAGATGTTGTTCTGACCATGTCACCTCCCACTCCGAGTCTCATTATCTCCAGACTGCCTTGCATACCTGGAATGCTCTCCTTCCTACCTTTTGCATTTTGGAATCTCTGATTTCATTAAAGACACAGCTCAACTACCTCCTGAAGGAGGCCTTTCCTGGTTTCATTAGCTGTTAGTGTTTTCTCTTCCAAAGTTATCTTGAATCTACTTTGTACAAAGCACATTTTGTATATTCCTAAAAGTGTGTGTGTATGTGTGTGTGCTTGTCTCCTCCAATAGCATGTAAGTTCCTAGAGGGCAGGGACTGTTTTTAACCTTTCTTTGTTTCACCTGCACTTAGCACAGTGCGCTGCACAAAGTAAGTGTTTAATAATTGCTTTTCAATTAATTATCTTTTAGTACGGAGGACTGAGGATACTTCTAATACATCAAGGCAGAAGCAACACTAAAGATCCTATCTGGCACAGAATACATTCATCATCATTTTGAAGGATCTCCAAAGAAAGACACAGGAGGGATGCTTTATTTTGGCTGCACAGCTTAGGTTAAAGCAAAGACCTGGGTTCAGGAATTTATAGAAACTTGGTACTCAGGAAGCTGATACAGACAAGGGCTTAATATTATGTAGTGTAGCAAACAGGTTTAAAAAAAAGCACACACACACACACACACACACACACACACACACCCGCACGCACAATAGCACTATAGACAGAGATTCATCCTCATAGATGTAAAAGAAAACTCATCCATAGCAAGAGGGAGAGAAATGTGTTGGAGAGGGAACACATTCAAAGGTGGGGTTCAGGTAGCAAAGTTATATACCTTTAGGGTATGTAATTTGTATGTATAGGGTGTATGTATACGCATGTATATAATTTCTATAGATACGTATAGGGTATACAATAATGGGCTTGGTTGAGAAGAGGTAATCAGTGCCAGATGTGGGAGGGGGCATTCCTAATCACACCCAGATGTGGTGGAGAAGTGCTCAGGGTCATGTATCAATACCAGCCTTGGGTGAGACTTATATAGGGGGAGTTTCTTTGTTGTAACCAGAAATTGGAAGAGGGTCTGGTTTGACTATTTTGGGCAGCAGAAGAGAAGACCCGAGACCACGGAAGCTGGTCAGTTTTATCTAATATGTTTTAGTTTTATCTGATATGAAGCCATGAGCATTAACTGCATGACAAAGGTTAACATAAGTCAGAACACTGAAAAAGTACAACCTTGTCTGCCTTTGCCCGTATGCTTTATGGGCATTAAGTCCACTTAGCCTAAGTGACTACATAGTGTAGTCATATCATTATAAATATAATATCACACAATATGAAGATTATAATTACCAAAAAGGAATATTTTAAAACAAAACAAATTTACTGAAAATTTTCTTTGGTTCATTTCAACTCAAGAAAAATGGTATTGTGAAGGAATGTGTTACAGAAGTCTTCCTAGGACATTCAAAAGGTTAGTTCAAAAATTGAGAGAAAATTACTCATTGGGTTTACACTTGTGAACATCTGGTTTGCCATTTTCTAGGGGTAAGCTCTGACATATTACTTGTTGCCCCTATATACCAGAGTAGCTAGTATAGGAAATTACATTTATCATTTGAGCCTTATGTAGGTGGAGCCACAACTTCTTCCAGGCCCCCTGTCAACACCTGGCACAGTATATTCCAAGCAATAGGTGCTTAATATACATTTACTGAATTTAATTGTTGTTGAAGAAGTCGAATGAGAGTGTGCAGAAGGGGTACTCTTCTGGGTCTGCAGTAAGAGTTTAGAGTCAAATTTCCTCCAAACCCTAATAAGACTCCAACAAAACTATTACTTTCTATGGAATAACACTGAGAAACAGTTGTTCTGACTCAGAGCTTTGGAGAAAAGTTTGTAATCACACTTAACTACCAGGCAGCCCCAATACAAAGGAAAGAACATTCAAAGATCTGGGTTCAAGCCTTAGTTAGCTCTTCTATTGTGTTATGACCTTGCATGTGTTCTGTTTTCTCCACCTCCACTTTCTCCATACCTCACTTTTTTCCTTTGTAAATTGGGAGGGGGATAGATGATTTCTAAATTCCCTTCCAGCTATAACAATATGTGAATCTATTCAATTTTCTCGTGTGTGAATTAAAAATTAAAACATGGCAAAGGTCAAGGTTCTTTAAATTACTGTGATATCTACTCTTCCTAGCAGTCTTTTTGAGAACATTTCCAGATTTTCTTCTGTCATAAAGAGTTCAAAGTCAGTGGTTCGAGATCATCAGAGTATTTGCATAAATGCTTAAAGATTTGTGCTAGGGAAATCGAAGAACAAAAAAAGGAAGGACCAGGAGGAAGTTGTAAGGGCAGTACCTCTACGAATTGTACTTTCCAAACGAGCCTCCAGGTATTTCATGCATTTATTCTAGAGATCAAAGATTATAAATATTTAACTATAGACTAAACAAATTGCTCTGTTGATGAAACTTGAAAATTCCCCTTCTTAAAGAACCTGACCCGGCCAGATATAATTATCATTTGGCTAAGACTGTTGTTTTTTTTAATCATTAAACCAAAGTAGTTAGAGAATGCTGCTTTTCCAAAAGCACAAAGTCTGTGGCCTGGTCCTAAAACCTCAGCACACATAACTTCACTCTCAATCCAGAGATTTCTATTTCATCATCTTGAATGGCAATAGATAGGATGGAGCCATTTTTTTTTTCCTCAAAGCCCTGTCTGGAGAAGGAAGCCTCTCCTAATGAGACTCACACTTGAGTATTTGTAGTCAGTTGGTAAGTTCCATGCCCACCTGTGGGAACGGAGCTATTCTAATTGCAGTATGTAAATAGAATTGGTTTGACTCTAATTATTTTAACCCTTAAAACTTCCTAAGCATTGAAACTGATTTAAATTAAATCCTGAAACAACTGACATTTGTACAGCACTTCAAAATTTGCATGTTATCTTATCTGAGCTTCCTAACAGCCAGGTAAGACGGTTAGTCTAAGTGTTCTCATTATCATTAGGAAGCTGACAGCTCATAAAATCCTTACCCATGGACTACTAGTGAGTAAATTTCAGAGGTGGAGTTTGAACTCAGGTCTTTCTGACTCCAAATGTAGTTCTCTTCCTAAGCCATGCTGGCTCCTGGCAAGATCACATTGGTTAATGTTAACAGGGACTGGTGCAGAATCCACAACAGAGAACATCAGCACACAGGGCTCATGTAGATTCCCACATGGAGAACCTGCTTCCCTAAGAGTCATGATGACCTGTCATGGAGGTGCCTTGGTGAGACATGAGAATGCTTGAACATTCTGCTAACCCAATAGTTTGCAGTAGCCCTCTTGATTGACTACATAGCTGGAATTGGAGGAATTTTCAAAAAGGCCCCAGCCTAGGCTGTTTTGTCCATTTTGTCTTTGGTTGGGCTCTTGATGGATCTTTTGGACTGTCTGACTTACAGTGTTCATCCAGACAATGCTGCAAGGGAGAGGCTTTGAGTGTCCCTTACCTGAGGCCACCATGTGGCCCTGTAAAAAAAAAGGGGACCTCAGTCTCTGGCCTCTGCATTTGGTCTTTTTTATTTTAGAAGAAGAGAATGTAAAGTAGGTTTCTTAGCATCTGAGTTTTGCCACAAGCTTAGTATCAAAGACCTGCGGAACAAAGACCCTGTCCTGCTATAATTGAGATGAGACATCTGGACTTGGACTTGTACCTTTGCTATGTAGGAACTGAGCTGAGAATGAGCCCTGTGTTCCAGTGACCCAAGTATAAGGGTGTGTCCTGTGGTCCAGTGAGGGGGGTGGGGGGGAGGGAGCAGTGTTTGTGTATTTGTTTTTGCTATATCCTCAAAGGAATTATCCCCTTTGTAAA
Organism: Phalanger gymnotis; assembly: GCA_028646595.1. Taxonomy (NCBI): domain Eukaryota; kingdom Metazoa; phylum Chordata; class Mammalia; order Diprotodontia; family Phalangeridae; genus Phalanger; species Phalanger gymnotis. The sequence goes on from CM053626.1 coordinate 43,750,683, forward strand.
ACACAATTGATTTTAAGTGGTTAAATGGAACTTGAGGGCTAAGGAGGGCTAGTCACAGGTACTTAGCAATGCAGGAAATACTCTTGGAGGAAGCTTGACCTAATGACAGTAGAGAAAGAACAGGTACCCACAAACCTACCAAAGTATCTTAGAATACTGAGGGGTAGATGTAGTCCTCCTAGCTATGAGACCATAAAGCCAAAGTGTACTCAATATACTAATATGTAACAATATATAGCTAACAAGAGGAATTTGGATATGTCTAAAAAGAGCTTACACATATCCATACTATGTCTCTTGAACGTACTAGTATCTTCCATAAAACTATCATGGTGGGTCTTGCATAATTCTTCAAATGTCAGGCTATATACAAAAGGACCACCTTGCAGGGAGCACATTTATCTAAGCTTGGCATCAATACCAAAGTCAGGGCAATCAGTGAGAGATATGAAATATACTTTTGTCCAATCTGTATAGGGCAGTGTACTGTATCACCCTGGGAAAAGATAATTTAGAAAAAGGTATGCGTAAGTCAATAAACCATATTGAGGAATTATTTACCAAAACGTATTATTGAGTTGGGGAAGTTTGTAATCACAGTACCATAAAGGAAAACAACACTAATAGATATCTGAATTCAGATCAATGTGATTATCATTCCTGACTCAACAGGAAACATGATGAAACACATCTTCCTCCTTTTGGTAGAGAGGTTGTGAACTATGAATATATAATGATCTCTATTCTAGTATACATGCTCAACACATCAGTTTATTTTGCTTAATGGTACTTCTTTATTATACAAACCAAGGGCCAGTGGTGGGTTAGAGTGGTGGTGGGAGTGAGTGTTGAGAAGAGACATTGATGAAAATAAAAGTAAAATAAAACCCGAGATGGAAGGAATCTTGGATATTATCTAGTCTTCATTTGACAGATGAAGTGACATGATCTGACAAATGCCAAACTTAGAAATGGACAGTTCAACTTCCTCATTTTACAGATGGAAAAACTGAGGCCTGGGTTGGGGGGTTTATATAGATTGTCCAAAATTACAGACAGAACCAAATTGAGGTTAAAATTCCAGTATTCCAATCCCAGGCCTTCTGACTGTAATCTAGCTCCCTTCGCACTGACTCAACTTTTATGTGGCAATTCTACTTAAATTCTATTTCATATTTAACTCAGACTCATGAAGGGAACTCTTATTTTTATAATGCTCTGAAGTTACAACACCAGAGTTCCTCAGCTCAACTCTTTGGCAAGGCCTGTGATGCTTCACTACCTCATACTGCTCACATTATCATGTTTCTCAATACTTCACAGGTGCCCATTAGGCATGAAACCAAAGATATCAGACAACTTCTGTAGTGATAGAACATGCCTTCCAGCTTTGGCTAGGAGATGCACATCTCTCCATCATCTATGTGCCAGTTTATATCTCTCTATAGCTTACAGGGAAATTGAAAGACTCATTTTCTTGCTTCTAAATATGCTTCCATTCATTGGAACTCAGTGGTGTTTCAGAGTCTTACTGTGATAGGTGGGCTGTACTGGTCAGAGCACGGCACCGATCATGGGTTTATACATTTAAAGCTGGAAGGGTCCTTAGAAGTCACCTAATCCAACCCTCTCAACTGAGAGTGAGGAAACCAAAGGAGAGAAGTGATTTGCCCAAGGTCACATGGATTGTAAAGAGCAGAGACAGGCCAATAATAATAATGATAATGATATTGGAGAGGTAACAGGGTACAATGGTTAGAGGTCCATTCTTGAAGTCAGGAATATGTGGGTTCAAGTTCTGTCTCTTTCCTATATTGGGCATGTAACAATCTGATTAACAAATCACTTAAATGTTCAGTTCTCCTCCTCTTTCTCTTCCCCTTACTACCTCCAAACTCCCTAAAACTATGTTGAGTTGCTTGTACACTGGTAAGTGGAATCTCTACACCACGAATTCCTCACACAGGGAATTAATTCTTTACACTGATTAAATCAAAGTTTTCTAATCTCACCCATTTGTCTTTAAAGTGGCACAGAAAGTGCTTTCTCTGACCATAAACTTGTGAGACACACAGTACAAGCAATATTCCCATTTTATAGGTGGGGACACTGATATTCAGGTAAAATGACTCGCCTGTGCTGCCATAGCTGATAAGTGTAAGAGCTATGGTATAAACCCAGATCTCCTGACTTATAGGTACAATACTTTCCACTAAACCATATAACCAAAGCTACAATGTCATTCCAGAATGGCTCAGACAGCTTCCCTTTATCCAATAGATTTAGGTCATGCCTCCAATTCAGACCAGCCACCTTATAGCCCCCTTACCAACAGGGTCCTGGATGAGTTAGCAGAACTGTCTCAGCACAAATCTAATGGTGAGTAAGAGACTCATTGCTACATAGGAAAAATACTGCCTGAAGAACTTCTTAAAATAAATGATAAACAAATAAAAATAATATTTTAAAAAATAATAAATAAATAAATTTTGCCTGAGAAAAATGGCCAACAGGATGGACCTTATGTCATTAGCTTTCTTGGAAAGTTTCCTATGCTATAGGGTCTTTGGCCAGGTAAGAACTACCGTTATCTTTCTGTTGAGAGACGTGAGGAAAAGTGGAAAGTTCCATGTGCGTATAAATGCACATTATGTAATAGAGAAAACCTCTTCCTTAGAAATCAATAGAGCTGTGTATGATTGACAGTGAAGCTGACAGATAAGTACCAACAGAAGACAAGAGAGGATGTAATATGAATCTGAACAGAGATGGCTCAGCCAGAGAGCCTTCGGAACACTTTCGTTATAAATGTGTTCATTGACCAAAACGTGAGACCTGTTACAAAAGATTATAAGTCAAAAGGCCTAGAACAGGGACATGACTTCTGTAGCACCATTGGCACTGGCTGGAAGGGGAAGACATTTCTGGGTGTCTATCCTACTGCCTCATGAAGCAGGCCTCATTCTTTTCTCTCACCCACGAATTCTTTCTCTTTCCTTCTTTTCTTCTGAGCTTTAGTGCTCGATTTTGCTCTTTCTTTCTATAATGGATATGCAATAATAGTGACCAACATTTATGCAGTCCTCTAAGGTCTGCAATAGACCATATGCTTTATTTGATATGATCAGCTAGGTGGCACAGAGGCTGGAGTGCTGGGTCTTTAGTCAGGAAAACATGAGTTCATATTTGGACTCAGAAACTTACTAGCTATGTGACCCTGGGCAAGTCACTTAACCTCAGTTTCCCTCAGTTCCCTCGACCATAAAATGGGGATGATAACCACATCTATTTCACAGAGTCGTCGTAAGGATCAAATGAGATGATAATTGTAAAGCATTTAGTACGGGATCTGGTACATATAAAGTACTATATAAATACTAATTATTAACTCCATGACAAAATTTAGGAGTTAGGCATTATAAATATTTTTATCTATAAAATGTTAACAATGACATCTGTAGTATCTACCTAACAGAAGGTTGTTGTTTTTTTTTTTTAAGATTCAGAGGAAATGATGCATGTAAAGCACTTGTATCAGTCACCATCCCCATTTTACAGATGAAGATGATGAGAACATTAGAGATCAGAGAGATTGACTAATTTACCCATGCTGCCTTCATATTAAATATCCGAAGTAGGATTTGAATGTTGTTCTCTAAATCCAGCCTCAGACACTTACTAGTAGTGTGACCTTGGGCAAGTCACTTAACCCCAATTGCCCTGCGTACTCCCCTCCAAAAAATAAAAAATAAAAATAAATTTTTTAAAAGTCAATGTTGGACTCTCTTGACTCAGGTCCAGGTTGTATATCTATAAAATTAGGGGATTGGATTAGATGGCTTCTAAGGCCTCTTCTGGCTCTAGAATTATGATCCTATAACTGCACTGCCTTTTGAATGTGTAATTTAAATTGTCCTTTCTTTTTTTTTTCCTCTTTTTTTTTGTTTCTTCTCCTTCCCTACTGTGTCAACCAGTGGCAGCTGCCTAAGAAAATTGTTTGGTCTGCAAGGAAAAAATTCTTCAATATCCCTACCTCTGATTTTTCTTTTGCATTTCAGAGCTTCAGAATAGACTGCATGATGAGGGCCACCATCACAAAGGAGGAAAGCAGTCACATAGACATACAGGCAAAGGATCATAGATTTAGAGCTTAAAGATAACTTAAGGCCATTTGAGACTAAGCCCCTCCCCCATTTTACACATGGGGAAACTGAGGCACAAATGGTTCATCAATTTACCCAAGTATCTGAAGCAGGGTTTAAACTCAAGCCTTACTGTTTAAAAGTCCTGGGCTTTATCAACCATTACACCATAACATCGTTGAGGTGGGAATAGCTTTATTTCCTTGACTCCAAGATGGATTGCACTCTGTTGACAGTTTGAGGGATGAGAGGAGACAAAATAAAATAGTTAAGGGAATCTAAGAAAGCCTTTGAAGCACAATAAAAGAGAACAAAAGTTTCCATTTTAAAAAAAAAGTCTTCATTTTCTGCTTGTAATGATTCCTATGATTATGTACGTTAACCATTTAGTGACTGTTTATATCATCAAATTCATAAGGCTTCTGAACAATCCCAAGGAAATTCACTGGAAAGCATAGGAGAGGGCTGGAAACACTACTTCTGGAGATTTTATTAAAAATACATCAAAACATTTGAACAAGAAGACAAATTATTTACAGAGCTAAAACACTCTGCGATACAACTGGAAAACATGAAAGAAGAACCATTATTAAAAATTTCAAATAAATTTATCTATGAGCATTTATGAAGTACTGGAGATATATATCTATATATACATGTGTATATATTATATATATATGTATGCATATATATATAGTACTACTCTAAGTGATATAAAGCATACAGAAAAAGAGTAAGGTATTCATTCAACAAACATTATTGTCTACAGAGCCTGAATACCTCTCAGATCGTTGGCTTCCTCCTGACATGATGGACCTTGGTCACTTTGGAAGCCTCTCATTTCTTGGTTCATTTCACTCTACCAAGATGGTACCAGGAATGTCAATTTATGGCATTTCTCCAGCTCCCTTTGCAAACACTTAAGATCATAAAGCAACAGACATTGAATAAGTTTTATTTGCACAGTAAAGAACACATGCTCAAGTTCCCATGAAGTTGAAAGCCCCTTTCATCCTTTTGGTGGTCTTGGTGATTCCTCCACCCTAACAGAAACCCAAAGTGTTCTTGTGACTTAATAGTACTGACCAGACTGGGGATTCTATCGAAGGAAAAGGGCAGGATCTGGTCTTTCTTGCTACTCATCTCCTATTCATTTTTGTTGCTCACCATTCTATGCTTCCCTCCTAGCCACTTAATTCAGTGACTCATAACTGCCTCTAAGATACAAAAGTAAAACTCCTCCACTTGGCATTGAAAGCCCTTTACAATCTAGTTCAGGATTGTCTTTCCAAGCCTAATAGATATTATATCCTTCCCACGCTTTATGGTCCCACCAAAATGGCCTCCTTTCTACTCTTCACACACAGCATTCTATCCTATATCTCCATGCCTTTGCTGCTTCTCATGCCTAGGATGCATTCCTCCCTCACCTTTTCCTCTCAGAGTCTCAGCTTCCTTCAAATCTCAATTCCAGTGCCACTAGATGAGACCTTTCACAATCATCCAGCTGCTAGCGCCAACCTCACCAATCACCTCCCTCCCCCAGCCAAAAATAATTGTCTTGTGTTTCCTTTGCACATAATTTGGATTTATTTATGTTTGGATTTTGTCTCCACCGATAGTGTGCAAACTGCTTGGGGATGAGGATTTGGGGCTTTTAGGTGCTTAATAAATGTTTGTGGATTGATTGATCATGGACTCCACCTCCTGTCAGAAAGATTTTCCTCCATGCTGTTGGGCCAAAATACGATCGAAGAGTTGCTTCCTCTCCCCAGAAGATGGTGCTAGCTTAAGAGTAGCTGGATCAAGGGAGAGGCCGATTGTATTAAACTAGTTCAGAAACCCAGCCAAAACGGCTCCAAGCTGTTTGCTCTTCCTTCACACTCATCCCATAGCTCTGCTCCAAAAACAAAGGGCCTCTTCAAGTAATACCTGAACTTCTTATCCTGTTCAACTTAGTCTCCACTTTCCACTCCTGGCCTCTTTAGGGAGAATGTGTCTCAGGTAGCTCTAGCTCTCCCTAGGTGAGATGCTTCCTGTTTGCTCAACATTTCGTGAATTTTGGGGAATCAGAGAGACTCATCCACTCCTTCTCTCTGTTTGTCTTCCTACTCCTCATCTCCTTCCAGGGTGGCTGACCATGAACTCTAACTTGAGACTGCTTTGAGAAAGAATTGGGGAAAAGGGATAAGATACACATTCTCAGACATGGCCGATGGGTTGATTTGTTTTTTCTGGAATAACTATACATAATTGTTATGAGACAGCCCCTCCTCAGAGGCTGGGGGTGGGGTTAGTAGCTAGTGGTCAATATGCAAGAAAAAGAGCCACAATAAATATTTTTAAATGCACAGAAGAAAAGAAATATATCTCATATATAAGTGAATATATCAGTTTTGCTATTACTTTGAGATATATACATACATATACATTTATGTCTTATATACATATATACACACACATCTATGTATAAACATATGTATATGTGTATGTGTACATATGTTCATATGTGTGTATATTAAAAAAACATAAGTTCACAGTTTCTTTCTTGTTCTTTCTATAATGAAATATTTGTATATGGTGGTGATTATTAAGTTCACAATAATTTCTTTTTAATTTAAGGTTGGGGCAGCTTAGTGGCACAGCAGATAGAGTGCTGGCCCTAGAGTCAGGAGGACTTAAGTTAAAATCCTGCCTCACATACTAGCTAGCTAGCTAGCTAGATAAATGATTAATAGATAGAAAGACATACAGATAGACAGATAGATAGACAGACAGACAGAGATAATGACAATTTAAGGTAGAGGAATAGAGCCCACAGCATCTGTGACACACCAACTGGGGCAGGGGAGACAATCCCTCAGTATAGCTGCTATGTCCAATGTACTGTGGATGCTTTAAAAAAAAAAAATCTGTCCTCAAGGACTTTACAGTCTAGTCAGTTAAAGACCCAGACAAGAACTGGAGAATGGTACAGCACTAGAAGGCATCATGGTATAGCTGAAAATGTGGGTTTGGGATGAAAGAACCTGGATTCCAATCCTGTCTCTGTCACTTAATACTTAGGTGACCTTAGACAAGTCATTTCATTTCCCTGGGCCTCGGTTTCCCCATGTCTAAAAGAAGGGGGTTGGATCAGATTGGTCTCAAAGATCATTCCCAAGTAGTAATATATCCAGGATCCCATGCTTACTGAGGTGCCTTATTGTGTGATTCCATGTCTACCAGCTCCAATTGAAGGTGGTTTATATGGTATTTCTCATAAGAGCCCTAGTATGGTTCATTTCTGACCTCATTATGACCTGGATAACAGCCTAAGCAAGGCAGCTTCCACTTTCCAAACACATGTGAAACTCTTCCATGATTCATGATCAGGAAAATAGTGTGGGGGGAGGAAGGAGAATAAGAATGACAGATGAAAAGAGGTGATACCAAGCTTCCCTTGATCTTAATTCTTTAAAAAAAAATGTGAAAGTTCCAATATGTGGTAATCTCACCCCCTGGCACCTACTGACATGTAGCTGCCCAAGGAGGGCACGCCTCACTCCACTGAATCTGTCATTCCACAAACATTTATCCCGCACCCACATTACAGCTACATGACAGCATCCTCAAATGGCTCACTCTCTTTAAAATTTTCCCAGATACTTTTGCTACTCACCTGAATGGTACACAAAGGGCCTAGATGGGCGTCCTTGAGGGCTTCAGCTTCCTGCTCTCCCTCCCCGGACTCCCTGGTGACTTTGGAACTATTTTTAGTGATACCTTTCTGTTGACCTATTTAATCCTTCCTGTCAGCACCCAGATTTAACCTGATATTTGGTTAGAAAGTAGATTGTCAGCATTAAGTCATGGAAATTACTTCAAAAGGAAAATCAGAGCTGTCCCCCTCTAAGATTAAGAATTGTTTCATATAGTTTCTCATGTAAATGCCCAGTGTTCTTCTCTGTGCCATGATTATGGAGAAAGCAATGAAGTGGGTGAAGAAGCCAGATTTGAAGTCAGCCCTTCTCCAGTGTTCCTTTTTGGACAGAGTAGGATCCCGATGAAGGAAGCCAAAATGTCTGTGGTTAAAGATGAAAGTTCACAGAGGGAGAGCGAATAGTTTTGAAGCCTGTGTGCCAAGAACACAGGGGCTCCAGATATGCTAAAAGGAGCCTAGGAATGCTAAGGGTGTGGATGGTGTTCCTTCTACCATCTTTAGAGAGGCTCTGTCAGGTTCCCAACAAGATATGGACAACAAAATTCATCCAGATTTGAGCTGTAGAAGAGCCCAGAACCAGTACCATGGTAGGTAGGGAATCTTCCCCCACTCATTACTGCAGGGATGGCAAAGATCATGTCCATCTACCTACAGAGCAAGGGAATCCCTACCACCTTCCACTCTGCAAAGGGAGGCAATCGTACCATTCTGTGCCCACCACATGTAGGGAAGATGTAGGAGCCATGTGAAGTTACATTTAATGTGCTAGCTTTCTTTCCCCTATCATAGCCAATCAGCATCCAGGGTCCAACCAATTTTTCCCTTATTCTCATCGCCATCATTATCATTATCAGAGCTAACATTTGTATACACCTTAAATTTTGCAAATCACCTTACAAATATTTCATTTTATCTCCGCAACAACCCTGCAAGGCAGGCACTATTATTATTACCATTTTTACAGATAGAGAAACTGAGGCTGAGATTAGGCGAAATGACTTACCCAGGGTCTCATCTGTACCAAATGTCTGAAGGAGGATTCAAATTCAAGTCTTCCTGACTCCCAAGTCCAACACTCCATCCATTATGCCACCTAGCTGCCTTCTCCATTTTAGTCCAAGCCCTCATTACCTCAATCCTGTATTAATACAATTGCCTCCTAACCAAAATTACTAAATAAACGTGGTAACTACCTTCAAGTATTCTAAGAGTTGTCATGTATAAAAGAGACTAGGCTTTTTCTGCTTGGCCTCAGGGGCAGAGCCAAGAACAATGGGGTGGAAGAAGAACTCCTAATGTTAAAGCTGTCCAAATGAGAAACAGTCTACCTCAGAAGGTAATGAGATCTCCATTACTCGAAGTCTTCAGATGGAGGTTAGAGTAGCACTTTCTGGAGATGTTGCAGAATGGTTTCTTGTTGAGGTGCAGGTTGGACTAGATAACTTACAAGGTACTTTCTAAGTGGGAGATTCTGAAATTCACACAGAACCACAGAATTTGAGAGTTGGAAGGAACATCTCTGTCCAACCAATCTAACCCATTTGTTGTTTGTCTCAGTCATGTCCCACTCTTTGTGACCCCATTTGGGGTTTTCTTGGCAAGTATGCTATAGTGATTTGCCATTTCCTTCTCCAGCTCATTTTACAGATGAGGAAACTGAGGCAAACAGGGTTAAGTGACTTGCCCAGGGTCATACAGCTAGTAAGTATCTGAGGCCAAATTTAACTCAGGAAGATGAGTTTTCCTGACTCTAGGCCTGTCCACTGTGCTACTTAGCTGCTAATCTAACCCATATACCAAAGGAAATTTCACTATGCGTCAAGCGGTTGACCAACCTCTGCTTGAAGACCTCCAAAGAGGGAGAACCCACCCTTTCTTGGGGCAGCTCATTCCACTTTTGGATAGCTTTAATTGTTAGCAAGTTTTTCCTGAACTGGAGCCTACCCTCAGTTCCTCACTCTGGTCTCTGAGGACAAATAGAACAAAACTAATCCCTTCTCTAAATGATAGCCCTTGTGTGTTTGTCGTTTGTTTTTGAAGAGGACCATGGCATCGGGGAAATGACGACATGACTTTCAGTCGACTGGTTTGAGTGAGGAAGGGCTGTGCAAGGTCACCAGCCTCATTTTCTCCTCCAGAGCCATCTGGGTCCTGTGACCAGATAGTCATCAGGATTACTGTGGATGACTCAGGATGCAATGGGAGAACCTGGCCTTTTTAGGCTCAGGCCTTTTCATGTACTCACTTAGTGAATAGGCCTCTTAGCAAAAATTTGAAGACACAAGATCCTCTTAAGTCTTGTCTAGACTAATAAAATCACGTATAACTAACTCTAATTCTGTGATTCAGTGATTTGTATCACGAGAGGCTAGGTGGTACAGCAAAAGGGAGTGCCAGACTTGAAGTCAGTGGAGATTGGGGTTCAGATTGTGTTCCCCTGATATAGCATCTGTGGACTGAGGTCACATCAGAAGCTTTAGCATACAGAAGCTAATCGACCATTGGTAAATCACTTACATTTTCTGTGCCTGTATCCCTACATGTCAAATGGGGATAATACCAACTATGATGCCTAACTCAAAGTATTGTAAGGACCAAAGAGACAATGTAAAGGCTGTACATGAAGAGTCAGACACAACTGAGTGACTAAACAACACCACCAAAAAGTCTTTATGCAGTCTTAAGCTTTCATAGTTTTTAAACTTTTAAAAGCTTTAAATTGCAGTAAAACTTTTGGGATACCCTGTATATAAAATGCTTTATGAAGTTTAAAGAATTATGTAAATGGCTGCTCTTAAGTACCCCAACAGTTGCAGTCCCAGATCAATAAAATATGGTTATGGAATCTTATATTTGGAAGGGAACTTTGAGGTCTATTCCAATTACCTTATTTTTTCAAATTAGTAAACTGAGCCTCAGAGGGGAGACCAGAATTCATGAACATTGACTGAAAAACTCATCATCTGGCGGCCAACTTACTGGTAAAGAACTCCAGTCCTGCTATTATGGATATGTTCTGCATGACTACACATGTATAACCTATATTGTGTTGCTTGCCTTCTCAATTTGGGTGGGGGTGGGGGAGGGAGGGAGAGAATTTGGAACTCAAAGTTTTTAAAATGAATGTTAGAAATTGTTTTTACATGTAAATAGAGAAAAATAAAGTACTAAATATGAAAGAAAAAAAACTTCAGTCCTGGTGAAGTCAGCCTTTCTGACATACTCAAGCCCTTTCTAGATCGAAGCAACCTACCCTTCAAGGCACAGGGTTACCTTCACATGAAGTGAGGTAACAAAGTAGAATTTAAGCAGATTTATTTCTTGGAACTATCATCTGTTTTCTTTATTCTCATTCAAATAATCATGCCATGATATTTATATGCCAACTTATCTTCCTTCTTTTCAGAATATCTAACAGATCTCTCATTCCCATACTTTTTAATCTTGAACTCTACCTAGCATGCCTGACTGAGCAGATAATATCCCTTGTGCTGGGAATAGTGCCAAAATATTGTCTATTTTAGAGAATTCCCCACAGGGAAAACCCAGTTTGATTAAGAAATACTGAGAACACAAATATAGTAGAGTTTTGCCCCTTGTCTTTCTTGGGGGAGGTTTGGTTTTGTTTTGTTTTTCTTTTTTCCATTTTGTTATGATTAAAAGCTGCTGACTGAAAATATAAAATTGAGTTGAAATTGAAACCCTAGAGTAATATAATATAATCTCGAAGGGACCTTAGAGGTCCTCTAGTCCAACTCCTTCATTCCACAGAGGAAGAAATGGAGATTCAGAGAAAGGAGATAATGAAAGGAGACCAGAGATTCAGATATGGAGGAGACCTCTGAGGACATTGCCACTAACTCCCTTATCTTATAGATGACAAAACTAAGGCACATGGTGGTTAAATGAATTGGTGAGTGTCACACAAATGGTAAGGCAGTATTTGAACCCAGATCTCCCTGACTTCCAGTCCAATATTCTCTCTGCTACTGCAGAGATTTCCCTTGAGATCATGTAATCTAGGTAGGGCAAAGTTAAGATGGGAATCCAAGTCTCACAACTCCCATGCTAATGTTCTTTGTGTCACACCATGCTGCCTCCCTAATATACTTGGAGTGCTCATTTTTCAGCTTGATAAATCTGCTTTTCATTCAATGTACATAGCCTCTGTAGTCATTAGAAGAGAAGCATTCAGACATACTTTAAGATAAAATATATTTCTATCCAAATACCTAAACAAACAAGTTGGACTCACATAAGTCAAATCTCACTACATAGAAAGGTCTACCGATACATTGGTATAAATACTTCATCATTGCTTTTGCAATAGCCTGAAAATACTTAGGCTCCATTAATAAAATATAGATAATTAAATTTAAAGGGCAATTGTAGATATATTTAACCAGCAGACGATCAAAGTAAAGATCTATTAGGCTTCATTAGGACAAGAACTATAGTAAATGGCTTGTGTGACATTTTCCTTCAAGGGGTCGAATCCACTAGGAATGCCCCTTAGAGTCTGGTTAACTTCTAGGCCCTATGCCTCCCATTTGTGGAACTGCCAGCAGACATTTAGTGCTCCCTTAAGGTAATACAAGCTCAACTGATTAATGTAATACAGGCATGTATAATTGATATCTCGGATGTAAAACACATGATTCAGCAGTTTCACTTAGGAGTTTACAATAAAAACATATTCTTTATTAAAATAACAATTTGTATTCATTACGCTTTTCAATACTTATAACACTATTATTTTGTTCATGCAGCTAATCCCTCCACAGATGCAAATCATAACCCCTTTATATCTTAGTAGCTTTGAGATTATAAATACTTTCGTGTGTATGTGTGATTGGGGTAAATTTTTGTGCATGATTGGGCATGTAATTTTCTCAATGGAAGGAATTCTCTTCACTAATGAAGACTGACAATTCCTTTGTAACTTATGACATATAATTTATGGAGACGCTTAGGGCAATGAGAGGTTAAGTGACTTGCCTATAGTCACACAGTGTCAGAGACTGGTCTTGAATCCAAGTCTTTTCCAAGTGAAGACTACTTCATTCCTGATGTGACCTCAGTCCATAGATTCTGTATCAGGGGAACACAAGCATTGATAGGTCCCAAAAAGCAGATGTGAAATCTAAGTAGCTCCTATCTTTAAAAGATGGAAAAGAATGAGGATCTAATGGACTGAAGAAGGGCAACACTTTGAATCTCCTAATAAGAGGAAGAGAGTGGCAAGTACAAACCATAGGCTAGTGAGATTGACCTGAAAAAATTCTAGAATGCATTGTTAATAGAATAGACAGCTAGAGGGCACAGTGGATAGAACGCTGGGCCTGGAGTCAGGAAGATCTGATTTCAGATCTAGCCTGAAACACTCACTAGCTTCTGACCCTGGGCAAGTCCTTAAACCTATTTGCTTCGGTTTCCCTATCTGTAAAATGAGCTGGAGAAGGAAATGGCAAACCCTCCAGGATCTTTGCCAAACAAACTAACCCCAAATGGGGTCATGAAACATCAAACACAACTGAGATGACTGAATAAGAATATTATTAAAAGGGTGGTTGTGTTCATTTGGAAAGGAAAGCAGTAATTACTGAGAGCTAGCATATCTTCATCAAAAATAGATCATCACAGACTGACCTCATTTCCTTTTCCTCTTGTCATTATTTTACTTCTAGGTGAGGGGAATGCCATGGAAATAGTTTGCCTAGATTTTAGTAAAGCATTTGACAAAATCTTACATGCTATTCTTGTAAATGAATGGACAGTCGATTTTGGTAGATTAAGAACTGGTTGACTAGCTAAGCCCAAAGAGTAGTTATTAATGATTTTATGTTGACTAGGAAGACTCCTAATAGAGTGTTCCATCTATCTGTTCTTGGCCCTGTGTTATTTCACATGTTTACTGATATCATAGCTGACTGTAAAGATTGTATGTTTATCATATTAGCAGATGACAAAAAGCTGAGAGGGATAGTTAAGATAAATGACAGGATCCAAAAATAATTTCAAAAGTTTAGAATGATGGGACTTTTTTTTTTCAAAAGACTGTGTTCCCATCTTGCCCAATCCAGAAGTGTTAGGGTTATTCATGAGCTCAATCCCACTAACAATCCCTAGAGGAGCTTTGACCTTCTCCACTTCTGATTTGGGCTTGTTTGCCCCTTTTTAGGCGACCTGGTGACGTCCCACTCCCAGGGTCTTACCAAATAAATATTGAACTTCCTGCAGACGCTCACTCAGTGTATCCCACTGGGATTCAGAGTGTGCAAACTCAAAAGGTCTGTCAACCTCAAGTCTTTAGCTTGGGATTATAGGTATGGGCCACTGTGTCTGACAACCAGTCTCTTAAGATGATATTTAATAAAAATGAATGTCCTATACTTGAACTTGAAAACGTCAGCTTTGCAAGGACATTGGAGCCTAACATCTTAGATTTAGCACTGGAAAGGGCCTCAGAGAGCCATGCAATCTGACCCTCTTATTTTACAGATGAGGGGAGCAAGGTTTACGGAGGTTAGGAATTGTTCAAGAGCATGAGACGGGGAAGGCACAGCTTCGGTTTTCTGTTGACACAAATAATGCTCTGAAGCTGCTTGTACACAACTTCACAGATGACATGTACTAGCCTTGTGACCATAGGCGACTCACTTAACCTCTAATGCCTATAGATGTTTTCTGCTGGCAATAATTACAATGGAAGCTAGGTGGTGCCATAGTGCACAGAGCACGCTCATCTTCCTGAGTTCAAATCTAGCCTCAGACACAGACAGCTGTGTGATTTTGGACAAGTCACTTGATTGCTTCAGTTTCCTCATCTGCAAAATGAGCTGGAGAAGAGAGTGGAAAACCTCTCCAGTACCTTTGCCAAGAAAACCCCAAACAGGGTCACCAAGAGTTGGATACAACTGAATGGCAACAATAATTATGAAAGAGATTCTTATTCAGGGATAAGTGAACTAAATGGCTTTCTGAAGTTCCTTCCAACTTCAAAATTCTATAATCCCGAATTAGATAAGCTTTATGTGCAAGCCCAATAACAGATTATGCGTCTCTCCCCTGAGGACAAAAATAGCAAAATCTAGAAGGCATTGTGAATTTTTGTATCTTAGAAACTTATGATGATTCTCTACTGTGTGGAGAGAAAAGGAATGAGCATTTATATAGTACCTACTTTACAAATGTACCTCATTAGATACAACAACCCTGCTGCTATAATTATCCCCATTTTACAGATGAAGAAACAGGCAAACAGAGGCCAAGTGACTTACCCAGGGTCACAGAGCTAACAAGTACCTGAGGCCAGACTCAAACTCAGGTCTTACTGACTCTTGGCCCAGCTGGCTGGATCTGCATTAATGGAGGGAAGATCTGTATAGATGAAATTACAGACACTTAAGGAATTGAAGTGCCAGGTGCCAGTAGTGGTTTCGAATTGGTTTTGTGTTAGAGGCCTGCCTTCAAGAAGTGAAGCCTTAGCACAGTTCCATGCAATTCATAAATCATAATAAAAAAATTGTTGATTAGGGGGCAGCTAGGTGGCACAGTGAGTAGAGTACCAGCCCTGCAGTCAAGAGGACCTGAGTTCAGATCTCATCTCAGACACTTGACACACTTGACCTTGGGCAAGTACTTAATGCCAATGGCCCTGCCTTCCCCCATCCAGAAAGAAAGAAAGAAAGAAAGAAAGAAAGAAAGAAAGAAAGAAAGAAAGAAAGAAAGAAAGAAAGAAAGAAAGAAGGAAGGAAGAAAAAAAGAAGTGATTGATCAGTTCCTACTGAGTATTTCAAAAACATCTTGGAAAAAAGTATGAGAAATTTTAAAAAGTAAGATCATGCACTGACTTCTTCATAACTTGATTTAGAAGAATCATATATTGTTAGGACAAGAATGGACCTTGGAGATCATCTGTTGCAACTCCTTCATTTTACTGATGAGGAAACAGACACAGAGAGGACCTGAATTTCACTGAAGCAGAAGAGATCTCAGAAGCTATTTTCTCCAACCCCTTCATTTTATATTGAGGAAGCTGAGACTGAGAGAGGCTAAGTGACTTCCTAGATAGGACACATGGGCTTTGAATTCAATTCTACTGACTCCAAATTCAAGACTTTTCATTGGCCTATGCTGTATCTTATATCTGCTCTTTAAAGAAAATAGAACCATGATTCTCTAAAGCCTGGTGCTCATGAAATAAACAGTAAATCATTTTACTTATTATTTACTTCAAATCACCATAAACATTGTGGCATAAATAAGCCTGGGGAATGGGGAAGTCAATCTTGAAGAAAATAATGCAGGTTTGGGTGGAATGATTCAAATAGAGACCTGAAGACAAAGATACTTAGAGAATCATGTTCATTTATATTCTGTTCATCAGCAGAAATTAAGAAGTACTTTTAAGTGTAAGAAGGGGAGGAAATAGCATGGACCCAGACTTATCGAAGGGTGATGTTTTCCTTTTTCATTCTAAGAAATAAGGGCCTTTCTGGGTAATGTCACTACTCATACCTGTTTTCAGTGTGTGGGAGTGGAGAGGTTTCCAACTTCCCATTGGGGTGTATAAAACATCAAAATGTTTGAGATACTATGACAAAATCCCTTAGAACCTACCACTGTTTTAAAATAGCGCAAACCCCCAGCCTCAAGACCTAAGGCAGATATCAACATTTCAAGAATAGTATGGGTTCTGATGAAAAATACTCCAACTTCACGTAAAAGTCACTCGGGTCATGATCTATGGACTAAATGCTCGTTGGATAATATTTGAGTAAATAGCAGCTATCTAAATGTATCCTTTCCTATCTTCTCCTTTATCTTCCTTTCAAGAGTAGTCTAATCTCAAAGAATGGATTCCAGGGTTAGCAGAAAAAGTCTTGCAGAAAGGTTTTTTTGTTTGTTTGTTTTTACTGACTTTCCAATCTATTTTTGCTTCTTTCATTTATTTTTCAGCTTCATCAGAAGTACTCATTGTCCCCATTAGTCAGGGGACAGGGGAATCTCTAAGAGTACAATTGATCTTTTAGACTCATACCAATTCCACAACTAGAAGAGACCTTAGAAATTATTCTGAACATATTTTACAGATGAAGAAACTGAGGCTTTGCATGATTCGGTGACTTACCATGCGCACTCAATGGCCAAACTGAGAGTACAACCTGAGCTCTATCGAGTATCTTTAGAATACTCAAGTTTTAGGCCAGGTCCCATCATTAGCTAATCATATGACCTTTGGCAACTCACTTTATGTTTCTCTGAATCTCAGTTTTCATATCTCTTAAAGCGTTAGGGTTAGAGCAAATGAGCTTTAAAAGCCCTTCTAAAGCAAAGGGTCCTATAAACCTTCAGAATATTAGTACTAGGCTCAGAATACTTAAGTTGCCCATCTTTTGAAAGCACATGAATGCTTTTGCCTATTTCTCATTTGCTAAGCCGCCTTTTCAAGCACATAAATTTAACGACTTGAGGAAAGTGAAGACCTTCAGAAATCAAGCTAGGTTTTTGACCAACCTGATTGGGCCCAAGAGAAATAAAAATTTCTTAAAGATTCCTGCCCAATGGAGAAGCTCCAATCCAGATAAAACAGGACTGTGGCCAACCCCCAAGATCAAAGTGTTAGAATTCCATTGACCAATGAGAGCAAAAGCATTTACAGGAATAAGGAAGCTTCAAGAACTATACCCTCATTTTAATTCTCTAAAAGTTTTAGGCTCTGAAAGTTTAGGCCAAGTGTGGCTGCCAATATTAATTGCAGCTATGGAGCAAAAACAGATGTGATCCATAGTAACAGGATACTACTCAAAGAAATGTGTGTTTTAGCAAACAAATATTTTATTTGCTAACATCTGGACCACCCTGGCATGGATGGCAAAAGAAAATATTTGCTTTGGCCAGAGAACATTTCCTAAGGAAAGTAAGCTTGTCAAACACTGCAGTATCATATTTGCTTTGAGGGTAGTTTAGTAGCCCCATCATTTTGCCAACATTCCCACAGTGTGTGGGGCTTCCTGCTGGCCAAGAACATTTACAAGCCTCTTGAATGAAAATGAAGATAAAAACTTCTGTTATGGCATGATACTTCTTGAAAACATCCATTAAGCAAGATGGCAGAGAAAAAGCAGCCACTCACCTGAGCTCTCCCCAAAAACCTCTCTGCATATCTTGAAATAATGCCATAAAACAATTCCTGAAGCAGCAGAACCCACAAAAGGATGGGATGAAATAATTATCCCGCCAAAGACAACTTTGAAGGTCAGCAGGAAAGATCTGTTGCACCCAAGTGGGAGTGGAGCACAATTCAGCACAGGCTGTGCCCATGTAGACCAGGCCCGAGCAAACCAGGAGCAGGCCTTGGGAGCCACTAAAGCAGTAGTGGCAGCAGCTGCTTCTAGAGCTCTCAATATGCAGACAGTAAGGAGGCTGGGGCAGGACTCTTGCTTTGCCCATACTCAGATCTGGGTCGCAGTCCTGGGTGGCAATCTCAGGGTAAGGATGAATACCAGCACACCGGAGCTTGCAGTCGCAGTGGAGCAGGGACCCTCATCACAGTTCCAGGACAGAAAGAATGCTTGTGGTCACTCACAGACCAGAGCACAGGCCAGGAGGGTAGTAAACATCTCTCCTTAGATCATATCACCTCAGAAGAACTGAAAATTGGTGACAAGGGAGATCAACACACACACTCAGAAGAAGATAACAAAGTCAAAGTTCCAACATCCAAAGCCTCTAACAAAAATATGAATTGTTCTCAGGCCATGGAAGAGCTAAAAGAAAGGATTTTGAAAATCAAGTAAGAGAAGTAGAGGAAAAATTGGGAAGAGAAATAAGAGTGATGCAAGAAAATCGTGAAAAGAGTCAACAGCTTAGTAAAGAAAACACACAAAAAAAAAAATACAGAAGAAAATAACACCTTAAAAAACAATTGGCCAAATGGGGGAAAAGGCACAAAAATTCACTGAAGAAAAAACTCTTTAAAAAATAGAATTGGACAAATGGAAAAAGAGGTACAAAAGCTCACTGGAGAAAATAGTTCCTTAAAAATCAGAATTGAGACAATGAAAGCTAGTTGGGAGTGATCTCTGGAACCCCAGCCTAGCAGTAGCTGAAACAAGGACTGAACCGTTAGGCTGCATCTGGATATGAACAGTCCATATGAGACAAATGCTAGGTAGGAACTCAGCTAAGTTAGACACCCACTCCTGTCCCAGAGACTGAAGTGATACATGAGAGAAAATGCCCCTTAGGCATTTGGGGAAATGTTTGTAAGCTCCTTCTAGATATATCTTTGAAGTAAATATTCCTTTGTAAAACTTTCTCAATATTAAATATTTAAATGGACCTGGGGACTAATCAGTGGCTTCTAACAATGGACAGTGGGGAGAAGAACAAAGTTGGTAGGGGTTCAGGTCAATGGCATTAAGGAAGATATATCCTCAACCCCATAGGGCTGACTCCTGGAGCACAAACGGGCAGATGTAACGACCTGGCTCTGAGAGACAGCCAGAGAGTACTTACTACAGATACAGCAGTATTAATATTCCTCCCAGCATTACCTCATCCACAAATTGATGAATATGTCTTTTATGTCTTTAGCCAAATCGTAGTTAAGAATATTGAACCAGAAGGACCTGTAGACCAGATCAGTTGCAAGTCATGAGACCTCCCCCTAAATAATTAACAGTCAATTAATATACACTCTCTGCGCCATTATTCAAGCAGCTATTAAATCCCCTTACTGCAGCATGGCGGAGTGAAAAGAGTATTGAAGCAGAGTTAGATGGCCTGGGCTCTTAGTAACAGTTTTGAAGCTTACCCGGTATGTGACTGGACCTCTCTGAACTGTGGTTGCCTCATCTTTCCACTATACCACACTGTTTCTAAAAAACACAGGCAGAAACATCAGAAGGATACATAACGAAACAGTATCAGCAGTTGTTATCAGACACTCCATCTTTTGGCTCGAGGTATTTTTTTCTAGTTGTCCCCCCCATGCTTTGAACGCTCCACTTTGACTACCTTCCTGGCTTCATTTATTGTCTGTCTTTCATTCTTGAAGAGGACAAATGTCTTGACTTGGAAATGAATTGGATTTAAGTGAGGCAGAGCTATGCAAAATCACCAGCCTCACTCTCTCCTCCAGAGTCACCTGAGTCCAGTGGCAAGACATAAGTCAAGTGATGGTCCCTAATGCAGTGGGCGACCTTGGTCCTTTTAAGCTAAGTTCTTTCCCAGGTCTCAGTTTGTCTGAGGCAATGTCCATTGGGTAGTTAAAGGCTAGGTAAGAGCTGAGGCAAAAGATGGCTTAGTTTGCCTTCACAAAAGAATCGATCTGATAGGGCAAGACCCTCAGTTTTTGGCCAGCATGAAAACAATTGCTATTTACAGTCACTCTGAACCAGAGGTGGGGAACCTGCAGCCTTAAGGACACACGCGGCCCTCTAGATCCTCCAGTGCAGCCCTTTGACTAAATCCAAACTTCACAGAACAAATTTTAACAAATTTTGAAGTTTGGGTTCATTCAAAGGGTCCCACTTGAGGACCTAGAGGTCCACATACGGCGTAGAGGCCGCAGGTTCCCGACCCCTGCCCTGAACCATCGAAATCCAAACGATGGTCAAGTGAGGTTTAGGCTGGGACCTATTATTGGCCAATCAGTGAGAGCCAGAGTTATTTGAGTTTAAAGGCAAAGTCAAGTAGCTCTATTTTTTAATCATAATGTGATTAATCAAGGCCTGGTTTTTCAGAGCTACATTTCAAGAAATCATAAATGAAAACTACATCACACAAAGAATTAATTGTACAGTTTTTTTTTTGGTTGGGGGGAAACAATGGTAGAATGAATTAAAAGGGAAGAAAAAATCTAGCCCCCAAACCCCAAGATTCCTTCTGAAGTATAAACGATCAAAAAGTATATCCCTTTGGACAGAACACCCATATTTAAAGGTATAACTCCTTACGTGGACAGAGAGAAAGAAGAGGAAGAGGAGAAAGAGAAAGATAATGAAACAAATTAAATAAAAGAGAAAAATCCTGCATATTGAAAAGATGTTACTATAAAAAATTAATTTGAATTTCATAAGATTCTTCCCCCCTACACACACATGCAGAGGAACTAGAAATGATAGAAGGAAGCTGGGATATAACATATAAAGTGTTAAAACATGGGCCTTGGTCCCAGAATCCCAGGGGGGAAAAAATTAGCATTCTTTAAAAAGCTATTTTAAAAATCCAGAAGAAATTAAATAAACCATGGTGAAAATTTCAAGCTTCAAATAATAGCTAGCATTTATATCTCACTTTAAGGTTTGCAAAGCACTTTATAAATATTGTCTCATTTTATCTCTCCAACAGCTGTGAGAAGTAGATGCCATTATTATCCCCATTTTTCAGATGAAAAAACTGAGTCAGAAGAAGGTTAAATGACATGCTTAGTCACACAGCATACCTAGTAAGCTTATTTGAATCCAAATTTTAGATCAGAACTGTCTTGACACCAACTCCTTGCTTTTTAATCATTACTTAAAATCATCCTTTGGAGTGTTTTGGAGGCGGGGGAGCACAGAAGTCCTTAGAAAATCAAGGAAGACCTAAAGTAAGTTAAAAATAGAAAATGAGAAAGGAAGGAAGGAAGGAAGGAAGGATGGAAGGAAGGAAGGAAGGAAGGAAGGAAGGAAGGAAGGAAGGAAGGAAGGAAGGAAGGAAGGAAGGAAGGAAGGAAGGAAGGAAGGAAGGAAGGAAGGAATAATAGTGTTAGGAGTCAACCAGGAAAAATGTATTTGACAAGTGTAAAGACAGGATTTGGGGATAAGAATTCATTATTTGATAAAAATTCTTGGGAAAACTGGAAAGCAGTATGGCAGAAATTGGGTATAGATCATATCTTATACCATTTACCAAGATAAGGTCAAAATGGATACTAGACCTAGATATGGAGAGATTTTACAAGAAAATTAGAAGAACGTGGAACATATTACTTATCAGTCTTTATGGATAAGTGAACAATTTGTGAATAAACAAGAGATAGGAAGCAAAGTTAAGTGTAAAATGGATCATTTTGTTTACATTAAACTAAAAAGTTTTTGTACAAATAAATGTGGCTGGCTTCCTTCAAGTCCCAGCTAAAATGCCACCTTCTATGTGAAGCCTTTCCTGATCCCCCTTGAAGGAAGCTAGGAAGTAGTTATAAGGAGGAAGAATATTCCATGCATGGGGACAGCTATTGAAAATGACTGGTATCAGGAGATGAAGTGTCTTGGGCCAAGGACAATGAAGTCCTTTGTCTGGTGTCACTAGATCACAGAGTATGGGGGTGGGGAGTAGAGGAAGTGACATGTAAGAAATCTGGAAAGGGGGAGGGGGAGGTTATGAAGGGTTTTGAACAACAAAATGAGGACTTTATATTTGATCAGATAAAGAAATAGAGGTTGTGGGAGATTACGTGACTAGCCCAGGATTGCACAGTTAAGTAAGAGAAGCTGGGAATATGTACCTAAATTTGAGAAGAGCAGATTCTAAAGGATTCTGAGAAAGGATAGGATCCTGTAGAACAAGGGTTTTAAAATTATTTTGTGTCATAGACACCTCTGGCAGTCTGGTGAAGCCTATGGTCCCCTTCTCAGAATAATGCTTTTAAATGCATAACATGAAATACACAAGATTACAAAGGAAACCATTTATGTTGAAATAGTTATCAAAACCTTTTTTAAAAAATAGGAACAAATTCACGGACCCCAGGTTAAAAACCTCTGCAATACACTAAAATTCTACAGAAGGAGGCAGCCCAGGAGGGATGGGAAGCCCACAAGTATGAAATCCTGAAGAAACAACTATGATGAGGAGGAAAAAATGGGATAGTTAGCATGGGTGCACAGAGAATTCATTAATCCACTTAAATTGGTGAAAAGATGTATGAGAAATGGAGATCAGGTTAACAGAGGAGGAATACAAAAGCATGGTATGGTTGCTGTAAGAAGAATATCAGGAATTCTAAAGTTTAGAATCCGTTGAGACTATCAGAGAAAGCTAAGGATGATAGGTGCTTTTTGAAGACCAAAATTGTAATGGAAAAAAAGATAAAAATCAAAGAATGGATAGGAGAGTTGCTCGGGTGGATGATATTCTGATGACTAATAATAGGAAGAAGGAAAAACTCTATGGCTATTTGATGTCCCTGGTTCTTGAGTGAATGAGAATGGCTTTTGGAATAGAAAGGACAGAACAAAAAATGGCTACTAGGCTACATCCATAAACAAGATAAATAAAAAGGCCTCCTGCTCCTGACCTTGTTTTAGAAAATGTTTTCCCTTTATTATGTAGTATATGTTATAATCCCTTTTAATTGTCAGTGCCATCCTCAAAAGATAGAAAAAAATTGTAAGGGATAAGCAAACACCGTTCATTTAAGTCTACCTCTTTGCTCTGACATCCTTACATATGAAAACTACTACTATGTATACTTGACCATCTGTTCCAGCTTCTGACTCTTGGTCTGAATATCGACTTCTGATTCCTTATTCCATGGCACTTGGCAGTATTCCCAGACTCATTACTTGCTTAAAGTAACAGCAATTTTTCCCCATATGAGTCATATTGTCAAAGAAGAAACATACCAAAAGAAAAAAATACATGAAAAAAAGTAAGTGAAAATAACGTTGTTTTGATCTGCATTCAGACTCCTCCAGTTCTTTCTCTAGAAGTGGATAGCACTTTTCATCATAAGTCCTTTAGAACTGACTTGGATCGGGGCAGGGTGGTGGTGGTGGGGCAGAGACAAGATGGCGGCTGGAAAGCAGGGACTAGTGTGAGCTCCCCTCCAAGTCCCTCCAAAAACCTATAAAAAATGGCTCTGAACCAATTCTA